>CM035133.1:27415739-28015739 GCA_020205605.1 Panax ginseng | reverse complement strand
GTCTGAGGATGATATGCGAACTAAATCGTAAATCTGTGCCCATAGCTTTTTGTAAACTAACCCAAAATCGTGAAGTAAATCTTGTGTCTCAATCAGAAACTATGGATACTGGCATACCATGCAGTCTTACAATCTCGTTTATGTACATACGAGCAAGACTTTCAAGTGTATAAGTTTCTCATATTGGTAAAAAATGAGCAGACTTGGTCAATCTATCAACAATGACTCAAATTGCATCTATGCCTTGAGAAACCTTGGGAAGACTAGTAACGAAATCCACGGTAATGTGCTCCACTTCCATTCTGGAATTTCAAGTGGTTGTAATGGACCTTTTGGTACTTGATGCTCTGCCTTGACTCGTTGACAAGTTAAACACCTTGAGATAAACATCGCTATCTCTCTCTTCATATTTCCCTACCAAAATGTATGTCGAAGATCATGATACATTTTGGTACTCCTGTGATGGATTGCAAAACGGTGTGTGTTGTGCGCTTCCATCATGATTTTATACTTTAACTTAGGATCGTTAGAACACAAAGTCCGGTGTTGATTCAAGTATTCCTTCTTCATCGATTCTTGCTTCCTAGAGCATAGCACTTCTTCTTTTGTACTTTATCTCTATCTCCATCCTTTGGAAGTCATACAAATGGGCCTCTCGCCATCATTGACAATATCGGAGTCTTTATCTCTATCTCCATCCTTTGCAAGTCATACAAAATGGGCCTATGATCTTGATAATACTCACTCGTCGCGATATGATCTTCACACTTTGTTTTTTTCAGATGGTATTGGATGGTATGATCATAATCTTTCAACAGTTCAAGCCAACGTCGATGTTGCATGTTGAGTTCCTTTTGAGTGAAGAAATATTTGAGGCTTATATGATCCGTAAAGATCTCCACTTTCTCCCCATACAAGTAATGCCTCCAAATTTTAAGTGCGAAGACAACAGCTACCAACTCTAGATCATAAGTAGTATAATTTCTCTCATATTCTTTGAGTTGTCGAGAGGCATAGGCTATGACTTTCCCATGTTGCATGAGAACACATCCTAACCCTTTGCCTGAAGCATCATTGTAGATGACAAATCCCTCCGAGCCGATGGTATTGTCGTAACAAAATAAATGAGTCTTCTCGAGTTCTTGAAAACTCTTCTCACATTCTTCGTTCCAACCGAATTTTTTATCTTTTCGAGTCAGCTGAGTTAAGGGAGTAGCCATTCGAGAAAACCCTTCTACGAATCTCCGATAATAACCAGCTAAGCCGAGAAAGCTACATACTTTGGTCACTGATTTAGGTTGCTCCCAGCTTTGAATAGCTTCAATCTTTGCTGGGTCAACAGATATTCCATGACTTGATACCACGTGCCCAAGGAATGCTACTTTCTCAACCCAGAACTCGCATTTCTTCAACTTGACATAAAGCTTATATTCGCGAAGCTTTTGAAGTATCAGCCTCAAGTGTTGCTCATGATCTTCACGACTTTTGGAATATATGAGGATGTCATCAATAAAGACGACCACAAAGTGATCCAAATATTCCTTGAATACTCGGTTCATCAGATCCATGAAGGCAGCAGGAGCATTAGTCAATCCAAAAGACATGACCAAGAATTCATAATGAAAGTCATCTTTGGAATGTCATCTGGTTCTAATCTTCAATTGGTGATATCCTAACGAAGATCAATCTTTGAAAAAAATTTCGCGCCTTGCAAACCGGGTCAAACAGTCATCAATGCGAGGCAATGGATATCTATTTTGATAGTGACATGGTTCAACTCCCGATAATCAATACAAAGTCGCATACTCCTATCTTTCTTCTTCACGAATAGAACAGAGCACCCCAAGGAGACGATTAGGACTAATGAAACCGATGTCTAATAATTCCTCGCATTGGGTCTTTAACTCTTAAAGTTCAATAGAGCCATTCGATATGGGGCTTTTGAAATGGGTTTTGTACCGAAGTTCAAGGTCGATACAAAATTCAATTTCACACCTGGGTAGTAGCCAGAAGTTCTTCAGTGGAATACGTCAAGAAATTCATTAACAATAGAAATATCATTCAAAACTGACATATTTTTGTTTAGATCCGTGATATGAGCTAAGAAAGCTTGACATCCGTTTTTCAATAAACAAATAGCTTTATGGCTTGAGATGACAATGATTGATTTTAATGGTTTGATTGCTTGAATTCGCATAATAGGTTGGTTAGGAATATGAAAGCTAACAACCTTATGAAAACAATTAATTTTTGCATGATGAGTAGTTAACCAATCAATCCATAGAATTACGTCAAATACAAGTATTTTCAATGAAATAAGATCGACAGGTAATGTGAGGGTACCGATTTGAACCAAACAAGACTTATAAACAGTGGATGTAAGAAGGTTTCTCCTAATGGAGTTTCAACAGATAAGTCAAAGTCTAATTTCTCCGGAGTCAAATTTAAAAGTTGAGCGCAAGTAGGAGAAATAAAAGAATGGGTAGAACCGGTATCAAATAAGGTATAAACTTCGTTAGAGTTTATGATAAGCTTACCCGTGATGACCTCGTTCGAGTTCCTTACTTTCTGGGAGGTTACGACAAAAGCTCTCCCTTGCACTACTGGCTTTGACTTTTCTAGGACGTCCTTTAGTGCCTTCATCCTAGTTGAACTTGTCTTCGGTGAACAACAAAATCGGGCTAGGTGACCTTCTTTTCCACAATTATAACATGCTTTGGAAGGCATCGCGCAGTTTGGACTGATGTGTCCCTCCCCTCCGCATTTGAAGCATATGATAGGTGGTCGTTCTCCTTCCTTAACAACTGGTGCTGGTGCTGACGTCTTTCCACAATTGCTGAATATCTTCTTCTTGAAATGTCCATTATTATTGTTTTGGCCATGATTACCACCGAAGTGGTTACCATTTCTGGCATGTTGATTCCTCCACGCTTATTGTCACCGCTCGATGATCAAGTATCACTAGTATTATCATTTGTCTCACCGCTTCTTTTGGTTGGGTTGACTCATTATCGCGCTCCAATAACTAAGCCCTATTAACAACATCCTAATACAAACACGCTTTTATGAGGGATAAGATATTAACGTATCTCGTGTTTCAAACCTCTTAGAAACATTCGCATTCATTCTCTCCTCATTATCAACCAAATGGGATGCAAACCCGACAACTCTCGCAAACTTGGCTTCAGAATGTGACACGGCCATGTTGTTTTGCTCAAACTTGATGAATTCTACCTCTTTCATGTGATCTAATACTTTTTCGGAAAGTACTTGTCATTGAACAATTCTTGAACTTCTCCCAAGACATCTTTAGTGCGGCGGAAGTTGAGTACGCTTTTATGATTCCCACCAAGAATCCGCCCGCACGCAACATGAAGGTGGCAAAGGAACCTTTTGCTCCTGAGCATCTCAAGACATCAAATATCTTGTTGATCCGCTTTATCCACGCCTCCTCCTTAAGTGGTTTTGGCTCTCCAAAAACTCGTGGTCCCAGCCTCGAATCGCTTATGGTGACCGTCCGAGAGTTTCCAAAGTGTTTCCACCTATATTTTGGACAGAGCCGCTTCTTGCCTCGATGTTGCATGAATCAGATAAAGCCTCCGAACATTCCATCGCTCATCATCCGTCCGTGTTGTTGTTTGCTTGAGGATTATCGCCTTCCCGATGCATATTATCCTCGATTATTGATCCGTGGAGACTCAACGGCCTCCGTGTGCTCCATTGATGTTCTCATCATTCTCTTGATGTCATTTTCAAATACCGCCACAAAACAAGGGTTAATTAACATATCACATATTATCCCTATACTTTGACCCCACCAATTAAATACCAAATAAACTTAGGTAGGTCATACTAGCTAAGGAATTTCCCGCTCTCCCTCCTAGTTCTTGTCTCACATCTTAGCCAGGATCATATCCTAAGCTTTGATACCAACTGTGACGCCCCAAAATAGGTATACATCACCCATCTTGAGTCACCAAATATATGGTACAAAATTCAAATACAACTTAATTATACAACAAATGTAAAATACGACAAAACATATATGTGTGAGTTTTAATACAAATATTGTCATCTAGAAAATATCCACACTCATTCGAGTCCTCATTACATTTATTATCACACTATTTAATGTAATAGTGAGGACTACTAATGCTATTATCCGGACTATCACCCGCTTCCCGACTAGTCCTCGCCACGCTCTCATTTCAAGAGAACAATAAAAGTAAAAGGGTGAGCTCAACTAGCCCAATAAGAAATATTATGACTAAGATAATACGTAATAAATTATCGTTAGCCTTCTTCAAGGTGTTAAACCGATACAATATAACAAACATCAAGTTTAATCAGCAATGAACAAGCAATCCATTAAAAGAGTCAAGTAGAGAATAAAATCTACTATCTTTTATGATTTAAAAGGTTTTTCATCACTTTTATCACGTGGAAATTTTAATAAATAATCCACATCATCCCCGCACTATACCAAGGTATTCATTAGTATCACAACCACAAATTATCCATGCACTACGGCCAAGGATATTCGTGGTATTCATCAATGGTCATGATCATGCCAACAACTCGCCCATCAATGCACTACTACGGCCAATGATGACTTTTACCACATCATTTGTAACATTACGGCCATGATTATACCGATTAATCCTCGGTCATAATCATACCAAGTCCATCTATGCACCATGTGCCACAGATGACTTTTAACATAATATAAAAACATGAGGATGATGACAATGATATAAGAATTCAATAAAACAAGTTCAAGAATTAATTTATCCAGAACTAATAACGCCCAAATTGTCAACATGATACTTCTTTTATAGAGTAAAATTCAAGAATGCTCGTAAGAATATTTTCATGAAAAGATACTGGATAAAGCGCAAATATCAAGGATATTCCACTAATTTTATGGAGTATAGAAGTCAAAACTTTAATCAACTAAGTATAATAAAGAATGGAATAACAAAAGAAATCACCAGGCATGCGATAGACCGCACAGACAGGTTATTCTAACATAATAATAAATAACGGAACTCAGTCACGCAGAACGCACGCATGTGATATTCCAAATGTAATAATAAATAATCGGAACCAAGTCAAAGTAAATTGCACCCGATGTGATGTTCCAATATAATAATAAATAACGGAACTGTGTCATGCGCGAAACGCATGCATATGATGTTCCAATAGAATAATAAAGAATGGAATAATGTAAGAATTTCACTATGTATGCAGATTGCAGATGTATAAAGTTATTCCAACATAATGATAAAGAATGGAATAACAAAAGAATTTCACCAAGTATAGGGTAGATCACAGATACAAAAGTTATTCCAATGTAATAAAAAAAATAGAATAATAGAAGTTCTCTTCATGAATACGAAAGAAATAATACCCTTTACCTTAGAACAAATCGGATATAGGAGAAGTGAAGTAGTAGTAATACTTTTCTTCTTTCTCTCTATAGTTTCTCTCTAGAGTTTTTAGTGAATTCGTAAGAAATAATGAAGGAATGAGCTTCTATTTATAGGAAAATGAACCTAATAAGAATTAATTCTCGAATCTGTTCAGATTGATTTACTTTTTAAACGGACTATCTGTATTGGTTTACTATAAAATATTCTAATAAAACAAAATCTTTTAAATAAAATATAATATATTCTATTTATAATCTAATAAAACGTAATAACTTTATAAAAGTATTCTCGCTTTTTATAAAAAAAGATTTTACTATGCAAAATACTATGCATAATAGAATATAATATATTTTATTTATAGTCTAATAAAACTAATAACTTTATAAAAGTATTCTATTTTATATATAAAAACTTTTCGCTTTTATTACATTAATAATACTAATAAAACAAAACTTCATCATTATTATTATAATTCACACTATTAATCCACTGTGTCGCTTCCAAGAAAAAGGGGCTTTCAATAAGGATTTCTCCCTATTAATGCAAGTAATTAGGTGACCAAACTCTCTCCTCGCAGTAACTTCTAGACATCATTAATATTGCAAATAATAATATTAATAACTTCGTTGTCTCAATTATTGATTTAATAATATATAAAATATCGATAATAATTGAATCAATTAACGCGAGATACTATGCAACAATTATCAAGCAATAATTGAACAAAACTAAGTGACTTCTCACGAAGCATCAATAATCAATATAATGTGCTACTATGCAACCACGCCAGATTCATCGCATTTTTAACACCGGTGTTTCAACAATTAACGATAAAACTTCCGCCGTTATTTTCATAAATTATTTTTGTCGCTTTTCTCAATCCGATAATAATTCCGCTAGGGGTCCACTAATGATTGTGTCGTCGCATTTAATATTCCTCGTTAAAACGAATATTCTCCCACCAATCTAATATTATATAACAACTTCATGTATTTTGCAAAATTTATAACTATTACCCACAACTATAACATTATATCAAATTTATTCCATGATATTCAAAAAAAATGATAATTATAGAAAATTTATCTTTATTCATAAAAGTTGGGGTTTTACAATGTTCATCAAATGGTGAAAAAATGTTGGGTTGCTTTCATTTTTTAAATAACTATGCTATTTAATATAACAAATTGGTTAACTGATATCAATTTCAATTATACTATTCACAATTATAAAAATATGGTGTATTGGATGAAATTGAAAAGAAGGTATAATTAAGAGTATCCAACTCTAGTTTTTGACATAATGTTTTCAAAATTTTTTATCATAACTTTTTTATTATATCACCACTGCTAAACAAACAAATAGTTAATTATTAAATTAAATTAAATATATTTATAAATTTCATAAATGACACTTTTTTTTTGTAAAACATAAGAGTAATTTCTCCTAATGTGATATTTTAGCTTATAAAAACATTATCATTATATGATATATAATTCATCCGTTCTTAAACATAAAATTATTTAAGACGAGCGATTTTAAATATGTTCAAATGGAGGTAATAAATTTCAGTTATGTATTAAACGATAGTTGTAATATTCTTTTATAGTACAAAATTTTCAAGTGTGAATCAATTATAAGGGAGCCTGATAGTAAAAAATTAATGATAAATTTGAGAATATAATATAATTTCATATGTAATACAAAAAAAAACATCATATATAATAATTTACTTGTTATACAGCATCAAGGGGACTTGAAAGAATCAAAACATTAAAAAAAAGAAGAAAAAGAAAGACATTATATATATAATATAACTATTGTCTACATATGTAGGTTTAATTGCTCAAAAGTATTTGAAAGAAACTGTGTTTTCACAAAGGCAGCATTTTCCTATGCACGCGGTTTTGTCTTCTTTTCTTGCATGCTAGTCATAATGTGGAATCTACCACCCAGTTTAGTAGGATACCTTGTGGTTCTGTTGAACCCTCTTGCACACATAAATCCTGCAAGGAAGTATATATAAACTCAACAAAGCAAAATCAAATATTTAATCACAAACAAACATTTCAGATATGAGAATACGAGATGATTATTTGAACTTCGGTGCTTTTAGGAAGAGAACAATTCAATTATTCCGGGACAGCTTTCACTAAAACACTACTGCAGGATAAAAATCGTTTGACTTTCATCTCTACATTAAATATCATATTCTCTCTCCATATTTAATGACATTATTATAGTACAAACACTACTAATATTTAAAATTTTGCAGTATATAGTAGTTTGTGATTTTAATAAATATGATATTAAATAGAAGGGGATAGCTTCATACCTCTCCAAAAGGCATGCTGAATTTGTTCAGTAGATAAGCCTGTTTATGTAATTAGAAAAGAGTAATATTTTAAACTTTACAAATGGTTCAGATTAGATTTAAATTGTAGAATGCACTGATTTTCACCTTTGAATATTGTTGTTGCAGATGTTCCACAATATAGAATTCTTTTAGGTAGACCCCAAATCAAATTTCTGGGAACTATAATCGGCCTCTGAGTAGATTCATCATCAGCAAATACCTACTCCAAAATGGAATTTTGTATCCTTACGTGAGGTGAATAGCAACTCATACTAAAGTATACTGAATTAAAAAGACTTTGGGAGGGAACATTTACGGACTCACCTCATTAACCTGAAAGTATGTTCCATTAAGTGGAAAGTTTCCTTTATTTGCTGTACGGCAAGGAATCTGTTAACAAATGTAGAGAGTATCAGTCTTTAGTACAGATATCACTAAAAACTCTAAACTGCAAGAACCAACAGTTGCATGTGTTGCAATTTTTCCTCACCAAAAGTGTTCCATAAACAGTACTTGTGAAGTCATGTTCTTCAAAATTGCTGCATGTAGAGCATACAATTTCCTGGCATACATTTGGTTCTGTGGATTTGAAATCTTTCATCGTTTGTGAATAGATACTTCCAGTTTTACCTGATACCACACCAACAATTAAAAAGGAACATTAGCAAATGTACAGAAAGATTATATCTTTAAGTAGCAAGAGTATTTACATCTTTTGCAACAGGAAACAACAATCTTTTCAACATAAAGCTTCAAAAATAATACTTTCTCCGTTACAAATTATAAGATCATTATCGACTTTTGAAAGTTAATTTGAAACATTTTCAAACTCAAAATTGATTTTATTCATTAAAAATTACGAAACAATAAATATTATAATTAATAGTACTTTTTAGATAGTTTACAATATTGATCATTATATTTACCAAACTAAATGAATCTATGTCTAAGTTTGAAAATGTCTTAAGTTGACTTTAAAAGTCAATCAACAGAGGGAGTATCATTTTCACTCGAGTTGCTACATTATAGGTGCACTATATGATCATTTTATAGGGTACCTTCTTCCCATATTGCAAAAAGATACGGACATGGATCATCTGGTTCCCTCCTGTCCATCTATAGTGTTGTAAAGAGCGCATCAGAATGTATATCCATAGAATTTTTATGAAAAAACAACAACATTGTGTATGGGTTAAGTATACTTACTCCTTCCAAAAGCAGATGTGAATCTGGAAGCTCGTAGCTGCATTAGGTAGACAAATATTAGCAAGCACTATGTAAATATGTACGTTGATTCTGTTGATTTTGTCACCAACATGGGTGCCTCAAAAGCTTGTAAATCTATTGTTAAAATGTACTTATCTAGCTATAAATTTAATACTTACACTTGGTGGACGGTCCTTAATCGGCCCACATGTTTCATTTTAGGCTTGGGCAAAGCAGCTGGTGAATTTAAAAGAGCCCAAGCTTTTGACATGTCTCCTCCTTGAAGGGAAATTTTGTTCTTCTCCACATAATCTAGTATATTTTGTCTCAAGCTTTCATTGTCAAGTCTGATAATAGGTATGTCATCATCGTCAGACGCATGCAAATTTTTAGACTCAGAGACGCCATCAGACTCATTGAAAAGATCTTCAATGTCTTCTAGTTCAGACTCGGGCTCTGGAGATGCTGGAAGCTCGACAATAGGTTCGCAATTTTGACTTTGGTATCCTGAATCTGATATGTTCATCTCAAGAAGGTCTGGCGCCGGTGGTGTTATCACAACAAGGCTTTGAACAACTGCTGCAACTGGACCGTTTGAAGTTGCCATATTTTTGCTTTCTGGTACAGGTAGGGCAAGCCTAGCACTGCAGTTAACAAATTTATGGGTCAAGTAAGATGTGATTCAATAATATGAGCTTTCATGTGGACTGCCAACACTTTATGTCCAGTAAATATTGGATATATTCAGCCCACTTACACATTGTATGTGCATGTATTTATAAAGAAAGTAACAGGGATATAAGGTAGCCCTCTATATTCAGAAAATAAATAAACACAGTAATTTTGTAAAGCACACTTTTAGTTACAAAATATAACCTTTTTCATTTCTTATCCACTTACCTCCCCACTCCCCTTTTATATCAGCCACTCGGATCAAATGTTACCATCTTATTGTTACATCAAATAACAATACACCAAGCTGAGATGAAAAAGACAACTGGGAGGGTTGTATTCTATTACTCCAATTAAATATATTGGTAGACTTTTGAGATAAATTGAATAACAAAAACTTGTATCCATTTTTCATGATGCAAACCTTGCAAATGCACTGGCAAAATGTTTGCACTCTCCCCTCATTGGGCATGCATTGCAGTTTGGCTTTCTCTTTGTACAGAAAACCTACAGATTTGAGGGATATGTTCACCGTTAAGAGTTTTATATAGATAAGCGAAAAGTCAGAAAAAGTGATTGTAACATAATAAATAATTAAGAGAGAGTACCTTTCCAAATGTAATTAAATGATAATGCAATTCATACCTGCAAATAGATAAATTATGAAATCATTAATTAAGATATATTTGAATTTTGAAGTCAATGAAGATAAGTGAGAGCAAATAATATGTTAGAGGAAACAAGAATTACATTTTCGCTTGTCCAAGGGTGCACAATCGCGGATAAAGATATTTTTGAATGGTATCCACCATAGGGTACCTATATGGAAGGAACATCGAATTAGTCCTCTTTGAAAATTCAGTTCTATTTATTAGCTGGATTGAATGCTTACGATTCTAGAAGATGTAATTGAAGGGACTCAGGGAAGTGGTTGCAGAGGGACCCATCCAAGTCGAACTGCCACCGACCAACATTTGTGTCAACCTTGTTAAAGAAACAAACATTTTATGTTCTGAATTAGTACCATATTCTAGTAAACTAATAGTTGTCAACACTTTATTAACTTACTGGGAAGGCAACATGACCAAGTGTCAAAAGCCGTATGCATTCCACGCTTTTCAACCCTATACCATATATGCTCAACAAGTAGTCCCTATATGCACCAAAATTGAAAAAAAAACCATATTTTTGTGGAGTTGGTTCAGTGTTTACTAAATCTTGTGTCTTTCAAATGATTCGTGTTGTTCATAGTTTTCCCAAGTGTATAAACTTGTTAATACTAATGTTAACTTTTAGGTTGGCTGGCTTACTTTGCATCTTTTGGTGGGACATCTCTGAGCCACTCAAGGATCAAGGGAGTAAAGTGTATAAACTTGTTAATACTAATGTTAACTTTTAGGTTGGATCTTCAATGTTTTGGTGGGACATCTCTGAGAAGTCGTGATCTTCAATCGATCAAAGAAGTCCTGCAAAAAATGATTGATTACTATCAAATGTTGAAAAGGAACTTCAAACCTAGCTAATAGCCTTCATTATCTGACCTCTCTCTCAGTCTGCCATCATTTTGATAATGAATTTTGTACCTTGATTTTTCCTGCAAGAATATTGTTCATTCCTCTTTGTTTGATGGTATCCGCAACCTCTTTCACTGTCGCACGTCTAACAGCCTCCCAGTCCACGACATCCATAGTTTCATCAGTTCTTTCTCTTCTAGTACTGTAGGTTCTCCTTAAATTGTCCCAATCAGTTGTGTTTTCTTTCTTCTGCTCAGCTTTGGTTTTCTTTCTTCTAGAAACTCCTTCCACCTGAGAATTAATTTCATTTTCTCCTCTTTCCGTTCCGACTTCTTGTATGAAGCAATCATTCAATACTTGGGCATTGCTTACGAATGCATAAGGTTTACTTTCTTCTGCCTCCATATTCCTTCCAATTGAATTTTGGGCAGGAAATCGAGCAACAAAAGACATAAAGGCTGAGCTGGAGAAATGATTAACAACATTATCAACAACATTAGCCGAGAAAAATCAATGAGACAATTTAAAGATAGCTTCATGATTACCTCGAAAGAAGGTCAGAGACATTTTGAGTTAGATACGCTCCTACCACTGCATCCACTACTGAACCACGCCATTTTGAAAAACGTCTATCACCTTTGAATTCATGCTATGCAGTCAGTAAATCTCCATACATTATATTTCATGTACACAAAAAACAAAATTAAAATAAAAAGTACATTAAGTTTATTGACAGTGTACATCTCATGTAGACGAGAAAGTAATCGAATACAGTTTTAAGGAAATTAGATCAATAACTCGAGCAAATAATGTGTTATTCCACTAAAGTTCGTATTAAGACCACAATGTCAACTAAATATACCTTGGAGTTCATATAAAGACCACAATGTCAATCTCATTTCTGGATGTTTTAAAAGAAACGTTTCTTTGTCTATAAATTTGTTAGACGTCAATCCAAATATTAACAGTACAGCAAGGGCAGCTATTTATAATAAAATATTATACTCACTAAGACTGAAAATGAGAGTGTTGTGTCTTTGTTGACTTATTTCGCCCCAAATATCAAATTCGGCATTCGAAGAGGGGCACTTAATTCAAAATCTACGTGAATTCATTTGATTTTGATTAATACAATAGTTAATACGGTAAACAACTTAAAAAGTATTACCAAGTACAAAATTGTTATTTCGAAATTAAAGTAAATTCACATCACAATTTGGAATTTAGAATCTCACAGATTAACTAGGATCAAAGTTAAATGGGAAACTTTATGTGGAAGAACGGGAGTATTTTTTTTAAAATTATTTTAGATAGGGAATAAGATGGTACCTTGGAAGCAACGCAATAAGGTTATAAAAGTATGCAATTGTGCTTTTAATAATTGTCTCTCTCTAGCCCAATATGCCTTCTTCACAGGGTCAGCTTCTGCTTCTTCATCATGGGTACTTCCACCATTATCCATGAGCAGAGCCCAAACTCTCTCCGACTCCTGATCAAGATCAATTTTAGGTGGTGATTTACTTTTTGTTAGAAGATTCCTTGTTGGTTATTGCGCGATCGACATTTGGATCTCGCACCACAAGTTGGCCATATTTCTCACTGATACTGAGATACTTGAACTTTTGAAGAACAACATCAAGGAAACCTGCATCAAATTCGCATCAACAAAATTAGCACATCCTCGTTAGAATAACTAGATAGATATAGAATTCCAGTTAAAGGGGAAACTGCTTACTATCAAGTGTAGAATCTTTGTAAGACACTTGATTATTAAGAGAGGGTCTCAGTTTATTCTGTCTCCTTTTCGTAACTTTTTCTTTGTCTGTAACTTGAGCTGCCATTTGCTTTTCACTACTAAGGTCTTGCAGAAGATAAGTTGATGGAAACTGATTACTAATAGAATTTGTACTTGAAAAACAAAGTTACACCTTTTAGTGACTCTCTTCAATCTCTTCCTTTTCGATTTTACTACTGGTTGCAAGGTCATCACACATATGAAAGATTCTGGATCATTCATTGCAGCCCTGGTTTGTTCTTCCATGGGAAAAATCATTCTAACAGACATCTCTTGCATTTGGCGATCACAGCTGGAAATCCCAGAACTGCAGTTTAACTTCGACTTTTTAACCCCATTGCATATCTTATTCAGATTCACTTTCCGATTAGGAGGGACAAGAATTACATTTTGTTTGCCCTTACTCTGTCTTCCCCTACCTTCTGCAGTTATAACAGACCCCCAAGTCTTGTAAACTGTTGCCTTTTGTCTCCTCGTCCTTCTTTTCTTGTATATCCTTGGAAAATTTGGGCCACTTTTTCTGCTATTACTCAAACATTGGTTTAATTTGAATATCCTTTGATAAACTCGCAAAGAGTTGTACTTGCAACCAGTTTGATTTGTGACATCTTCTCTTTCGGCCAATGACATGCTACCAGTCTGAATGCAAACCTCAGAATTGGTGAAATTGTTCTGGTTTGACCGTGCAGTTGTGTCTATCACTGATATATTTTTCTCTTTAGTGCAGATTCCAGGCTCACAAATTCCCGAATTCAAGTCTATATTTTCCACTCTTTTATTCCGACGTTGATATTGGTAAACAAATTGCTTGCCATCTTTTCCATCCAAGTTGAGATTTAGAGGTCGCCTATTTGAATTTTCAGGGATTGGATCAACTTCTTGCCCATTATCATTTTCCATGAAATTACATCCATCTTCTGCCTGGTTTTCCAAGTGTTGAAACAATAACTTCAAACGCTTAGATGATTTGTTAGAATGTCGTTGTGGAATGACATGCTAACAGAATTGGAAGAGAGTTTGAAACTATTGTTCTTACATGATTTGTCAGCATGTCCTTCTCAACTCTTCTAACACAGCTTCTCCTCTTTTTGGAGGAGTTGGACATTTTGGAGGAGTACGTTTTGGAGGAGTTTGATTGTAGAGCTGATTTTGCATTTTAGCTTTAGGAGTCCTTTTGGGTTTATTTTCATCTAGTACTTTGGGTATATGTCTCTTCAAACTTGGTTTCTGTCGTGGCTTCTTGTTCAAGTCTATGCCACTATTATACCTCTTTCTGGAACTTGGCTTCAACGGAGTTGAAGAAGTAGGAGAAGCTAAGCCAACACCACTATGTGAGTTTTCATCGATTTGGAGCTTGTTACTCTCATTTTTGAACAAGACACTCCTTCAATCTCATCATCTCTTTTTTTTCGCTTCATATGATATACCATCTGCACAAACATTTGAAATCAAGATTATATATCTATTATTTACCTCCAACTGTAAAGTCAAAACTTCACCAACAGTTAAATTAGATAGTGACAAGATCATTTATTTTTATCTAAGGAGTTGCCTGCAAAATCAAATGTTGCTGTTTCACAATTATATACAACTATATTTTTATCTAAGGAAATCAAATCTTTGAAATCCACATAAATTCGCACACCCTTTGTTGGAGAACCTCCATTCAAGTGATTTTCCATTCTCCCATTGATTGGAGTCCACAGGCCTGGAATTGGCTTGGCCGGGGTCAATGGTGTGCAAATATCTTCTTTCATAAACTCTTTCTCCATTGCATTGCTTGTTTCCAATTCTTTTCACTTCAAATTGGGAACCTATAAACTCAATTAAAGTGTCACCACCACCCAAATATATATATATATATATATATATATATATATATATATATATATATATATATATATATATATGACGGTTTTTTTTCCGTCGCTATAAAAAAGCGGTTTATATAGATTGTTTACTCTTGGAGAGAGCCGGGATATATATATATATATATATATAAATTTAAAAAACTGCAAACACTTTCCCTTCAAATAGTAGAACAAGAAACGCATGCACAATAAAAATAAAAAATTTAAACAATGTTTGGCAAAGAAGATGTTAACAAATTACTCCACAATATTTCCAGCCGAAAAAATCTGACTATTAATTAGAAACAGCTATAATAAAATTACCCAGTTAGTCAAATTTTACAACCAAATTGAAATTTGCAGTTTTTTTTGCAAATAAATAGCATATAGGAGAGAGAAAACATGAAAGGAACAAAACCCAACATTAAAATCAAACAAAATTTTGCTCTTATCTCGGGTTTCTGTTGTTACTTTATAAATTACATACATGCACGTTACAATAAAACAGTAAAAAGTGAAATTATCAAGAAAACTGACTTACCAGGCAGCCAAAGCAGGAAACAATCGGCAGCAAGTCGCAAGAATGCTAAGAAAAAAGAGTAACTAGGTCGGATGATATTTTGAGATGGTTTATTAAAGTTGAATACTTAAAGTTTGATTGTGATTGATTGTGAGTTCTCCTGGTAAAAGTTGAGTTCTATCCAGCTTATGCTGCATTACGACCTATACAGATTTTATAGATATATATATGGTAACGCAAGTATAATATTATAATAATTGTAGAATATAATATGTAATATATAAAGAGGAGAAAGAGTGGCATATAAGAGCCTAGCAATTTAGAAGCCACCATTGCATGTTGTAATAAGGCGGGTTGGTGAAAAACAATATAATAATTAAATTATTAATAAGGAGGGAATTTTTGGTAAATTACTATGTGAATAAAAGTGATGTAACTGCCGCTACAACTTGTAGCGGTAGGGACTTCTTTTTTCAATATCAGCGCTTAATTTTATTGATCAACGGTGGAGATTATGATTGCTGAATAGTCAACCGATTGCCACAAATGGAGACCATATATATATATATATATATATATATATATATATATATATATATATATATATATATATATATATATAAGAGGAATGATTCATGAAAATATTAGATCCGAAAATAATTGTTTCATATAATCATTATCTAGCCGTGCAAAATTAGATCAAATGGCTGAGATGAGGGCCCAGCCGTCAGAGGGAGTAGCGGCCAACAATAATTTTTTTTATTTTTTATGTTGGCCGCTAGAGGGAGTAGCGGTCAGTCAAAGCAGTAACGTTTTGACTGGCCGCAAATTAAGGACTTTTAAAGGTTTTGGCCTGGCCGTAGGAGGGAGTAGCAGCTAGACAGTTTCCAGATTTAAACCATTCTACTTGCATTCGCTGCTACACTGCTACACAAAGAGAAGAATTTACTCCTGCACAAAGAGAAGAGTTTGTTGTTGCATCTTCAAATTTATTAATCTCAACTTTTTAATCGATTCTAAAGTAAAGTAGGTATATTTAATTTCAATTTTTTTACAAATATCTCGAGAAAGAAAATAAACATTAAATGATAGTTTTTTTTAAGTATCTTGAGAATGATTTGTATATTAGTATGTATATTTTTAGAAATTATATATGCATAAATTGTGTTAAATGTTTAGTATTATTTTATGTGTATACAAATTGGGTGGTATTGAAAGTAGTATGCACACAAGCCAATCATGTTTGATGATAAAACATATACTTTATAACAATCTTATTCATTTATTAATAAAAAATATTAATTTATTAAAGGCTTTTAATTATCTACATGATGCTGTTTTATAATATGTGATAAACACATAGTTTTAAGCAATGCTTTTAGAATAATGATGATGATCATTCTAATGAGATCTAAATTCTTAGAAAGCTTAAAACTAAATAGTTCCCAATCGTTGGATTACTAAATTGGGGATTAGTGAATCCGGATAGATTGGTACATACGTTGCTTGCTCATTGGATGAGGATGATTGATCTCATGATTATTTGTGTGGAGACACTAAAGCAAATATGTAGGTGCTTATTAGAGAATAAGTTCACTGAACGTGGCTTGCTAAGGAATACCTAATAGAGTTTTACTTGCCTGTCAATAGGAATTCCTGTAGTGATAGTAGTACAAGTGATCCTTGGACTTGAGGTCATCATAGTATCTTGTGTATGATGAGTTATACTTTGACTTATTCTTTAAGACCCTTAGGGTATATCAAAGGGTATGCTTGGGTATAATAAGTTGTACATGGAGATAATGTATGATCAATAAAGAATCTACCACTTCTAGTAAAAGAAGAGAAATGTCCTATGTGATTCGATAAATGACAACCCAAAGAGTCCTTGGTTATAAGCGTAATGAAATTAGAAAGGAGTTTCTAATTTTCATTATTTGAGTTGTGCATTAAGAGTCGAAATACATATAATTAAATAAAATAAGACTTGACAAAGAAATCTATATGTCTTATATTTAATTGGGACATGTATGGTGGAAGGATTGAATTGACTAAGAACTATTTACTCAAAGGTTTTTTTATGATTAATGTTGAAATCTATATTATCCGGAAAGTCGTTGATCGCTAGGGAGGCTTATCCCTATTGTAGAATAAATATTATTTATTTAAATAAATTAATAGTTTAATTTATTTATTTAAATAAGATTAGAATTGTTCTAATTGATTTATTCACAAGGTTTAATATGGAGAACCTAAAGGGTCACACACCATAAAAGGAAGAATAATTATATAAGAAGTTAATGACATAATCGTAATAATATGTTAAGTATATTTAATTTAATCTATGGTGATAGAATAAATTAAATAACTTAATATTTATTATTTAATATTTTAGAAATATTAAATATAAATTAATAAGAGGAGTCTTATTAATATTATTACAATTATTATTATTTTAATTTCTAAAAGAGTTTAGGAATTAATTTAATATAAGTACTCTCATTTATTCCTAATAAGATTAGGAGGTTAAATTAATTAAAAGAGTTTAATTAATTATCCCTAATAAGATTAGGGAGCCTAATTAATTAAAAGAATTTAATTAATTAAATAAAACCCAATTTCTTAATTGTTAAGGAGAGTTGCCCACATTTATAAATAAGAGGAGTCTTATTATGGGTGATAGGTTGTTGACTTTAACAAAATACGTAATTTCAATAGTTGGGTGAGTACGTTCTTTTGTGTGAGAGATAGAAAACTATGGTTTTGCCAAATACCCATCTTCTTGAATTCTTCTTCTTCCTTGGTGGATCACCTCTAGAGGCCAAACACTTGGGTGACTAACGTTGATCAAAGAAAAGAACCAAACCCGGTGGATTCAAGTTGAACGCAAAAAAGATTGGAGGTGAACTTGTACCTGAGGAAGCTCGGATCTTCAAAGGTATGATTCTTTGTTCTTTCTTTTTCGTTTAATTAATAATTGTGCATAAAGGGTGATCCGGATATATGATTTATAAAATTTTAAAACTTTGATTTTTCCACGTTTCCGCTTATTTATGCAATTTGATTGCGTTCTTGAATATTACAAACCTAACAGTGGTATCAGAGCCAAATCTTTATGCGAATTATTAATTATTTTAATTTGATATGTATATTGATATGTGTTTAGAACAATTTAATTGGATATATTTTTGTTATATAAAATAAAAAAAAAAATCGCGGAACAGTTTTTTTTTTGTTTTGCGTGGTTTCTCGAATTCGGATTATTTTGTTCTTAGGATGTAGGATATATATATATATATATATATATATATATATATATATATATATATATATATATATAAAAGTGATTTCAACACTTACCAAGCTAGAATCTTCCAGGATTTTTTTTTTTTTGAAAAGTTGCAGGAGCTTGGTTATTATATATATTATTTACATATATATTAAATATGAGTATTACTTGCAGGATATCAAAGTGCAATAAAATTCCGTGAATCACTAAGTTACTCCAGGCGATTATATATATATAATATATATTAACGTAATATATATTTATATATATAATAATTTTATAATTAAAATAAAATATTTATTTTAATTTTAAAATAAAATATTTATTTTAATTTTAAAATAAAAGGTTTATTTTAATCTTAAAATAAAAAGGTTTATTTTAATTTTAAAATTAGTATTTCATGCTAACTAATTAGAGTTGGAATTGGATTCCATGATAACTAATTAGAGTTGAAATTGGATTCCATGTTTCCTTAAATAAAGGAGTTTATTTAGATATGAAATAAGATTTCATATTATTCAAAATAAAAGAGTTTATTTGTGAATAGGAAAAAGAGAATCCGTATTTCCTTAAATAAAGAAGTTTATTTGTGAATAGGAAAGAGAACCCGTGTTTCCTTTGATAAAGGATATTTTTTTTTACATGGAATTGGATTCCATAATTAATTAAAATAAAGGAGTTTATTTTGATTAAAGATTTTGATTAAAATAAAATAGTTTATTTTATTCAAAATAGGACAAATTAAAATAAAAGAGTTTTATTTTGATTTAAATTTTGATTAAAATAAAGGAGTTTATTTTGATTCAAAATTAGATTTTATACTAACTAAATTTGCCCATTAAATGATATCAATATATATATTGAATGTGTATTATTCATGAGATGAATGTTATTTATTGATACATATGGTGATGCGTATGATAATAAATGAGATTGATTATGGACTATTAACCAATGTGATTGGATTTTATTTTAGTTGGATGCATGAATGTATGAGTTTTATTAAATGGGGTCTGCGTACCTTGTCTTCTCTAATTTTTCTTAATGTAAATTCTATCTCCCTCCTATGTACTTCCCCTTGACTGCTGATCAAGATTTCTATTTATTTTAAATAGTTTTGTAATAAGAATAGTTAGAATTAATTTTGAAGAATTGGAGATCAAAGGAGCAAGGAGCGCGTGAAGACCCGTTTGTAATGGAGTCTGGGTTTAAATGTAATAGTTATATTTAAATATTAATTATTGCACCCCTAGGGTTTGACCTTTTGGTTCACTTGGTGGCTCTAGTGAACCAAACTAGAATAAAAGTCCATAATCAATCCGGGTAGAATATAGTATTCTATATGTGCATGCTTTTACTATATATATTATATATCATGCAAACATGCTTCGCATGTTCATTAATATGACGCGTATTTTATATATATATATATGCATGCGCGCTAAACAAGATGAGACAAATTAATTGCAAATCTCTCATTTTTTTAATATTAAGTCCTAAGCGTTCAAAGATATTTGGAATATCGAACGTCGTCTTCTAGCATGATAAAATTAATAGAGTATTAAATATTTAATATGAGTTTGTTGTGTCACCACAAGGCAAGTATTAAGTATTTAAGATGTTAATTTATCACATTTGATACTTATAAAGAAAATTGAACAATATTATTTTGTTGTGTCACCACAAGGATGATATTTTTCTTTTTTGAATATATGGAGTGCTAGGTTGGACTTAACTTGGATCATTTTAGTTCGGATGTGCACACACTTGACCATTATGATCTAAGAGGCAAAATACAAGGAGTTGCATAGTTGATGTAATTGACAAGAGTTGTCTACCTATTTATTTATATATAGTTTGTTGTGCACCACAAGGCTATATACATTTGAAATGGGATCCTTATTCTCACTAGCATATCTTTAATTAGATATTGCCGAACTATATATATTGACGGTAATATAGTTTGAAGAAAATAGTGGGAGATACCAATTTAAAACGAGACCTAATTTATTTTGGTAATTAATAAAAGAATGTATGTTAAAATGTTGTAAATTACAAATTCATTTATAGAATTTTACAATGTCTAAATTACTATCACTGCGAAGCATATTAGATGCTATTTAACCAGACCGTATTAAATGGATTGGTTAAGGAAATTGAGAATAGTTCTCACGGATGAAAAGTTATCTTATGTCCTTAATACACCTATCCCTGCAATGGTTACAGACAATGCCTCTGAGGAAGAGATTGCTACTTTTAGAAAGTAGCAAGATGATGCACAGTTGGCTCAATGCATCATACTCGCATCTATGAGTAACGAGCTTCAGCGTCAGCATGAAACTATGGATGCTCCTACTGTATTCCTACACATCAAGTAGTTGATGGTGAGAAAAGTAGGACGGATAGATATCAGATATCTAAGGAGCTCTTCCGATCTAGAATGGCCAATGGCACTATAGTACAGACAAAAGTCCTTAACATAATCAATTTGATTGATCAATTAGGACAACTGATTTTGTCATGGATGGAGAGTTGAGCCAAGATTTGATCTTGCACTCACTCCCGGACTCCTTTCACAATTGTTATGAATTTTTCATATGAACAAGCTAGATATCAGCCTCGCTAATTTTCTTAACATGTTGAAAAATGTTGAGAGTCACTTTACAACCAAGAAAGACTAAGTCTTACTGGTAGGGGCCAAAGGATCTTCTGAAAAGAAGAATGATTCAAAGAAGGTAAATAGAAAGGCAAAAACAAAGGATAATAAGAACAAAACTGATACGGATAACAAAGGAGTTTGCTTCCACTGCAATAAGCCTGGACACTGGAAAGAAACTGCAAGAACATCTTGCAGAGGCTAACCAAAGAAGCTTAGTGAAGTTTCGGTTATAAATACAAATTTGTTCAAAATTTAAAATAATTTTTTTTTTAAGTCGAGGTTCTACTTGGGTATTGGATACTGACTTTGGTTATCATAAATATAGATTTATGAAGGGACCAAACAGAAGTAGAAAGCTAAACAAATATAAGTAAACCTATGTGTGGGAAATGAAGCAAAGGTTGCTACATTAGTCATAGAAACTTATAGTTTAGCAATGCCTACCAGCAAATCTATTAAGTCAATAAGTAGTTATTGTATTCCAGTTCTCATTGGAAACATTATTTCCATTTTATTGTTGGACAATGAAATCTTTGGTATTATATTTAAGAACAATTGTTGTTCTATTTATAATAATAATGTTTTGTATAGAACTAGAATATTACTTAATGGATTTTGTATACTTGATTTATGTGAAAATAATTTTACAAATTGAACAAACTAGTATAAGAAAAGGAGATGATCATTTAAAGAATTGAATGTATGTATTTGTTGAAATACAAGTGTGAATTATTTGAAAGGTTTAAAGAATTCAGAAGTGAAACAAATTGGTAAAATATTAAGATTATTTGATTAGATCAAGGAATAAATACTTGTGCAATAAGTTTCTAGATCATCTCAAATGGTTTTCTCACAATGGACGCCTCCTGATACGCAATAATTGATTGATGTATTTAAAAGGAAAAATCATACCTTGTTGGACATGGTGCGATCCATAATGATTTTACCGACATTTCAGTATTCCTCTGGGGTCATGCCCTAGAAATGACTGCATATCTACGAAAAGGATAACCTCAAAATCCGGCCCCAAGACTCTATAAAAGTTATGGACATGGAGGATTCCTAATCTTAAGTATGTTAAGATAAGGGTTGTCCAACTTATGTGAAAAAGTTTCAAAAGGATAAGCTTGGGACAAAATTTGACAAGTACAGATTTGTGGGACATCCTAAAGCAAGTTTAGGGTTTATGTTCTATAATCCTACTTAGCAAAAAGGTGTTTGTTGTGAAACACGCTTCCTTCTAAGATAAAGGTGTTTATCATTCAAGGACTAGTAGGAGGATAATAGATCTTGAAGAGTTCAAGATCCACAAAACACTATAAGTCAAATAAGAGGAACCTGTAAATAGACCTATTGTACCACAACCGAATCGTAAATCTGGAATTGTACCGAAGATACCTGGGAGGTATGAATTCATTATGGATGATGATGATGAGTTACGCATCATAAAAGATGATGATCCAGTTACATACGATGAGGTAAGAGTTGTAGACACTCAGAGAAATTGATTGAAGCAATCTTCTCAAATATGGAACATTCGTTTTGATGAGACAATCAAAAGAGTTTGATTTTATCAAAAATAAGAATGAACCTAGTGTGTACAAAAGGGTTAGTGGGACCATCGTGACATTCCTAGTATTATATGTTGATATACTACGGATAATGAATGACATACCAATGCTACAATCAGTAAAGATAAAGTTGTCTAAACATTCCTCCATGAATGATTTGGGAAGAGTATCTTAATTGGGGATACAAATCTATATAGATAGATTTAATAGGATGCTCAACTTAACCCAAGGAACGTATATTCATTTGATGCTAAAGTCGTTTAGCATGGCAAACTCCAAGAGATGTCTCATGTTGATGAGCCCTAGAGTGTATCTCTCTTAATAGTCCCCATAAACTCCAAAAAGAGAGATCGCATGAGTAACTATCATGTATGCAATGAAATGTACGAGACCTGATGTTGATCAGTCATATTCTGGAGAAGTTCACTGTGAGACAGTGAAAAACATCTTAAAGTACTTAACTGGAACTAAGGATGTGATCATATTCATGGTGGGTCTAAATTAAAAATTAGAGGGCTTAACAGACTCAAGTTTTTTAGACAGACCAAGACGACAAGAAATCCACTTTAAGGTAAAATGTTACCTTGAACGGTGGTGCAGTGAAATTGGAAAGGTTCCAAACAACAAAAAGTTGTTGGTTTAGTGATAAAGACAAAGTAAGTAGCTGTAAATGAAGCTGCAAGTTGATTGTTTGGATGAAAATTTCATTACAGAACTAGGAATAGTTCCTAAGTCTCATCTTGGATCTAAACATGTGTTGTGGCACTTTCATTTGATTATAAGAATCATTGAAAGATGAAAAATCAATATAGAGATAGTAAACTCTCAAGAACAACATTACATATCCATTTACTGAAGCTTATCCAACAGCAGGATAATCGTCACTTAGAGAAGAAGAGTATGAGATACCATGACGATTGACTTTAGTGCAAGTGAGAGATTGAAAGTAGTATGCACACAAGCCAATCATGTTTGATGATAAAGCATATACTTTATAACAATCTTATTCATTTATTAGTAAAAAGTATTAATTTATTAAAGGCTTTTAATTATCTACATGATGCTGTTTTATAATATGTGATAAACCCAAAGTTTTAAGCAATGCTTTTAGAATAATGATGATGATCATTCTAATGAGATCTAAATTCTTAGAAAGCTTAAAACTAAAATAGTTCCCAATCGTTGGATTACTAAATTGGGGATTAGTGAATTCGGATAGATTGGTACATACGTTGCTTGCTCATTGGATGAGGATGATTGATCTCATGATCATTTGTGTGGAGACACTAAAGCAAGTATGTAGGTGCTTATTAGAGAATAAGTTCACTGAACGTGGCTCGCTAAGGAATACCTAATGGAGTTTTACTTGCTTGTCAATAGGAATTCCTGTAGTGATAGTAGTACAAGTGATCCTTGGACTTGAGGTCATCATAGTATCTTGTGTATGATGAGTTATACTTTGACTTATTCCTTAAGACCCTTAGGGTATATCAAAGGGTATGCTTGAGTATAATAAGTTGTACATGGATATAATGTATGATCAATAAAGAATCTACCACTTCTAGTAAAAGAAGAGAAATGTCCTATGTGATTCGATAAATGACAACCCAGTAGTCCTTGGCCAAGGCAGAATGAAATTAGAAAGGAGTTTCTAATTTGAATTATTTGGAGTTGTGCATTTAAGAGTCGAAATACATATAATTAAATAAAATAAGACTTGACAGTAAATCTATGTCTTATATTTAATTGGGACATTGTATGGTGGAAGGATTGAATTGTACGATAACTATTTACTCAAAGGTTCTTTTATGATTAATGTTGAAATCTATATTATCTGGAAAGTCGTTTATCGCTAGGGAGGCTTATCCCTATTATAGAATAAATTTTATATATTTAAATAAATTAATAGTTTAATTTATTTATTTAAATAAGATTAGAATTGTTCTAATTGATTTATTCACAACCGGTTTAATATGGAGAACCTAAAGGGTCACACCATAAAAGGAAGAATAATTATTTAAGAAGTTAATGGCATAATCGTAATAATATGTTAAGTATATTTAATTTAATCTATGGTGATAGAATAAATTAAATAACTTAATATTTATTATTTAATATTTTAGAAATATTAAATATAAATTAATAAGAGGAGTTTTATTAATATTATTACAATTATTATTATTTTAATTTCTAAAAGAGTTTAGGAATTAATTTAATATAAGTACTCTCATTTATTCCTAATAAGATTAGGAGGTTAAATTAATTAAAAGAGTTTAATTAATTATTCCTAATAAGATTAGGGAGCCTAATTAATTAAAAGAATTTAATTAATTAAATAAAACCCAATTTCTTAATTGTTAAGGAGGGTTGCCCACATTTATAAATAAGAGGAGTCTTATTATGGGTGATAGGTTGTTGACTTTAACAACATACGTAATTTCAATAGTTGGGTGAGTACGTTCTTTTGTGTGAGAGATAGAAAACTATGGTTTTGTCAAATACCCATCTTCTTGAATTCTTCTTCTTCCTTGGTGGATCACCTCTAGAGGCCAAACACTTGGGTGGCTAACGTTGATCAAAGGAAGGAACCAAACCCGGTGGATTCAAGTTGAACGCGAAAAGGATTGGAGGTGAACTTGTACCTGAGGAAGCTCGGATCTTCAAGGGTATGATTCTTTGTTCTTTCTTTTTCGTTTAATTAATAATTGTGCATAAAGGGTGATCCGGGTATATGGTTTGTAAAATTTTAAAACTCTGATTTTTCCACGTTTCCGCTTATTTATGCAATTTGATTGCGTTCTTGAATATTACAAACCTAATAGGTATGTATGTATCTATATATATAAATTATGTGTATAAATTGTGTATTTTCTATATATAAAATTTTAGTATGTATATTTTTGGGTATTATATATGTATAAATTGTGTTAGATGTTTTATTGTTGTTGTTCATATTTTTTCGCAAGAATTGTCATTCAGTTATAAAATATTAATAGATTTACATGTATGAATTGTTATTGTTGTTGTTTTGTATTATATTTGGTCATTCATATATTTTGACATTAAATGATAGTTTTATTGTTGTTGATATTGTTAGGAAAATATGGACAATTGGTTGCCTGGACCCATTGATCGTAGTCTCCTTTATGCTCAAGAAAAACATATATCAGAGGATGTATGGAATGGGATTGAAAGGGGTACACTGATGTCTTGCCAATCGACTTCAATTATATACGATAAATGAGAACTGAACAGCCTACAAAAAATTATTAGAGGTGTGTGGGGGGGTTAGTTATCCCACAAAGTAGTAAGGACAACATAGGCTAGTCTTATATCTGCCCTAATTGAGAGATGGCGACCAGAGACAAATACATTTTATATGAAACATGGTGAAATAAGAGTAATATTAGAGGATGTCCATTTCATTTTTTGTTTGTCGGTATTGGGTAAGTCCTTAACTTGTCTTTCATTTGATGCTCCATTAAATTATTTTAGGAAAATTTTTGGGGATGAATGGGCTGGGGAATGGAATAATGTTAAAAAAGACGTGGTATTTCCTTAGTTTGGTTGCATCAAAATTTTTTGAAGTGCCCAGACAATGCAAGTAAAGATGTGGTCGGTATGTATGCAAAGGCATATGTCCTTTGGCTATGCTGGGGGTTTTTATTTCCCACAAGGTCAAAAAATACTGAACACCCTAGTATGTGTATTTTATTTATGATTCAAATAAAACTGCCACATATGCATGGGGTGCCGCATGTTTATCATATTTATATCGGGGTCTGTACACAACATCTATGAGAGAGTGTAACAATTTAGAAATTTAAATTGTAATTTTAAATATTTATTGAATTATATAAATATTTAATTGGTGTGTTTGTTGTTAAATAAATATTTGTTTAATTTGATTTGATTTGATTATTTATTTGTGAAATAAATAATTAACGAGTGAAGAAAATTTATTATTATGAGAAAATATTCTAATTTAAATTAATAATTAAGTTAGAGAGTTGATAGGGAATAAATGAATTATTATAATATTTTTAATTTAATTTAGTAATAAAAGTGTGATAATAAACTATGCTATAAATGGGTTATTAAAATAAATTAAATGAGTTTAATTTAGTTTTGCCAAACAAGGCTTAAAATATTAAGTCTTTAATTTTTAAAGAGGTTTTGCCAAATAAAGCCTTATGGCTTTTGGATTTTTTTGAATTTTGAGTTTTTAATAATATAAATAAAATAAATAAAATGTAAATAATATATATTAATTTTGGTAACCGCTGATTTAATAGGGCCATTAGTAGAACGTCGGTTTTAGACGTTTGAAAATGTGTGCGTTGGATTTTGAATTAGACGTATAGTGTATTTGGTCTAAGCCTAAGAGAAAAGAGAAAAGAAAATTCCAGAGAATGGACAAAGAACTTGAAAGACTAGAGAGAGTTTGAGAGGAGAGAAAGGTTCTGTGAGTTCCAAGCAAGCACTTTGGCTTTTAACAAGGATTAAGCAAGAGAAGGTATGTTACATAAGCCTTAATATTATATATATGTACGTATATATGTTTTATGACATAAAAGTCTCTGTGTGTTCTTGACTGTAGTATAAAGTTTTTACAAAATTGTATGTAATTCAAGTTTTTTATGATTGGTAATAAATTACGCGTATATTGTGATTGTGATATTATAATATATGTTTGTAGTTGATTTATATGCTAAATCACGTTTAACAGAAAGAAATTGGTTTTTACAGTGAAAATATATGTATGAACATGGCTTGAAGGAGTACTAAAATTAATGTTTGATTGCGAGCTAGTTGTGAAATTGAACCTTGAATAGGTTAATATGTTAAGAAATAAAAAGAACATAGTTCGAATGAGGTAATTTGGTGTATAATCATGGTTACAGTGTTTAATTTTATCAAACAATGTCGACAATGGAGTTTTAGGTTGAAACCATGGTATTCAAGAATTTCTAGAGTTGTTGTTCAATTGTTTTAAAATAGTATATGTATGATGGGTAAAGGTTATGTGTAAATTGCATAAGTTATACGTGTTAATTTAGTTGTTAATCAGTCAAAATAGCTTTGTTCTGTTCTTTTTCGTATGGTTGGTTCTGTAATTTGGCGCCAAAATCAGAGCCAAAATCGAGCCCAAGAACCCCACTCTTTGCGCTTGCTTACAGCCACGCCCATGGCTCGCGATTATTATACCAGAAGGCCAGAGAGCCAGCTTAAAGTTGTGGCCCATGCCAACCAATAGCTTGTTTCTCGTCCCACAGCGTCAGAGCCGAGCCGCAGCGTGAACCTCAGTTCAAATCGTGGCGCCGCAGCTCTGGTTAACAGTAAGGCCCAGAAAATTATTTTCATGTACACAGAGTCTGTAATAGTTTATATGATGCAATATTATGACTGCTAAAAAAATGTGATTTTTGTTAAATGTGGTATTATAGTGCTATGAATGAGTATATTGTTAGTAGTTAATGAATTTTCTTGTGTAATTTGATTATGTGGTTAAAAGTCAAGCCATACATAAAATAGACACACTTATGTGTATACAGAGTATAGGTAGTAACTAATTATGTCATGATGACATGTTTATAGGATACTGTGAATCGAATTGTTACGGTTTAGCTCATACACAAGGCAAGTTTTCCTAACTCTAAACTTTCTTTGAGCAAGTTTTCTAAACCTAAACTTCTTTGTGCAAGTTTCGTAATTTTATTTATATTGTTCAAGTTCCTAAATCTTACCTTTTGATATTGAGCCAGTTTTTCTAATAATTAACTTGTTGTTTAGCATGCAAGTTTCTAAATTCCGATACACTGATATTGAACAAGTTTTGTATTTTAATTTACTATTTGCTATGCATGCTCAATACTCAATTCTAAATCTTAGCTTAATATTGTTCAAGCAAGGTATGTCATGTTATTTAATGTTTATGCTCTTAGATTATTTCTAAAGCATGACCTTAGTATACAATGTTGAATCACTTATGACTTATTCCATAGTATAAGGTTATTATAGTTTTATTCAACTAATCCTTAGTTGATGTTCGTAAACTCTAAATTACCTTGAAACTTATCCAAACCAAACTTACTTTGGCGCGGACTCGTATTCTAAAAGCTGAGATGAAAAACCCTATTATAGGGGATAACTTACGCATAGCGTTAAAATTTTGTGCACAATACATTGTACGAAGGGCTGATCCCCCTAAGTACAAGAAGTCCTTATAGTTTTACGACCGTTAAAGTTTAAGTTGAAAAAATACTTATAACTATGGACATATTTCTTGGTCTTTTGACCCTCAGTTATATATTTCAGATTTTGTTCCTGATTAATATTATTGATGAAATACCTTATTCATTTTCTATTGAGCCTATTCATTTGGCAATTGATATGATATTTATTCAGTGTCATTTTAAGTGAGCTTTGTTTGCTCACTCTTGCTTATACAAACATTGCAGCTAAAGTTGAGAAGGTTGATGAACCTACAACCAGTAGAGGGAAAGAGAAGATAAGCAAGTTTTGAAGACTTGTAAAACTGTTGACTATTATATTGTTGAACTTTATTTTAATCTGATGATCTATTTATTTAATTTTCCACATATGATATTTGTAATTAAAGGTTAGATAACCTGGGAGATTTTGTTGGATTTATTGATGTAACTCTTTAATGGGAAGACTTATTATTAAACTTTATTATGTTTGGGTAGTTAGATATGCATGTTTTTTATCAAGTGAAAACCAAATTTGGTGGAAATGAGGTACCCGAATTTGGGGGTGTCACAGAGAGTAATTATGTCAATGATTGTGTGACTTTGTTACAAATTTGGGCATACGAGTATTTTCTGGTTGGAAGGCCTAACCCTAGGCCAAATTCTTTATTTTGGGTCCTTAAAGCAACAACATGGGCATACTCTGTAAAACGTCAATATGGTGATAGGCGAAATGATCCCCATCACCATCTATCTTTCTACCGGGGCAATTTTGATAGGCAACTTCAGTGGGAGATAGTATGGCGGCCATACCAGCGATGGGATGATGATTAGAGGCACTATAATTATGAGGCTAGATTGGTAGGATCCGGTTGAGTCCCATTGATTCATTTTGATATTGTCAAGTTTCAAATGCCCGACCAGGTAATGAGGCAATATGGGTATATCCAAGGCATTCCGTCCCCGACCGAGAAAAATGATGCTTTGAGACAACCTATGGAATAGTCATTTGAGACATCGGATTACATACAAATGAGAAGAAAATACATTAAGCTATATATGGAAAGTTTCGAGGGAGAAGTGCATGAGGTTGCAAAAATTATCCCTATGGATACGTACTTTAAGTGGTACAAAAAAATTACCCGACGACACTTGCATCACTCTCGATGCGAAGGAGATCCCAACACTACCTACGAGCCTCATTTGGTATATAATCAACATCATATAGTTAGCATCGTAAATAAGTTAAACTATAAGAAAAAGGCTTATATCGGTCGCTGATATCCATCTGTGACCGATTGTGGTCGCTGATAGTCGTCACATAAAATCTGGTCGCTGGAATGCACATCAACGACCACTAGTAGCGACCTATATTAGCGACCGTAATCGCCGCTAAGTCGAAGTTAGCATGGTTCGTAATCAAGGCTAAAGTGGCCCACGGGCGGCCGACGCCGAAGAATGACCAAAGCACGATACGCTAACACCCTAATCCAATTAGTAGTCGCTAATAGGTATCAGTGACCACATGCGGTCGCTGATGTATAAAATAAAAAATATATATTTTTTCCTATTTTATGGATTTCCTAAAAAATTATACCTGTTTTGTACCAGCTTTATATCCCAACACACAATAGACAATATATATAAACTTCCAACCAAGTTTTATATAATCTAACACATGCACAACAATATAAATATCCATCCATATACCGACACATACACCAAAATAGTATAAACTATATAAACATTAAAAAACCAATATGAACTGAAGAAATATATACAAATATAATCTTTAAGTAACATACAGTCATCCAAAGAATGAATATAAACTTACAAGGCTCATAAATAACTAGAAAACAAGACTAGGTCAGTTGTTATGCATCATCGTCCAAATTAGTTTCTCGTTGATCACCCTGTAATTAACAAAATAATAAAATAAATTAAATATATAGTATATATTTTGATACTGGTATTACGACAATATACAACAAATTAAACACAACAATATATGTATATATAAGTGACTAATTTGATTGTAATAAATACGATTGATTACCTCGTCGCCATCCTCATGATGTGATGTTTCTGCTGCCGCCACTACATCAGCTAACTTATCAAGACTCAGAGCTATCAGATGCCTGCGCAATATACGAAGAAGATCACGATCTCGACAGATCGCTCTTACACAGTCAGCAGGAGTATGATGAGCTAGATGGGTCGATGACTGTGTAGACTGGGTAGCAGAGCTGCCTGTGCCACTAATGGTTGGGCGTCGTCATTGTCCTTGGCCTTTGACATATTTCTTCTTCACAACTGACGCCCTCTCCCACATCTTAATCAATCACCGGACGTGGGGTGCCTTCAGGATAACGCTCGTTCAATAAGCTCTTATAAGTATCCTGTCAGCATGTTAACAATTAAATAGTTAAAAATAAATATTAAATTCTAAATAATAACGTAAACTTGATAAACAACATCAAAGTTGTCAAAACTTATTACCTCTATCTCGATAGCATCAGATATACCATCACGGGTGGCCACGTACACATCCAGCCAATGGATAGGCTGACCTTGAAACTAAGACTCTTATATAAAATATACTCCCATATTACTACATAAATATGTGATATTCTATAATTCATGATTGTAAACATATTAAAACTATTCATACGTACCCTGGTAGTGATATGCTGCAACTGTGATATATTGCTGCCCCTGTAGGTTCCTTTCGCCTTTTCGCCATCAGGTACACCCAAAGATATGTTAGTGGCGGCAGTCTTGCATCTTTTGACCCATCTCTCAGCTCTCCATTGGGCACACATCTCAGCCCATATGGACTAGGTGCATCACCAGGGGCTATACTCATGCATGTACTCCTCTCCTTGGCCTGGATGGTCGATCGATGAATTGTGTAGGGCTTTTTGTCGTTCTTTGTTCAAGTTGTCTTTGGTGCGGACAACACACTTTTGCCAGAACAGTGTCTGTATCACTGAAGCCTGCGCGTCCTCCCATCTATACCTTTTCTGCAAATAAAACAACAACAATAATATTAAAATGGTACTATTAACATATAATCCAACACTACTAAACAATTTTAGTTTATTAATTATATTAACTGTCATAATTAAAAAAGCATACCTGAAATTCCGCTCAAACTGCATCCTTGTAATCACATGTATCGGCCAGTTTTATAAGCACATCTGTGAAATGCACTTGACTATCTTGTTATCTGAAAAATTACTATAATAAACAATAATTTACATTAAAGATAAGTAGATTAATTATAATATTTAAAGCAATTTACATTAGTATATGCAACAATGGAAATCTAAAATGCTTATATAGAAATGATGCGGACGTACGTGCCGTTCGGAGGAGGACGAATCTGTATAAGAATCCGATCATCCGAATTAGCAGGGGCCTTTGGCACATGATTAGGACACCTACCCAAGCCGCGCTTTTTTTGCGCTACTTTAAAAGCCATCTATATTTTACAAATTTCAAGATGTTAGTATGAGTTATATTTTATTACATGCATATATGAATATAAAATGACAATAATGACAGGAAATTGCATTAAATAATTAAATACATAAACATGACAATGATATAAAGAACATGTAATACTAAACATACATTTCATTTTTTTAATTAATGTCTGAGTCAGAATCATCTTGTATACGTATTGCAGATTTATAACCATCATCTGCTTCAGATTTAGTGTCAATGTCAGTCAATAACTCTTCCTCCTCAGTATCAATATCATCTGGCACAAATATTGACTCAGGATCTAATTCATGTGGTTCATCTCCACCATCTAACTGGATTACTTCATTGTCATCCTCCACATTTATTATAGTTTGTCTATGAAGCATCTGCTCTTGGTAAATCTCCCCGTTAACTACTTCTACATGACTACGTGCAGGATTTTGAATTACAACTTGCCAATCTGCAAGCAGTCTATCCCTTTTCCTAACAGGACTAGGAGTTTAGTATACTTGTACTATTTGAGTTGGTAAAACAAATGGTTCGTTGGAGTACGCGAACCTATGGAGGTCAATATCGATGATTCCATGTCTGTCAACACGTATCCCTTTTTCTGAATCAAACCAATGACACTTGAACAAGTTAATATGACCCCCGTACATGCCTTTGTACGACAACTCTATGATTTCCTCCAACTCCCCATAAAAGGCACGACCAAGCTAATTGTAACAATCTCCTTGGACACACACTCTAGTGTTAATTTTTCTTTTACCGCGCCCATATGCCTTTGTATGAAATTCACAACCATTTATTTTATAACTATTGCGGCTGACTTGGTCCCTGTCTGGTCCCATAGGTATGACTTATACGTTAGCCGAAATCGTTGATCCCTCAGTAAAAGCCTACAAAAACTCCATCCTATTAAATGAAGTCATAGTTAATATGGAGTATATATATGTCGTGCTTAACTTAACTTACTTTATCCTTTAGCCAAAGTGCAAATTTTTTATCACGGTTGATTTGAATATCTTTATCAGTTATGTCGGGATGCTTCACTTTTAACTCGCCATCGTATAATCTATACAATGTTATAAAAATTAACATATTGGAATGTATATTACATGTCATTGAATGTTAAGGTATAAATATGAATTTTACATGTGTACCTCACATATTCGTCAATCTCCTTTCAATTGAGAAGAATGGAAGTATATGCAACATGTAATTCTTGCTCAAAGAGGAATATGCGCTTCGCTTTTCCATAAGCGCGACCCAATAGACCAAATATAGAAAGCCAACCATTTAGTTCAATATTGCCCCCATCAACATGTCTCGAGAATCGATTAGCCTTTTTCAAGACTTCATCCGAAAAATAGTCTAAGACAAACGTAGATATCTCATCGAAACTGTATGTCTCACATATCGACCCCTTGACAAAAGCTCTATTCTTCACCATCCTCTTAAGGTTTTCCATCACCCTCTCGAAAGGGTACATTCATCTATATTGAACTGGACCCCAAACACGAGTTTCATATGGAAAATGGATTTGTAAATGCTCCATGGAGTCAAAAAACTAGGTGGGAATATTTTTTCAAGTTTACACGTGATCTCTATGATGATCTTCTTAAGTACGTACATGTACTTCTCATTTAATGTTTTTGAACACAAGTCTCTGAAGAAACGACTAAGATCCGTCAAAGCATCCCATATTGGTTTATCAAGCAAATCCCAAAATGCTATAGGCATGAGTCTCTCCATGAACACATGACTCTTCATCCCTTTCAATTTCCCACCCGTAACACACCGTGCAATGTTTGACGCATATTCATCTGGTATTTTCAGAGACTTAACCCATGTGCACACATCTTTAAATTGCTTTTTTGACAATGTGTACCTTGTATGCGGTTTAACCATCTTACCATTAGGAGATTCATAAAGTTCTAATCCACACTTACAATATCTTTTATGTCCAATCATGCCTTATTATTATCTTTTGTCTTCTCCGTAACATTCATCATGGTGTTAAATACATTGTCGAACACATTCTTCTCAATATGCATCACATCTAGATTATGACAAATTAAATTTGTAGACCAATAAGGCAGTTCCCAAAAGATGCTTCTCCGAACCCAGTTATGAGATTCGCCAAACCCATTGATTATGTTTGTGGCATCAATATTACCAAATAGGATGACAGACAATCTCATCACACAGTTTCGCATCTCCTTTCCTGACAATCGCGATGCAGGCATATCATTGTCTACTTTCCCTTTCCTAAAGTGTTCTCTATTTCTTCGAAACGGGTGATCTACCGGCAAGAACCGACAATGACAGTCAAACCAGCAAGGCTTTTGACCTGTTGATAGATTGAAAGACTTTGTATGCTCCATAAAATACGAAAAAGCCAACTTCCCGTGTTTACTCCATCCAACTAACATACCATAAGTTGGGAAGTCATTTATAGTCCACATAACCGCTGCCCAAAGGTTTAAATTTGTTTTTGTTGCAACATCCCAAGTCTGTACTCCATCCTCCCACAATACCTTCAACTTGTCTATAAGAGGTCTCAAGTAAACATCTAAGTTCTTTCCAGGACTCTTAGGACCAAGAACCACGAGTGAAAGAAATAAGTATGGCTGTTTCATACAGATCCAAGGAGGCAAGTTGTACGGAGTAACAATCACAGGCCAACATGAGTACGAAATAGCTGAGTATCTAAATGGGTTGAATCCATCGGTGGATAGTCCAAGCCTCACATTTCTAGGTTCCAATGCAAACCCAGGATGTGCTAAGTTGAAATCTTTCCAAGCCTGCCCATCTGTGGGAAGATGTAGTTCTCCATCTTTAGCTGGAGATTTCGCATGCCAAGTCACATGTTCAGCTATTGTTGAAGATATGTACAATCTTTTTAACCGATGTGTAATTGGAAAATACCTTAAAATCTTAAATGGTATAGTTAATTTTTTTGTAGTCACACCCTCTTTATTAGGCCTAAATCGATCATGACTACAAAACGTGCACCTTATCATTTGTTCATTTTCCTTATAAAACAACATGAAATCGTTGGGACATGCATCGTTCTTTTGGTATCCAAGACCCAACTTCTTCACCATTTTCTTACAGTAGTAATAATTATCAAGTAATTTCTCATCGTCAGGAAACATACTCTTAATGGCTTTCAAGAGTGACTTAAAACACTCATGGCTCATGTTGTGATCAGCCTTGATGTCAAGTAATGTCACCACTGCAAACAATGTAGTGTGTTTGGTGCAACCATGTCACAATGGCTCGCTACCCTCGTCTAACAACTTAAAGAAGTCTTTGGCATCAGAATTCATGTAATAACCCAATATTTTCAATAAGAAATTTTGCGCATTAATTTTTTTATATATATATAAAGGTGAAAATATTTTCAAAGTAAAGTATATTTATATATGTGATAAACAAAATTATTTATTAGATGTAAATAATTTTTTTTAAGAATTATTGATCATTATAGATTATATTCTTATAATAAATTAATTTTATAATAAAATATTTATTATCTATTTTCCATGAAAATATGATTATGGTATATATGATATGATCACTAGGATTATTATGATATTTATTTTATTATATCGCTTAAGTTAATTATTTTAACTTAATTAATAATGGTATGTCAGATATGAATTCAAAACCCTAAGTCCGGATTTTGAATAATGAATGAGAATAATAGTATAATATTATTAATATTTCAATGCTATAAACAAGCATGATATGTGTGTAATGTAATTTATGGAACAGTTATAGTAAAATAGTACAAACCCTAGCATTACTGATATATTATAGTACAGAAGTCAACTATGACTGTAAGATTTGTTAAGTTATGAGTTATATAATTAATGACAATTATTATAGATTTAATGTTAATTAGGTAAACCCTAATTAATATCTAGAAACCCTAATTACTAAATTAGAATCCTAATTGCTAAGTTATAAACCCTAATTATTAATTTAGCAGGTTAATGGTAATTAATATATTATAAAGGCTAATTTACAAATCCTAGGTGATTAGGAAACCTAGTGTAATTAGGGAACCCTAATTCATATTTTTAGAAACTAAACTTTATATTTTTGCCCTAATTACAAAATCCTATAAAATTAAGCTTATGAAACCTTAGGGTTAAACCCTAAGGGTTAAAACCTAATGGTTGTGAGAAGTTACCAAGTTGCCATTCACTTTATAGGTCAAATGACCAAATTACCCTTTTGATTATTTTAATAAGGTGGAGTGTAGATCTAGCCCTAGTAAGGAGTTGGTGACTAACTCTAGCTAGCCATGTGGTCTAGTAATAAGCTTTAATCATTCAAAATCTAATCAGCCATAGCATTACACCATATTATATATAGATTATGAGAGAGAGAATGCCATATTCAAGCCTCATTTGATCACAACACTCAACCAAAACTCTCTCAACTCCAAACCTTCGAATTCTAGTGTTGGACCAGTCCTTAATCAAGCCCCACTATCACTTCTAGCAGATCAGAAATCAGATTCAAGATCTTGGTCATAGAAAGGTAAACCCTAAGCCAAGAATATTTGATCTTGTATGCTATGTTAGATTTGATGTTAGAATGTTTAAATATAATATATCAGGTGTCTTTTAATGATCTGGCTTATTGGATCATGGATCCATAACACTTAGATGCTCGAAATTGAAGTTTTTAGAAATCTGGAAAAGTTAGAAATTTTGGTCAGACAGCCGAATGTCAGGGCTCTTAGATTCTTATGTGTTAGTTGTTTGTTGTGTTTTATGTTATACATCTATTCTATGTTGTAAGGGCTTTGATCTAGAACTTGAATCAAGCCCAGATCATGTCTAGATCTCTAGTTATAAGTGGTCAAACGTAGTTGACCGATCACAAAACTAGAATTACGGGCAACCTGCAATTTTCTGCACTTCGACAACGCTTTTTGCAGCCCTCGGATCTCTTGGGTCTTAATTAGTTTGGCCAAGTTAGTGTTTGATTCGTGTAGATTGACATGAGTACTACTTATCCATGCCTCTAGATTGCCCAAATACGTAACAGAATCGAATTTAATGATGGTCAAACTTGGGTTGATAAATCGCTTCAAGAACATTTACGAAACCCGTAAATGTTCAAGAACAGTTTTCTTGACTACTTTGACCGGCCCAGATCTTAAATAGGTTATGTTGTTAAGTTGATGTTATGCTATGTAATGGTTCTACGACATGAGCACTATATATTTTGACCTTAAGAATAATATTTTAATGACCAGAACACCAAGAAAATTGAACCACAACGTGGACCCTCGAATCGTCTGACAACACTTTCTGTAGCTTAGATCTTGATGAGTTGATATGTTATGGCCATGAAACTTGTTTAGGGTTGTAGTACTACATCAGTACTACAACATTAACACTTTAGGCAAATTTGTGGAAAAAACGCTATGATCATTGATCAAATCTCAAGTCAAACATACCACCCGCGAATCGAAGTTTGAATTTCAAGGTGGCTCAAGAACATGAAGAACACCTATAGCGATTTGCCGGTTACGTCTTATAGGCACTCTTTAGCGACAATTCCTTTATAAAATTATTTTTTTTATTTAATAAATAAAGAAAAATAGTTTTTAATTATTAAAAATACAAAATAAATTCCTAAAAATTATTTCAAAGTCTAAAAATAGGTTTTTAATTATTTTGAATATATTTTATTAATATTTATTATTTTTAGAATATTAATGGTATTTAATTTATGTAATTATAATATTAAATAAATTACTTCAAAATTATTTTAATACTTGAAAAATCATTTAAAATTATATTATGGCATAAGAAAATATTTTAAGTTATTTTAATGACTTTTAATATTTCGTGATGAATTTTATTAATAAATTAATATTAATGGTAATTAATTTATTTAATAAATGTATTAAATAAATTATGGAAAAATAGAATTAATGTTTTAAAAATTATATAAAAATAATTTAACAGTTATAAAAATATTTTAAGTTATAAAATATAACTTTTGATATTTTATCATAAAAAATATTAATATTTTAATATTAATAATATTAGATTTATTTAATAATTATATTAAATAAATTATTTTAAAATGATTTTAATATTATAAAAATCATTTTAAATGAAACTAAGGTGTTTAAAAATATTTTAAGTTATAAAATAAACTTTCAATATTTAAAGGTAAAATTCATTAATTATTTAATATTAATAATATTTGATTTATTTAATAATTATATTAAATAAATAGTTTAAAAATGGTTTTATTGATTGAAAAATCATTTAAAAGGATATAAATGGTTTAAAAATATTTTAAGTTATTATAAGTGACTTTTAATATTTTAGTGAATAATACCTTAATATTTAAATATTAATGGTAATTATTTAAAATGATTTTAAATGTTTTAAAATCATTTAAGGGTAATAATAATACTTTCAAAATATTTTGAGTTATTATAACTAAATTTAATATTTTGGCAAGGGTTTTATTAATATCTTAATATTATTTAAATATTAATGATAATAGAATTATTTAATATTTAAATCATTTAATAATGATTTCAGAGTTTGAAAAATTATGATAAATTATAATAATTAATTATAAATTATTATAAGTCATTTATAAATAATATGAGTGATGTTATCCAGAATAATCTTTAAGATACAGATTATAGTTTTATTAACAATAAACTCGATGATTATCCGATAAAGCCGTCGGTACACCAAAATATTATCGAAATTGATTCAAACCTATATATGTTGACTTGATAAGTGTTTGTTTGTGATTCAACGTCTGTTAAACTTATGTGACAATGTGATTAGGTTATGTTGACCGTAAATAACAGTACAATGTGTTATGATATGTTATTTTAATCGATAGAACAATCTTATGAATGATAGGTCATTGAATTAAAGATAAAACTAAGTTGCGTAACTGTAAGCAGCAGATCATGCAAGTATCTAAACCTTACGCACTACCTTTATTTTGTGAAAACAGGTATATGTTTATGCAAGTTTCCTAAACTTACTCCAATTATTATTGAGCAAGTATCCTAACCTTTGCATTTACTTTTTGCAAAGGACATGAGTAAGAAAGTTTCAGAATTATATTATCGTTATGCCAGATTATTAACTCTATTGTTATCGATTATGTATCCAATCATTCATATTCATGCAAGTTCTCGAACCTTATTCGTGCATTATTTATCAGTACAGTATTATTGTATAATCCAGATATTTATTCTGTTCATTAATCTCTAAATATGGTTATACAAGTGTCTCCACTTGGATAATCATTGTATTTAATCACATGTTAATACATGCCTATTAATTTCTGGTATGTATATATGAATTAAAAGTCGTCTAAGCTATTTGACTCGGCTAGACACATATTTAGAAATATCGTTGAACGTGATAGAACTTTATTGTATCCAATCGAATTATTTTGGTTCGGATTCCTGACTAAGTATGAACATCCCGAATCTGGAAAACTTTTATGCGCCTAAGGCGGATGTGTTGAACGAAAATATTGTTTTTGTATGTAGTATTGATCAATACAGGGTACATTGGGCAGATCACCCTCGTGCCTATAAGTTATGATGGTTTGCGGATGAAGTTCTGCTAAATCTTAGCGAAAATGAAAAACAATGTTCATAGTCTGTCAACTGATCTTCATTTATAGTCAGTACGTAGTTTCAAAATTTTAAAATAGAATTGTTATGTTGTTTAGTGTTACTTCAGTTTACTTCACAACTATTATTTCGTTATAGAAGTGTCATTCAAAGAAAACATTTAATCCTTTCAGCTAATGTTTATTGTTTTCTATTACTTGCTGGGCACTCAAATGCTCATCCTTGCTTAATTTAAATGTTTTCAGTTAAGTATGATCAGCCAGAGGGCTCTGCCAAGAACAAAGGGAAAGGAAAGCTATCTGAATAAGTTTGTGTTATCTTATGTAATAGCTAGACTTATATAAGATGATTATATTTATTATCTATCATGTAATGAAATATTTTAAGGTCGCGTACCTGGGATTTAGACAACTCTGATATGTAAATTAAGTTTGATATTTATGACAATATTATTATTATTTTCGCTCATAGAAATGGTATCGTAAATCACTGAGTTCGGATTTCAAGTACCTGAATTTGGGGGCGTTACAATTCATAGGTTGCCCTCTGCCTTATTCCCAATCAAAATCTGGCCCTGCAATATCATGAACTATTTCATTCATACGATGAGTACTGCTGCCCAGATTGTAAACTTCTGTGATGCCACCATCTCTTCTCTGCCCATGTGCCCACCAGTATTCTTTGTAATTTTTTATGAACCCAGAAACAAGTAAATATTATTTTACCATGTCTCTGTCCATATAATTTATATTCTTACACTTCAAACAAGGGCATTTTATCTTGTTCTGACCATTCACACATTCCGGGTGACTATACGCATACTCCAAAAACACTTGGCAACCAACTCTAAATCCAACTGTAGCACATATCTGAACACTTGACTTTCGTCGTGTCATCTAACTACGGTCTGAATAGAGGTCCATGATACCACAATACCTACTACAAACAACATGAGCTTATGATTAACATTTAAGCATAATTGTAAGCATACTTGAGCATACTTGTAAGCATATGACTTACGTTTAAGCATATTATGCATACTTGTAAGCATTTGACATACAATGCATACTTGTAAGCATATGACATATAATGTATGCTTGTAAGCATATGATATTTTAGGGCCAGTTTAAGCATATGACTTACATTTAAGCATACTATTCATACTTGTAAGAATATGAAATACTTGTAAGCATATGACTAGACTTTAGCATACTTGTAAGCATATGTCATATATTTAAGCATACTATGCATACTTGTAAGAATATGGTATACTTAAGCATATGACCTGATAGTTTGAGTTCTTTTTTGAAAACTGCACAGATCATCTTGAATTAAACAACAAAATCTATTCTGAATATATTCAGGGTCTCTACCACAAGGCCATATGAAAGCTGAACTATGAAAGTTGAAAGGTTTATCTTAAGAGATATTAAGAAGTCCACCTCTAACTATCCAACCTTTTCATTTTAATTTGTTGTCTGGTTTGAAGGACTTGGTCGTTGTTATAGTATATGGGTGGATATATAATGGCTAGCATAATTGTTATGGTTTCTGAATTGGTATATAGTTAATGATAAGGAGTTGATGTCTTTATTTGAAATTTCCTTAATTTCTAGTCCTCTCCTTGTGATTTAATTGTCATTTAGACTCAGTTTCAGATAATAAGGTGATCCAAGAAGAGTGGAAGAGATGATTTTCCAACAAGCATGAAAGTTATTGAGAAGAGGTTAAAGAAAATTACTCTTTTGTTTTGGTTTCCCATTTTCGTGCTTCAAATGAATTTCATTTTTTTGAAGTATGTGGTGCCTGTGTTTCCTTTGACCCTAGATTAGGGATGAATCAGGCTGCAATGGCTTCAGCTTTAAGGGTTTCTTTCATTTAGTTTTGCCTCTGCTCATATACACAATTTTTTTCAATTATTTTATGCAACAGAAAATTCAGACGTTGGGAAGACATTTTCCAAGTTTTAATTAAGTTTAATGTTTATTGTATTTCTTTTGGAGGTATTAGCTATGGTTGAAGGCCAGTACTTGTATAACATTGTAGTATGTATCTACATATGATTTTTACAAATGTTTTAATTTGCCCGATTTTAAAAGTTGTCGTTTTCTTCTACCATCTGCACAAATCCATAAAACAATTTAACGTCTAAACATCATAAACTGCATGAGTTTTTGTTATACAGAGCGGAGATACTAATGACCCACTGTTCTCCCACTATGTTTAAGCATATTCATGTGTCCATGACATTAGTTAATACTCCCAACACACTTACAAAATAGTTAAATAATTATAAAATGTGATTTAATTAACTAATTATTATTCTCAAATAACACACCATCCATGCATGCGAACACAACTACAAGACAATACACATAGTTTTCTGAATTTTCTCTCATATATATTATTTGCCCAGTAATTATGATAATGATAAGAAATTGATTTAGTCCCTCAAAACAGTTACTTTCTCAGCACCCCAATATAATTTTCAAGCATTTACAGTTGAAAAAAATATTTTTTGAAAAATTGTAGATAAATCAGAAACTTAATTTCTAATTTGTCATAAAAATTTTGGAACAAAAAATAATTTCGGCAAGTACAAAAACAAAATAAGTACAATCATAATAAATGTACAAATTGTTGATGATAAATAATAATAATCTAACATTTAGTATGAAATTACTACTAGTTTTTCAAAGTTATATAACCACTAACTACACATGCCCACACCAAATCAAACAATGAAGAACAATATCCAAGTGCTAACAAAGATATTTGTGAAGGCGGCGATGACGCTGGCGGCGTTCCTGTAATACCCGAGAATTTCCATGTATTATTAAATGAATATATTAATGAAAATAATAGTTATGTGAATATAAGTGTTATTGTTTTGTGAGCTGATTAATTCAATTGATTCGTATTAGATCAATGCGTGTTAAGAAATGTGAATTGACAATGAGGATTATGAAATGCCTTGTGTGACATAATGTGAAACGAGGAAATTCACTAAGCGAATTAAAATGGGAATTAGGAAGATCAATCATGTAATATTATGTGATTTCATATAAGTAATCAATACGCTCTTAGACTTATAATATCACTCATGCGGACATTAATTCATGTAATGTAAAACAAGTTTGACGATGAAAGTTGACACTGACTTGAAGCTAAACCGGTTTGATGACTTCGTCAGATACTACAAGCAATTGCGTCAGTCCCCATCAAAGACAAATCGGCTCGGCTTTTGCCAAATTGGTCATTGGAGAAAAAATAAATTTTCTACTTTAGAAATTAAATGGAACAATTATGTGATAGGTGGGACATTGATAAAACATGAGCTAAAGTACGTTATGTTTGACGAAGGAATTATTAAGTAAACCATTAATTAATATTAATTAATTGTGATAGAATATTGATTACTTGGTAATTAATTAATAATATGTGATTGTTATTATTTGCAATATATCTATAAGTATAATAAGAATTATATAGATAATTAATAATTATGGAAATCCATGAATACATTAATCAATGATGATTGGATTAATTAATATTGGTTTTAATTAATCAAGGAAACGAATAATTTATTTGACATAAATAAATAAGTTATTAATATAATAATATGAGATTAACGGTTATGTGCATGTGAGCAATAATACACTATACTATATAGTGTAGTGTGACATTTATGTGACTATATATTAAGTTGTATGAAACTATATTGTATGAAGCAATGTGATTAAGCATATTGAAATTAAATGGTATAAATATATCATGAAATGTGTATGTAACAATATGCATGTGGGTAGACATTAAAATAGAATGTACATGGATTATATGTTGCATAACATCTACTACCTGAAATGTTAAATCATACTGCGACATAAGTTATAATGTGATTATGTGAGTAATAGAGATAATTATGGAACTACCCGGACCATAATATTTAATAGTGTTATTTTATTTCGTGTAGTTAATATACATGAATTATATGATGTGAGTATAGAATTTATCTTTAAATTCCTAATATGGTAACAATTGTACCTTAATATTACATTATGGAAATTAAAAGGACCAAACCTAACTTTACATGACCAAATGCTGAGATTTTCTCTCTTGTCCCAAAATGAATGGCACCAAGTACATGAATAGTAGCTCAAAGCTAGAATACGTATTCTTCCAAAAGGCTAGCTCTAGGAGATGATGGCTGAGTTTTGGGTGGTTGGCCAACCCTTGAGCAACCATTGTTTCATTTCATTGCACCATAGATTCCAATCTTGTGTAACTCAAAGGTGCAGTCCAAAACTCTTCTATAAATAACAGACATGTTTATCAGTTGGTGTTTCTTGGAGTTGTCTGATAATTGCTAAGTAGAAGATTGTGAGTATACAAGTGTTCTAAGAGCTCAAGAGTTCATTAGGAGGAAGTTCCTTTCACAATTCAGAGGTATAATTCCATTCCTTGCTTCCTATTTTTAGTTTCTGTTAAACAGAGTTCATGAGTATTGAAATTCAAATTTTTGATTTTGTGAAATTGGATGTTAATGAGGTTGGGTAATGTTTAAATAGTTGTTATATAACCATATAAGCATGTTGCAATTGATACATGACTGGTTAGAATTGAAATGATGAATAATTTCTAAGGTTGGGCTAGTCTTAAAGGCATCGTATTCTTAGCTCGAATCAGTACACGGTAGCAATTGCTTTGAATTTACACTAAAATAGCAGTATGATTCTGTGATTCCCTGAGATCAGTTGGAGCTTTTGTTTTTAAAATCTGCCAAGAGTTAATCAATCATTGTGACATATACAAGCATGCAAGCATGTGTAAGGGGTATAGATAGATATATGAACCTAATGTGAGCATGTTTAGACTAGATTGGCTTGATTAACAAAAGTGTGGAGTTTAAAATAAATTTAGGAACTTAGAAACGAACTTAATATGTATGTATGCCATGTATGTATACTGACTTTGCAAGCATATTAGTATGACTTAGAAATGCATGAAAAAACCTTTAGATGGTGTTTATGAGATTAGTAAGAACATGTTGAACCTACTAGTAAGCTTTGAATGTGAATATTGTCAAACTACCTTGAGGTTTAGAATTTGATAATTGTGATCATGTTTGATGATGCTCTTAGACTCACTCATGTAGCATAAATGTATATACACCATGCTTGTGTATCATATTTCAAATAAAGCATGAACGGAGCATATTTTCAACTAAAGCGGTGTTAGTTTCACATACGTGTTATGAATACTCACAAGCATGCCTAATATGAGTTTTATAACTATCTTGTATGTTTAGAGAGAAATCATGATAGACTTGGTGGTTTTATGACCTTGAATGACCTTAAATTGTTGAAATGATCAATTTAGAATTTTATTGTGAAAGAAGGAATCTAGATTAACTTGAGACACATGAAAAGACCTTTAACATGACAAAATATATTATGTATGATTGATGTGTTTAAGCCAGATAGAAACCACAAGGCAAAGAAATGAGTCTTGGCTTGGCAGGAGGATGGCGCAAATTCACGTATCCTAAACTTAGCCACAAGCGCAAATTGCCACCGAATCTGAGGTAGTAAGTTTTGATTTTTGGACAGTAACTTATATGATGCCTATATTGCTAAAAGTGGTTTAAAACCTACTGATGCATGTATATGTGTGAGGACTAAGTAATCAGTTAGTGTTTGCCTCGTAATAGGAAGGTCCATGGGTAAAAGGGCTTAACCTTGAGTATTCGTAATTTACTTATGAAATAACTAGGTATTTGATTCATGATGAAAGAATAATATGATTTTTACCATATGTGCATACTTGAATCGTGTCAAACTTGATTTATGAATGTGTTAACTAATGGACATCCTATACATATAATACACTACAATTAATAGGATTAGATAGTGTTGATTTCTTAACGTGGATAAACTATGCTTAAGGAAAGTTTCCTTGAGCTTCACTCTTTGATTGTGCAAGTTCCTAAATTCTTACTCTTTTACTTGAGCAAGTATCCGAACCCTACACTTATTATGCGAGTATCTTTGCATTGCTTTATTCAATGAATACCGTAAGTAGAGTATCTAAACCTTATCTCTTTGAATACAAGTTATTCAACTTATTCGTTCAATTGAACAAGTATGTTTAGACTCTTGTGAAAACTATTATTCATGTTGAACTTAGTATTGTTCTTGAATATTGTGAAGGATTCGATGCCATTTGATTCGGATAGACTATATGCATGTTTATAAAACTGTCCAAACCAATTAATTGGTGCGAAAATCTTGAAAACTGAGTTGAACAACCCTTATGGTAAGGGGAGTGTATGTTGTTGGAAACCCCAACACATGAATGGATATTATTGTGGTTTTATGCATAACTTAGAGTATTGTAGACTGATCATCTATAGTACTTGATTCTTTTGGGTTATCAGTTTAATATTGGTAATTCTAGTAGATGTTCAACAATCCTTAGTGACTACTCAGTATAAGTTGTTTTATCCAGTTGGATACATTGATAGTCTTTGAATTCATATATATCTGTTGATTTATATTGAATTATAGTTCTTATTCCATGAATTGTTGATATTCATTATTCATGATATTATTCTAAAACTTTGAACTATCTTAAAGATGATACTTCGATAATTCAAACTTGTGATATTATATTCTTTACCCTTGTTGTATATTACTTGCTGGGCAATTTGTGCTCATCCTTGCTTATTTAAAACCTTTCAGTTAAGGCAGAACAGGGAAGTGTCTCTGGGCAAGACAAGGGCAAGGGCAAGGCTACTGACTAGCTTGTCCCTTTTATGTTTAAGACTATTATGTTGTATTAAGACTATTTTCAGACTATGTTAAACTTAAGTAAGATTATGTAATAAGTCTTTATTCGATATTATTATGTAATCTATTAAGTACTGTAGGTTGCGAGACTTAGGAGAATAATTATAATAAATCATTGTATATTATTCTAAATTTGATTTTTCGTTGTGAATGTGTTATTTTAGTTATTATGGTATTACCATGAGAACGTGATGAACCAAATTCGAGTGACCAAGTGGAGGTCCGAATTTGGGGGCGTCACAGGTTGGTATCAAAGCTTTAGTTATAAACCTTAGGAGCGAGTGTCCTTAGGTTATAACTTAGGAGAACTTAGAAGTTAGTATGGAGATAAAACTCATATAGAGTTTTCCTTGAGAGATTTAGTGTGTTATAAAATGTAACTTCATTCTATACAATGAACTTATGTTTATTTAACATTTTAATGGAGTTGTTGTTTGTGTTGTCTTATGTTGGTGATTGTAGGATGACTGACATGAGAGGACCTAGCCGAGTAGTAGAGGAGGAGCCGCGTGATATCCACATAGTCTATGAGGCACCATTGATAGCGGAGCCTATTTCAGTAGTGGCCCCTATTGATGATGATGATGATGAGGAGGAGATGGAGCCATTACCCGAAGAGTCTGACCCTGAGGAAGAGCCTATGGAGGAGAAGTCCGAACCTATGGAGGACTCCGACGAGGCTACTTTTGAGGATCAGATGTTAGGAGAATATGAGGAGCAAATATTAGAGTTAGGATGTGACGCCCCCAAAATAGGTATACATCACCTATCTTGAGTCGCCAAATACATGGTACAAAATTCAAATACAACTTAATTATACAACAGTCGTGTAAAATACGACAAAACATATGCTGTGAGTTTTAATACAAATATTGTCATCTAGACAATATCCACACTCAATTGAGTCCTCATTACATTAATTATCACACTATTTAACAGAATAGTGAGGACTACTAATGTTATTATCTAGACCGTCACTCCGTTTCCCGACAAGTCCCTGCTACGTTCTCATTTCCTAAAGAGAACAATGAAAGTAAAAGGTGAGCTCAACTAGCCCAAAAGAAGAAATATTATGACTAAGATAATACTGAGTAATAAATTATCGTTAGCCTTCAATGTTGTTAAACTAATACAATATAACAAACATCAAGTTTAACTGCAGCGAAACAAATAATCCATTAAAAGAGTTAAGTAGAGAATAAAATCTACTATCTTTTATGATTTAAAAGGTTTTTAATCACTTTTATTGCTGGGACTCAGCTTAATAAATAATCTATATCATCCCTGCACTACGGCCAATGATATTCATTAGTATCACAACCATGAATTATCCATGCACTACAGGCCAAGGATATTCGTGTATTCATCAATGGTCATGATCATGCCAACAACTGTCCATCAATGCACTACGGGCCAATGAGGACTTTTACCACATCATTTGTAACATTACGGTCATGATTATACCGATTAATCCCTGGTCATAATCATACCAAGTCCATCTATGCACTACAGGCCACAGATGACTTTCAACATAATATAAACATGAGAATGATGACAATGATATAAGAATTCAATAAAAAAAGTTCAAGAATTAATTTATCCAAGAACTAATAACGTTCAAATTTTCAACATCATACTTCTTTGTAGAGTAAAATTCAAGAATGCTCAGAAAAATATTTACATGAAAAGATACTAGATGAAGTGCAAATATCAAGGATATTCCACTAAGTTCATGGAGTATAGAAGTCAAAACTTTAACCAACTGAGTATAATAAAGAATGGAATAACAAAAAAAATCACCAGGCATGCGATAGACCGCACATACAGGTTATTCCAACAGAATAATAAATAACGGAACCAGGTTATGCGTAAATGCACAGACAAGATATTCTAACAGAATAATAAATAACGGAACCAGGTCAGGCAAAATTCGTACCAACATAGGTTATTCCAACATAATGATAATGATTGGAATAACAGAAGAATTTCACCAAGTATAAGGCAGACCGCGTATACAAGTTATTCCAACAGAATAAAAAAAATAGAATAACAAAAGTTGTCTTCATGAATACGAAAGAAATAATACCCCTTACCTTAGAACAACTGGATATAGGAGTAGTGAAGTAGCAGAATACTTTTATTCTTTCTCTCTATAGTTTCTCTCTCTAGAGTTCAGTGAATTTATAAAAAATAATGAAGGAATGAACTTCTATTTATAGGAGAATGGAGTGAATAGTAACTAATTCTGAGCGGTCCGATTGATTTACTTTTAAACAGACTGGTCAGATTGGTTTACTATAAAATATTCTAATAAAACAAAATCTTTTAAATAAAATATAATATATTCTATTTATAATCTAATAAAACGAATAACTTTATAAAAGTATTACATTTTATATAAAAGATTTTTACTATGCAAAACACTATGCAAACACTATGCATAATAAAATATAATATATTCTATTTATAGTCTAATAAAATGAATAACTTTATAAAAGTATTTGCATTTTTATATAAAAAGATTTTACTATGCAAAATACTATGCATAATAGAATATAATATATTCTATTCATAGTATAATAAAACGAATAACTTTATAAAAGTATTCTATTTTATATAAAAACCTTTTCTATTTTATTACATTAATAATACTAATAAAACAAAACTTCATCATCATTATTATAATTCACACTATTAATCGACAAGGTCGTTCCCAAGAAAGAGGGAGCTTTCCAATAAGGATTTCTCCCTATTGGCGCGCAATTAGGTGACCAAACCTCTCCTTGGCAGAACCTCTAGACATCGCTAATATTGCAAATAATAATATTAATAACTTCGTCATCTCAATTATTGATTTAATAATATATAAAATATCGACAATAATTGAATCAATTAATGTGAGATACTATGCAACAATTCTTTGAAGCAATAATTGAACAAAACCGAGTGACTTCTCACGTAAAGCATCAATAATCAATACCGGTATTGCTACTATGCAACCACGCCGTATTCTCAGATTTTTAACACCGGGTGTTTCAACGATTAACGATAAAACTTCCGCCGTTATTTTCATAAAATATTTTTTTGTTTTCTTAATCCGATAATAATTCCGTTATGGGGTCCACTAATGATTGTCTTAGTCGCATTTAATATTCCTCGTTAAAATGAATATTCCCCACCAATCGAATATTATATAACAACTTGCGTGCATTTTGCAAAATTTATAACTATTACCCACAACTATAACATTATATCAAATTCATTCCATAATATTCAAAAAATGATAATTATAGAAAATTCATCTTTATTCATAAAAGTTGGGGTCTTACAATCTCCCCTTCTTATGAAATTTTGCCTTCGAAATTAGGGTGCGTACCTGGTATGTCGAAGAGGTAAGGATACCTTGATTTCATTTCAGATTCTAACTCCCAGGTCATTTCCTCAATATCGTGATTCCTCTATAAAACTTTAACTTGAGGTATAACCTTGGAGCGTAGAATATGTTCCTTTTTATCCAAGATTTAAACATGAACCTCTTCATACGTTAAATCTTCCGCTATTTCGTCCAGTTCTAACTCAATAATGTGATTCTGGTCTTTCACATATTTACGTAACATGGATATATGAAAAATGTTATGAACACGAGACATACTTGGTGGTAAAGCGAGTCTATAGGCTACAGTCCCTACTTGATCGAGGATTAAAAATGGGCCAATGAATCGAGGATTGAGCTTTCCTCTCTTTCCAAATCTCGTAACTCCTTTCCATGGAGCAACACGTAACAACACATGATCTCCAATATCGAATTCCACATCCTTTCGATGAAGATCAGCATAACTCTTTTTTCGGTCTTGTGAGGTTTTTATACATTGTCGGATCATTTGAATCTTTTCTGTAGTCATACGTACCAACTCCGGTCCCAACAACGTTTCTTCACCCACCTCATCCCAGCATACTGGAGAATGACACTTTCTTCCATACAATGCCTCGAATGGAGCCATGCCAATACTTGTTTGATAACTGTTGTTGTAAGAAAACTCCACCAATGGTAAGAACTTGTCCGACCTTCCCTTGAAGTCAAGGACACAGATTCTAAATAAATCTTCAAGAGTTTGAATAGTCCTCTCTGATTGTCCGTCCGTCTGAGGATGATACATTTTGGTACTCCCAGGATGGATTGCAAACGGTGTGTTGTGCGCCTCCATCATGATTTTATACTTTAACTCAGTATCATTAGGAACACAAAGTCTGGAGTTAACTCGAAGTATTCCTTCTTCATCGATTCTTGCTTCCGGCATAACACCTTCTTGTACTTTCTTCCTCATATGCATTAGCTCCAGGTCTATAGCTTGAGCAACTTTAACTTTATTGATTAAAGTCGGTTCTACTCGTATATTCGCCATCATCACGTGGGTCCCTGGAGTCTTTATCTCTATCTCCAACCTTTGCAAGTAATACAAAATGGGCCTCTGCGTTAACAATATCGCACTCGTACCCGCATATGATCTTTTACTCAATGCGTCAACTACCACGTTTGCTTTTCCAGGATGGTATTGGATGGTATGATCATAATCTTTCAACAGTTCAAGCCAACGTCGCTATCGCATGTTGAGTTCCTTTTGAGTGAAGAAATATTTGAGGCTTTTATAATCCGTAAAGATATCCACTTTCTCCCCATACAAGTAATGCCTCCAAATCTTTAGTGCAAAAACAACAGCTGCCAACTCTAGATCATGAGTAGAATAATTCCTCTCATATTCTTTGAGTTGTCGACAGGCATAGGCTATGACTTTCCCATGTTGCATGAGAACACATCCTAACCCTTTTCTTGAAGCATCATTGTAGATGACAAATCCCTCCGAGCCAGATGGTATTGTTAGAACAGGTGCTGAAATGAGTCTCCTCTTGAGTTCTTGAAAACTCTTATCACATTCCTCGTTCCAACCGAATTTTGTATCTTTAAAGTCATTTGAGTTAAGGGAGTAGCGATTCGAGAAAACCTTCTACAAATCTCCGATAATAACCAAATAAGCCGAGAAAGCTACGACTTGATCATTGATTTAGGTTGCTCCCAGCTTTGAATAGCTTCAATATTTGCTGGGTCAACAGATATTCCATGACTTGATATCACGTGCCCAAGGAATGCTACTTCCTCAAGCCAGAACTCAAATTTCTTCAACTTGGCATAAAGCTTATATTCATGAAGCTTTTAAAGTATCAGCCTCAAGTGTTGCTCATGATCTTCACGGCTTTTGAAATAAATAAGGATGTCATCAATAAAGACGACCACAAAGTGATCCAAATATTCCTTGAATACTCGGTTCATCATATCTATGTAGGCAGCAGGAGCATTAGTTAATCTAAAAGACATGACTAGGAATTCATAATGCCCGTATTGAGTTCTGAAAGCCGTCTTTGGAATGTCATCGATTCTAATCTTTAATTGGTGATATCCGGAATGAAGATCAATCTTTAAAAAAAATTTGGCGCCTTGCAACTAGTCAAACAGGTCATCAATACGTGGCAATGGGTACCTATTTTTGACGGTGACATGATTCAACTCTAGATAATCAATACAAAGTCGCATACTCCCATCTTTCTTTTTCACGAATAGAATATGAGCACCCCAAGGAGACGTACTAGGACGAATGAAACCGATGTCTAATAATTCCTGCAGTTGGGTCTTTAACTCTTGAAGTTCAATAGGAGCCATTCGATATGGGGCTTTGGAAATAGGTTTTTTACCGGGTTCAAGGTCGATACAAAATTTAATTTCACGCTCTGGGGGTAGGCCAGAAAGTTTTCAGGGAATACGTCAGGAAATTCATTAACAATAGAAATATCATTCAAAACTGACGTATTTTTGTTTAGATCCGTGACATGAGCTAAGAAAGCTTGACATCCATTTTTTAATAAACGAATAGCTTTATGGCTTGAGATGACAGTGATTGATTTTAATGGTTTGGTTGCTTGAATTCGCATAATAGGTTGGTTAGGAATATAAAAGCTAAAAACCTTACGAAAATAATCAATTTTTGCATGATGAGTAGTTAACCAATCAATCCCTAGAATTACGTCAAATGCAAGTAGTTTCAATGAAATTTGATTGATAGGTAATGTGAAGGTACCGATTTGAACCAAACAAGACTACAGTGGATGTAATGAAGGTTTCTCCCAACGGAGTTTCAACAGATAAGTTAAAGTCCAATTTCTCCGGAGTTAAATTTAAACGTTGAGCGCAAGTAGGAGAAATAAAAGAATGAGTAGAACCGGTATCAAATAATGTATATACTTCGCTAGAGTTTATGATAAGCTTACCCATGATGACCTCGTTTGGGTTCCTTGCTTTCTGGGAGGTCACGACAAACGCTCTCCCTTGCACTACTGGCTTTGACTTTTCTGGGACGTCCTTTGGTGCCTCCATCCTAGCTGAACTTGTCTTTGGTGAACGACAAAATTGGGCTAGGTGACCTTTTCTTCCACAATTATAACATGCTTTGGATGGCATCGCAGCTTTGATTTTGGTGATGTGTCCCTCCCTCGCATTTGAAGCATATGATAGGTGGTCGTTCTCCTTCCTTAACTGTGGTCTTTGGTGTTGTCGTCTTTCCATCATTGTTGAATCTCCTCTTCTTGAAATGTCCATTCTTATTATTTTGGCCATGATTACCACCAAAGTGGTTACCATTTCTGGCATGTTGATTCCCTCCATGTTTATTGTCACCGCTCGATGGTATTATCCTTTGGTATTATCATTTTGCTTTTTGCTCTCTTTTGATTAGGTTGACTCATTATCGCGCTCCAATAACTGAGCCCTATTAACAACATCCGAATACAAACACAGTTTATGAGAGATAAGATATTGACGTATCTCGGGTTTCAAACCTCTTAGAAATATTCATGTCATTCTCTCCTCATTATCAACCAAATGGGACGCAAACCGTGACAACTCGACAAACTTGGCTTCGTACTGCGACACGGTCATGTTGTTTTGCTCCAGCTTGATGAACTCTACCTCTTTCATGTGACGAATACTTTCGGGAAAGTACTTGTCATTGAACAATTCTTGGAACTTCTCCCAAGTCATCTTCAGTGCGGCAGGTTGAGTACGTTTTATAGATTCCCACCAGTAATCTGCCTCTACACGCAACATGAAGGTGGCAAAGGGAACCTTTTGCTCCTCAGAGCATCTCAGGACATCAAATATCTTGCAGATCTACTTTATCCATATCTCCGCCTTAAGTGGTTTTGGCTCTCCAAAAAACTCCAGTGGTCCTAGTTCCTTGAAGCGCTGAAGCAGTGGCCGTCGAGAGTTGCCAGTGTTTCCACCTGCATTTTGTACAGGAGCCGCTCTTGCCTGATGTTACATGAATTGCATAAAGCCTCTGAACATTCCATCGTTCATCATCTGGTCAGTGTTGTTGTTTACCTGAGGATTGTCGCCTTCCTGATGCACATTATCTTGAATATTGATTTGTGGAGACTCAACTGTCTCCTGTGCTCCATTGATGTTCTCAACATTCTCGGATGTCATTTTCAAATACTGCCACAAAACAAGGGTTAATTAACATATCACATATTATCCTATACTCGACGTGACCAATTAAATACCAAATAAACTTAGGTAGGTCATACTAGTGAAGGAATTTCCCGTCTCTCCCTCCCAGTTCTTGTCTCACATCTTAGCCAAGGATTATATCCCTAAGCTTTGATACCAACTATGACGCCCCCAAAATAGGTATACATCACCTATCTTGAGTCGCCAAATACATGGTACAAAATTCAAATACAACTTAATTATACAACGATCGTGTAAAATACGACAAAACATATCTTTGTGAGTTTTAATACAAATATTTTCATCTAGACAATATCCACACTCAATTGAGTCCTCATTACATTTATTATCACACTATTTAATGAATAGTGAGGACTACTAATGCTATTATCTCGAACCAGTCACCCGTTTCCCCGACTAGTCCCTCGCCACGTTCTCAATTCCTGAGCAGAACAATGAAAGTAAAAGGGTGAGCTCAACTAGCCCAGGAAGAAATATTATGACTAAGATAATACAAAATAAATTATCGTTAGCCTTCAACAATGTTAAACTGATACAATATAACAAACATCAAGTTTAACTGCAGCGGAACAAGCAATCCACTAAAAGAGTCAAGTAAAGAATAAAATCTACTATCTTTTATGATTTAAAAGGTTTTTCATCACTTTTATCGCTGGGACTCAGCTTAATAAATAATCCACATCATTCATGCACTACGGCCAATGATATTCATTAGTATCACAACCACAAATTATCCATGCACTACGGGCCAAGGATATTCGTGTACTCATCAATGGTCATGATCATGCCAACAACTGTCCATCAATGCACTACGGGCCAATGAGGACTTTTACCACATCATTTGTAATATTACGGTCATGATTATACCGATTAATCCCTGGTCATAATCATACCAAGTCCATCTATGCACTACAGGCCACAGATGACTTTTAACATAATATAAACATGAGGATGATGACAATGATATAAGAATTCAATAAAAAAAGTTCAAGAATTAATTTATCCAGGAACTAATAATGTCCAAATTGTCAACATGATACTTCTTTGTAGAGTAAAATTCAAGAATGCTCAGAAAAATGTTTCCATGAAAAGATACTGGATGAAGCGCAAATATCAAGGATATTCCACTAATTTCATGGAGTATAAAAGTCAAAACTTTAACCAACTGAGTATAATAAAGAATGGAATAACAAAAGAAATCACCAGGCATGCGATAGACCACACAGATAGGTTATTCCAACAGAATAATAAATAACGGAACCAGGTCATGTGCAAACGCACAGACAGAATATTCTAACAGAATAATAAATAACGGAACCAGGTCAGGTGAAATTTGCACCGACAGGATGTTCCAACGAATAATAAATAACGGAAACCCGGTCATGCGTAAGCGCATGCAGACGAGGATGTTCCAACAGATTAATAAAGAATGGAATAACAGAAGAATTTCACCATGTATGCGGTACTTCACATAGACAGGTTATTCCAACATAATGATAAAGAATGGAATAACAGAAGAATTTCACCAAGTATAAGATAGACCGCGTATACAGGTTATTCCAACAGAATAAAAAAATGGAATAACAAAAGTTCTCTTCATGAATACGAAAGAAATAATACCCCTTACCTTAGAACAACTGGATATAGGAGTAGTGAAGTAGCAGAATACTTTTCTTCTTTCTCTCTATAGTTTCTCTCTTTAGAGTTTCAGTGAATTCGTAAGAAATAATGAAGGAATGAGCTTCTATTTATAGGAGAATGGACTGAATTGTAACTAATTCCTGAATGGTCCAGATTGATTTACTTTTAAACGGACGGTCCAGATTGGTTTACTATAAAATATTCTAATAAAACAAAATCTTTTAAATAAAATATAATATATTCTATTTATAATCTAATAAAACCGATTAACTTTATAAAAGTATTACATTTTATATAAATTTTTTACTATCTATGCAAGCAAAGATGCAAACACTATGCATAATAAAATATAATATATTCTATTTATAGTCTAATAAAACGAATAACTTTATAAAAGTATTACATTTTATAAAAAAAAATTTACTATGCAAAACATTATGCATAATAGAATATAATATATTCTATTTATAGTCTAATAAAACGAATAACTTTATAAAAGTATTACATTTTATATAAAAAGCTTTATGTTTTATTACATTAATAATACTAATAAAACAAAACTTCATCATCATTATTATAATTCACACTATTAATCGACTGTGTCGTTTCTTAGGAAAGAGGGGCTTTCAATAAGGATTTCTCCTATTGGCGCGCACAATTAGGTGACCAAACCTCTACGTGGGCGAACTTCTAGACATCGTTAATATTACAAATAATAATATTAATAACTTCGTCATCTCAATTATTGATTTAATAATATATAAAATATCGACAATAATTGAATCAATTAACGTGAGATACTATGCAACAATTACTGAAGCAATAATTGAACAAAATTGAGTGACTTCTCACGTAAGCATCAATAATCAATACTGTGTGCTACTATGCAACCACCTGTATTCCTGTACTTTTAACACTGGGTGTTTCAACAGTTAACGATAAAACTTCCGCCGTTATTTTCATAAAATATTTTTTTTTCGATTTCTTAATCCGACAATAATTCTGTTGTGGGGTCCACCAATGATTGTGCCGTCGTATGACTATTCCCTGTTAAAATGAATATTCCCCGACCAATCGAATATTATATAACAACTTGCGTACTTTGCAAAATTTATAACTATTACCCACAACTATAACATTATATCAAATTCATTCCATAATATTCAAAAATGATAATTATAGAAAATTCATCTTTATTCATAAAAGTTGGGGTCTTACATAGGATGTAGAGTAGAGGAGCTTGAGGCTGAGGCTAAAGAGAGAGATTCTGCATTCCAGAAGTTGAGGGACGAGGACCATCAGAGAAAATTGGCGATGCAGGAAATGGAGGTGGAAATTGCTCACCTTAAGGAGGCAGGGATCCAGATGGGAGCTTTGTTTCACCGAGTGGTGCCGAGGAATGTTGAGATGGCAGGAAAGCTGGAGGAATTAGAGCATAAGGTTTTGAGTGAGAGGATGGAGAAGGAGGCTCTCTGAACTTAGTTAGAGATGGAGGTGATGGATAGGATTCACTTCGAGGAGAAGTGGGAGGAAGCCAATGATAGGGCAGATGATCTAGAAGATGAGGTACGGTGCAAATGAAGGAAGATGAATAAGATGAGCTATGTTCTACGCACGGCCATGGAGAGATTGATCGATGGGATAAATCATTACCCAGCTGAGCAAGGACAGACCCGACATTCCATAAGTCAAGATATGGTGGTGCACATTATGCAGAAGGAATATCAGAGCGCTGTGGAGCGTGGGATGTTAGATTGAGTCTAGAGGATGAAGACTAGTAGTTGCAGTATTTTGTTTATGTGTTGTTTAATATGTTGTTGTAATCTCAGTCTTTTGTGTAAGACGTGAGGTAGTAGTAAAACCCCAACTTTTGAAAAATGTTAGAGGGGTAGTAAGATGGTGTTGTCCCTGTCGTTTGTGATACTAGGGGATATGTGTTATCATTTATAGTAGTATGCTAGAAAAGAACATGTAATGTAACCATTTGGCATATGAATATAAATGATCTTATTTCAGAAACGTGTTATAAACCTGTAGTTCTTTTCTATTGAGAAATGTCTAAATATGATAATTAGATAATAAAATGAAAATTTTTGTGATGCAGAAAATGTCGCCCAGACGTAGAATAACTGTCTTAGAAGAGTCAGTTAATGATGAGAGAGGTCCAGTAGATCTGATACAGAGACTGGTAGATTTATTGGGAGAAGCTCTGAGGGGAAGAAACAAACCCGTACCACCTGTTCCCCAAGCTGTCCCAGTAACAACCTTCAAAGATTTTAAGAGTGTAGGACCCTCGGAGTTCATGGGAACCACTGACCCGATAGTTGCGCAAACCTGGATCAAGGAGATCGAGAAGGCCTTTACTATAGCTCGCGTGGGTGAAGACCAGAAGACAGTATTTGCCACATACATGATGAGGGGAGAAGCGAACTATTGGTGGGAAACTAATCAGCAGAGAGAGGGAGAAGGAACGATAACATGGGAGAGGTTTACTACATTGTTCTTCGAGAACTATTTCCCCAAGAGTATTAAGAGTAGGATGGAAGTGAAGTTCCTAGAGTTAAACAAGGTGATATGACGGTGGCGCTATATGTAGCTAAGTTCAATGAACTAGCGCGATTTGTGGAGCACCAAGTTGTGGATGAGGAAAGAAAGGCGAGACGTTTTGAGCAAGGGTTGAAGCCGTGGTTGTATAATAAGGTATCAGTTTGCCAGATGGATTCCTTTACAACGTTGTTTGAGAAGGCAATCATTGCAGAAGGTGGCAGTGAGGCCTTAAGTCTATATCATAAGGAGAAGAAGAATAAGAACACTGGTAGTGAGCATCGTGGAGGAAGCAGCAGCGGAGGAAGTAACTCCGGAAAGAGGAAATGAGAAAACAATAACAACAAAAGCAATAATCAAGGTGGGAGTCTCTAGGGAAACTTCAAGAGAAGGACTGAAGTTTGTAACAAATGTGGAAGAAGTCATCAGGGAGAGTGTTGGAAGAGAAAGAACACCTGCTATAATTGCGGCCAAGAGGGGCACATATCGCCAAATTGCCCAAAGCCAAAGAAGATCAGAGGATGTTTTGCTTGTGGATCAACAGAGCACCAGATAAAGGATTGCCCGAAGAAAGGAAGCGGTGGAGCTGGCGGAAGCCAAAAAGGAGGAAGCAAGTTAATGATTGGTGGACCTACACAACCCAACCGATCGATCGCTCGAACCTTTAACATGACTGTCCAGGATGCAGTAGCTGTAAAGGACGTGGTGTCAGGTATAATCCCAATCAATATTATAAATGTTTATGTATTATTTGATTCGGGTGCCACCTGTTCTTTTGTATCCGAAGAATTTGCTAGTAAATTTAGTACACCCCGAGAACATTTAGAAGATCCTTTGAACATAGAAGTTGCTAATAAGGAAATAATCCACCTCAGAGAATACGCTCATCGAAATTTTCATGCATGCAAACATTAGAGAACATGAACTCGAAAGCGTGAGACTTGATTCCTATTAGACTAGGAGAATTTGATGTAATATTGGGGATGGATTGGTTATACAACATGCGTGAGAAGAATTTATCGGAAGAAATGTGTGAACCTTCAGACTCCGAGTAAGTCTAAGGTAATGTTTTATGATAGCTCATCGCTTAAGCAATCATGTTGTGTTACGATGATGCTGGCCAAGAAATTGTTAAAGAAAGGATGTGTATGTTATTTAGCTTACATCGTGGATACTCGAAAAAAGGGAATAGAGATTAAAGATATACCTATAGTAAGTGAATTTCAGGATGTGTTTCTGGACGATCTGTCTGGCCTTCTGTCAGACAGAGAAATCGAATTCGTAATAAACTTAGGACTGGGGACGACACCGATTTTGAAAGCTTTAAATCGTATAGCGCCAGTAAAAATAAAGGAATTAATGATACAACTTCAAGAGTTATTGGACAAAGGTTACATTCGACCAAGTGTGTCTCCTTGGGGAGCCCCAGTGTTATTCGTTAAGAAAAAGGATAGATCGATGAGCCTCTGTATCGATTATCGAGAATTGAACAGAGTAATGATCAAGAATAGATATCCGCTACCGAGGATAGACAACTTATTTGATCAACTGAAGGGAGCAAAATATTTCTCGAAGATCGACCTACGGATAGGATATCACCAACTAAAAGTGCAGGATGAGGACATACGAAAGACTATGTTTCGAACCCGTTATGGACATTACGAGTTTTGGTAATGTCATTTGGTTTGACGAATGCTCCGGTATCATTCATGGACTTGATGAATCGAGTTTTCAAGCCATATTTGGATAAATTTGTGGTGGTTTTCATCGACGATATTTTGATCTACTCAAAGACGAAGGAAGAACACGCCGAACATCTGAAGTTTGTTTTGGAGGCACTACGAAAGGAGAAGATGTATGAAAAATTTTCTAAGTGCGAATTTCTGGATGAAAAAGGTTCAATTCTTAGGCCACGTGGTGGATGAGAATGGAATCTCAGTAGACCCCGAAAAGGTCAAAGCAGTAAGTAACTGGGAACAACCGAGAACCCCGACGGAGGTGAGAAGCTTCTTAGGGTTAGCTGGGTACTATCGAAGATTTATCCAGGATTTTTCTAAGATAGCCACCCCGTTGACTAATTTGACAAGGAAGATGGTGAAATTTGTATGGACCGAAAAATGGAAAGAAAGTTTTTAAGAGTTGAAGAAGAGATTAAGCGAGGCGCTTGTATTATCATTACTAGATGATACGTGAGGATTTGTGGTGTATAGTGATACGTCGCATAGAGGACTTGGCTGTGTGCTTATGCAACATGGCAATGTCATTGCGTATGCATCATGACAATTGAAGGATTATGAAAAATGATACCCTACTCATGACTTAGAGTTAGCGGCATTAGTTTTTGCGTTAAAGATATGGAGACATTATTTGTACGGAGAGAAATGTGAGATATACACGGACCACAAAAGTCTGAAATATATCTTCACATAGAAGGAGTTGAATATGCGTCAGAGAAGGTGGTTAGAATTGATCAAAGATTATGACTGTGATATTCTTTATCACCACCGGAAGGAAGGCAAATGTAAGTTCTTGGCGCTCATCATGAGTAAAAGGAAGGGAGAAATTATTTTAATTGACAACTCAGGAGGAGTTAATAAGAGATATGGAGAAGTTGGAAATAGAGGTAAAGGGACCCGAGAGGTCTGAAGAGAAGTTATTTATAATAGAAGCTTGTGCAACATTATTGGATAGAGTAAAAGAAGCACATGAGAAAGATGGAGAATGTGAGAAAATCAGGAAGAGGATCACAGAAAATGAGGAAGAGAAATTTTGAATGGATAAAAATGATATCTTAAGATTCGAAGGTAGAGTGTGGGTACCAGCGGTAGCCGAGTTAAGAGAGGATATTTTGTACGAGGCACATAATATGACGTTTTCCATTCATCCCGGAGGCACGAAGATGTACCGGGACTTGAAGCAACATTTTTGGTGGCCAAATTTAAAACGAGAAATTACGGAGTACGTTAGTAAATGTCTTACGTGTCAACGAGTCAAAGCAGAGCATCAGCGGCCGAGTGGTTTATTAGAACCATTGGAAATACCAGAGTGAAAATGGGGGCATATTACAATGGATTTCATGGTAGGACTTCCAATCACGCAGAAAGGTTTGGATGCCATTTGGGTTATCGTAGATCAACTTACAAAGATCGCACATTTTCTATCGATCAAGATCCGCTACAGTTTAAATCCGTTAGCGAGTCTATACGTAAAGGAAATAGTTTCACGACACGAAGTGCCGGTATCGATTGTTTCTGACCGAGACCCGCATTTCACGTCAAAATTCTAGAGAAGCTTGCAAGAGAGGTTGGGAACACAGTTGAGGTTGAGTACTACATATCACCCTCAGACAGACGGACAAAGGGAGCGGAAAATACAAACGCTAGAGGACATGCTTAGAACTTGCGTGATGGACTTCAAGGGAAATTGGGACGACCACCTACCCTTAGTTGAATTTGCGTATAATAATAGTTACCATGCGAGTATCGGCATGCCACCGTATGAAGCTCTTTACGGAAGAAAGTGCAGAACACCATTATATTGGGACGAAGTTGGAGAACGACGAATACTCGGACCAGAGTTAGTACAACAAATCGCAGACGTGGTGAAAGTGATAAGGGCCAGACTAGTAGCAGCTCAAGATCGCCAGAAGAAGTACGCAGATTTGCATCGGTAAGACCGAGATTTTGAAATCAGCAATTTCGTATTCTTAAAAGTATCTCAGTGGAAGGGAAAAATCCATTTCGACAAGAAAGGAAAATTGAGTCCAAGATTCATAGGACCGTTCGAGATACTAAAGCGAGTGGGCGAAGTAGCGTACAAAGTTGCACTACCACCTGAGTTGGAGCACATCCATACCGTGTTTCACATATCCGTGTTGCGTTCGTACAAGCCTAACAACAAACACATGATTTCTTACGAACCCATTCAAGTGGAGAAGAACTTAGCATATGAAGAAATTCCTGTTCAAATTCTAGATAGGAAAGAGCAAACTTTAAGGAACAAAGTTATTTCCTCTGTAAAAGTGCTTTCGCGTAACCACGATCCCAAGGAGGCAACGTGGGAGTTAGAAGATAGGATGATGAGGGATTATCCCCATCTATTTGTGTAACCTTGTAGCAATTCCGGGATAGAATTTTTATAAGGGGAGGAGGATGTAATACCCGCGAATTTCCACGTATTATTAAATGAATATATTAATGGAAATAATAGTTATGTGAATATAAGTGTTGTTGTTTTGTGAGCTGATTAATTCAATTGATTCGCAGTAGATCAATGCGTGTTAAGAAATGTGAATTGACAATGAGGATTGTGAAATGCCTTGTGTGGCATAATGTGAAACGAGAAAATTCACTAAGCGAATTAAAACAAGTTATAATATCATATAAGTAATACTATACGCTCTTAGACTTATAATATCACTCATGCGGACATTAATTCATGTCGTGTAAAACAAGTTTAACGATGAAAGTTGACACAGGCTTGAAGCTAAACCGATCTTGCATCGTTGTGGTAGTCTGGCAAGCAATTTAACGCTTATCTCCAATTGTGGACGCCCCAACATAGGTATACATCACCCATCTTGAGTCGCCAAATACATGGTACAGAATACAAATACAAACTTAATTATACAAACGTCGTGTAATATACGACAAAACATAGCTGAGAGTTTAAACAGGAATATTGCCTTCTAAACAATATCCACTCTCAAATAGAGTCATCATTACATTTATTATCACACTATTTTATAGAATAGTGAGGACTACTATAACACCATCTCGGACCATCACTCCATTCCCCGACTAGTCCTAGCTACGTTCTCAATTCCTGAAGAGAACAATGAAAGCAAAAGGGTGAGCTCAACTAGCCCAGTAAGAAATATTATGACTAAGATAACGCAGGATAAATTATCATTAGCCTTCAAAAATGTTAAACTGATAAAATACAATAGACATCAAGTATAACTACAACGGAATAAGCAATCCATTAGAAGAGTCAAGTAGAGCATAATATCTACTATCTTCTATAATTTAAAATATTTTCATCAATTTTTATCACTGAGACTCAACTTAATAAATAAACCACATCATTGAGTCATCCCTGCACTACGGGCCAAGGATATTCATTAAATCATCAATGGTCATGACTATACCTAATAATCCCTGGTCATAATCATACCAAAAACTATCCATCAATGCACTACAGGCCACTGAGGACTTTTACCACATCATTTATAATATTACAGGTCATGATTATACCGAATGATCCCTGGTCATAATTATATCAAGTTCATCTATGCACGTAAGCCAAAGATGACTTTCATCACAATATAAGCATGAGGAAGATAACAATGACATAATAATTCAATAAAACAAGTTCAAGAATAAATTTTAAAGATTTATAAGTTAATTTATCCTGAAATCAATTACGTCCAAATTGTCAACATGATACTACTTTGTGGAGTAAAATTCAAGAATGCCCAGAAGAATATTTCCATGAAAAGATACTGGATGAAGCCCAAATATCCAGGATATTCTACTAATTTCATGGAGTATAGAAGCTAAAACATTAACCAACTGAGTATAATAGAATATATGAAACTGCAAATGGATTTTTGCCCGCCATACGATAATCCACGTAGATAGATTATTTCCACAATTTAATAAGGAATGAATACGAAGGATCATTAATATGCATGCGGTAATCCACATAGACAGGTTATTCCTACAGAATAATAAAGAATGGAATAACAACAGAATTCACCAAGCATGAGATATATCGCATAGACATGTTATTCCCAATAAAATAATAAAGAATGGAACCAGGTCATGCGTAATCCGCACAGACAGGATATTCCAACAAAATAATAAAGAATGGAACCAGGTCATGCGTAATTCGCACAGACAGGATGTTCCAACAGAATAATAAAGAATGGAATCAGGTCATACGTAATCCGCACAGACAGGATGTTCCAACAGAATAATAAAGAATGGAATAATAACAAAATTCACCAGGCATGCGATAGACCTCTCACGATATGAGTTATTCCAATGTAATAATAAAGAATGGAATAACAGAAGAATTTCACCATGTATGCGATACTTCGCATAGACAGGTTATTCCAACATAGTAATAAAGAATGGAATAACAACTCTTACGAGTATTAAAAGAAAATAACTCTCTTCATGAATACGAAAGAATAATACCCCCTACCTCAAAAGAAACCGGATACTGGAATAGTGAAGTAGCAAACTTCTCTTCTCCTTTCTCTCTATAATTTCTCTCTATAATAATTGCTCTATAGCTTTAGTGAATTGGTGAGAAATGAAGGAAGAATGAGCTTCTATTTATAGGAAAATATAGTTTCGATAATTACACATTTTGGGGCTCAAAATATTATAATATAATACCTTCCTCTTTTTCTTAATTTTTAATTTAGTCTTGCAAGTATTATCAAACTTGCACTACCTCCCCTAATAGTAAATAATGTGAATCAATAGTTATAATCATATGAAAATACGAATTACAGCATAGTACCTCCATCTATACCTCTATTTTTAACTTAGTCATGCAAGTATTATCAATCTTGCACCAACTCTCCTAATAGTACAAGAATGTGAATCAATAGTACACACATGTGAACAAATAGTTGTAATCATGTGAATTAATAGCAATTAATTGCTCATTTATTCGATTAATTACCCGACTGGTCAGTAAAACTTCCAGACATCAATTAATATCGAAATAAATGTCGATTTCCACTAACTCTAATAATTCTAACACAATGGAACTATCAATTTCATCTTTAATCAACACAAACTTATTCATCATTAATATTATAACTCACAATATTTAACAACTGTGTCGTTTCAGGAAAGAGGGGCTTTCCAGATAAGGATTTCTCCTTATCAAGCGAGCAATTAGATGACCAAACCTCTCCTCGATGAGAACTTTTAGACATTGTAAATATTGTAATTTAATAATATGAATAACTTTGTCGTCTCAATTATTGATTTAATAATATAACATATTATGCGAGATGATCTTTGTGATAATAACCTGAATCAATAATATGAGAGATATGATGCAACAATTATTGTAGTAATAATTAAATATAACTGAGTGACTTCTCACGTAAGCATCAATAATCAATACCACAGTGTGTTACTATGTAACCACGCGTATTCTTATTACTTTTACTACCGGGTAGTTCAATAGTTTAACGATAAAACTCCACCGTTATTTTTATAAAAGATAATTACGCTGCGTTTTTAACTACGACAATACTTCATTGTGGGGTCCACTAATGATTGTCTTGTTGCATACGAATATTCCCTGTTAAAATGAATATTCCTCGACCAATCGAATATTATATAACCACTTGCTTACTTTGCAAAATTTGTAAATATTACCCACAACTATAACATAATATTATATCCACACCATAATATTCAAAAATATATTTCGAGAGAAATTAATCTTTATTCATAAAAGTTGGGGTCTTACAACCTCCTCTTCTTATGAAATTTCGTCCTCGAAATTACAAGATATATACACGGTATATCGAAGAGGTGAGGATATTTTGACTTCATCTCGATTCTAACTCCCTGGGTCATTTCTTCCACATCGTGGTTTCTCCACAAAACTTTGACTTGAGGTATAACCTTGGAGCGTAGAATATGATCCTTCTTATCCAAGATTTTAACAATGTAATTCTTCATACGTTAAATCTTCCTCTATCTCATCTGGTTCTAATTCAATCATCGTGGTTGGGTCTTTCACATATATACGTAACATAGATATATGGAAAACGTTATGAACACGATACATACTTGGCGGTAAGGCGAGTCTATAGGCCACAGTTCCTACTCGTTCGAGGATTATAAATGGGCCAGTGAATCAAGGATTGAGATTTCCTCTCTTTCTAAATCTCGTAACTCCTTTCCATGGAGCAACACGTAACAACACATGATCTCCAATATTGAATTCCACGTCTTTTCGATGAAGATCAGCATAACTCTTTTGTAGATCTTGTGAGGTTTTTATACGTTATCGGATCGTTTGAATCTTTTTCGTAGTCATACGTACCAAATTTGGTCCCAACAACGTTGCTTCACCCACCTCATCCCAGCATACTGGAGAACGACACTTTCTTCCATACAACGCCTCAAATGGAGCCATGCCAATACTTGCTTAATAACTATTGTTGTAGGAAAACTCCACCAATGGTAAGAACTTGTCCCAACTTCCCTTGAAGTCAAGGATACAGAGTCTTAATAAATCTTCAAGAGTTTGAATAGTCCTTTCCGACTGCCCGTCCGTTTGAGGATGATATGCCAAACTAAATCGTAAATCCGTGCCCATATCTTTTTGCAAACTAACCCAAAATCTTGAAGTGAATCTTGGGTCTCGATCAGAAACTATGGATACTGGCATACCATGCAATCTTATGATCTCTTTTATGTACATACTAGTAAGACGTTCATGTGTATAAGTTTCATGTATCAGTAAGAAATGAGCAGACTTGGTCAATCTATCAAAAATGACCCAAATCGCATCTATGCCTTTAGAAACCTTGGGAAGACCAATAACGAAAACCATGGTAATGTGCTCCCACTTCCATTCTAGAATTTCAAGTGGTTGCAATGGACCTTTTGGCACTTGATGCTCCACCTTGACTCGTTGGCAAGTTAGACACCTTGAGATAAACCCCACTAACTCTCTCTTCATATTGCTCCACCAAAATGTATGTCGAAGATCACGATACATTTTGGTACTCCCAGGATGGATTGCAAACGGTGTGTTGTGCGCCTCCATCATGATTTTATACTTCAAGTTAGAATCGTTAGGAACACAAAGTCTTGAGTTGACTCGAAGTATTCCTTCTTCATCGATTCTTGCTTCTGAAATAACACCTTCTTGCACTTTCTTCCTCATACGCATCAGCTCCAAGTCTGTAGCTTGAGCAGCTTTACATTATTGATTAAAGTCGGTTCCACTCGTATATTCGCCATCATCACATGGGACCCTGGAGTCTTTTACTTTATTTCCATCCTTTCCAAGTTATACAAAATGGGCCTTTGCGTTGACAATATTGCACTCGTACCCGCATATGATCTTCTACTCAATGCGTCAGCTACTACGATCGCTTTTCAAGGATGGTATTGGATGGTATGATCATAATCTTTCAACAAATCATGCCATCGTCGTTGCCGCATGTTGAGTTCCTTTTGAGTGAAGAAATATTTGAGGCTTTTATGATCCGTATAGATCTCCACCTTCTCTCCATACAGGTAATGCCTCCAAATCTTAAGTGCAAAAACGACTGCTGCCAACTCTAGATCATGAGTAGGATAATTCCTCTCATATTCTTTGAGTTGTCGCGAGGCATAGGCTATGACTTTCCCATGTTGCATGAGAACACATCCTAACCCTTTGCTGAAGCATCATCATGAGATGACAAATTCCTCCGAGCGGATGGTATTGTCGAGCAGTCTTTGAAATGAGTCTCCTCTTGAGTTCTTGAAAACTCTTTTCACATTTCTTGCTCCAACCGAATTTTGTATCTTTTCGAGTCAGCTGAGTTAATGGAGTAGCGATTTGAGAAAACCCTTCTAAGAATCTCCGATAATAACCAGCTAAGTCGAGAAAGCTATATACTTCGGTCACTAACTTAGGTTTCTCCCAGCTTTCAATTGCTTCAATCTTTGCCGGGTTAACAGATGTTCCATGATTTGATATCACGTGCCCAAGGAATGCAACTTCCTCAAGACAGAACTCACATTTCTTCAACTTGGCATATAACTTGTTTTTACGAAGCTTTTGGAGTATCAGCCTCAAGTGTTGCTCATGGTCTTCACGGGTTTTGGAGTATATGAGGATGTCATCAATAAAGACGACCACAAACTGATCCAAATATTCCTTGAATACTCGGTTCATCATGTCCATGAAGGAAGCAGGAGCATTAGTCAATCCAAAAGACATGACTAGAAATTCATAATGCCCATACCGAGTTCTGAAAGCAGTCTTTGGAATGTCATCAGTTTTAATCTTCAACTGATGATATCCGGAATGAAGATCAATCTCTGAAAAGAATTTGGTTCCTTGCAACTGGTCAAACAAGTCATTAATGCGAGGCAACGGGTACCTATTTTTGATGGTGACATGATTCAAATCCCGATAATCAATAAAAAGTCGCATACTTCCATCTTTCTTCTTCACGAATAAAACAGGAGCACCCCAAGGAGACATACTAGGACGAATGAAAATGATGTCTAACAATTCCTGTAGTTGGGTTTTTAACTCCTAAAGTTCAATAGGAGCCATTCGATATGGGGCTTTGGAAATGGGTTTTGTCCCGGATTCAAGGTCGATACAAAATTCAATTTCACGCTATGGGGGTAGACCAGGAAGTTCTTCAGGGAATACGTCAGGAAATTTATTAACAATAGAAATATCATTCAAATCTGACGTATTTTTATTTAAATCCGTGACATGGGCTAAGAACTTGACATCCGTTTTTTAATAAACGAATAGCTTTATGACTTGATATGACAGTGATTGATTTTAGTGGTTTGGTTTCTTGAATTCGTATAATAGGTTGGTTAGGAATATGAAAGTTAACAACCTTACGAAAATAATTGATTTTAGCATGATGAGTAGTTAACCAATCAATCCCTAAAATCAAATCAAATGCAAGTATTTTCAAGAAAATAAGATCGACAGGTAACGTGCGGTTACCGATTTGAATCAAACAAGACTTATAAACCGTGGATGTAATGAAGGTTTCTCCCAACAAAGTTTCAACAGATAAGTCAAAGTCTAATTTCTCTGGAGTCAAATTTAAACGTTGAGCACAAGTAGGAGAAATAAAGGAATGGGTAGAACCGATATAAAATAAAGTATAAACTTCGCTAGAGTTTATGATTAGCTTACCCGTGATCACCTCGTTCGAATTCCTCGCTTTTTGGGAGGTTACGACAAACGCTCTCCCTTGAACTACCGGTTTTGTCTTGTCTGGGACACCCTTTGATAACTCCATTCCAGCTGGACTTGACTTTGGTGCACGACAAAATCGGGCTAGGTGACATTCTTTTCCACAATTGTAACATGCTTTGGACTGCATCGTGCAGTTTGGACTTATGTGTCCTTCCCCTCCACATTTGTAACATACGACCGGTGGTCGTTCTCCTTCCTTAACAACAGGTGCTGGTGCTGACGTCTTTCCATCATTATTGAATCTCCTCTTCTTGAAATGTCCACTCTTAGTGTCCTGGCCATGATTACCACCGAAGTGATTACCACTTCTGGCATGTTGATTCCCTCCACGTTTGTTGTCACCGCTTCGATGACTGCTACCACTGGTATTATCGACTTGCCGGCTGCTCTCTCTTGGTTGGGTTGACTCATTATCGCGCTCCAATAATTGAGCCCTATTCATAACATCTGAATACAAACACAGTTTATGAGAGATAAGGTATTGGCGTATCTTGGGTTTTAAACCTCTTAGAAACATCTGCATCATTCTCTCCTCATTATCAACCAAATGGGATGCAAACCGAGATAACTCGACAAACTTAGCTTCGTACTGTGCCATAGTCATATTGTTTTGCTCAAGCTTGATGAACTCTACCTCCTTCATATGACGAATACTTTCAGGAAAGTACTTGTCGTTGAACAGTTCTTGGAACTTCTCCCAAGACATCTTCAATGCGACAAGTTGAGTATGCTTTACAAATTCCCACCAGTAATCTGCCTCTGCTCGCAACATGAAGGTGGCAAAGGGAACCTTTTGCTCCTCGGAGCATCCCAAGACATCAAATATCTTGTTGATCTGCTTTATCCACGTCTCTGCCTTAAGTGGTTTTAACTCTCCAAAAAACTCCGGTGGTCCCAGCTCCTTGAACTGCTTAGCTAACCGTCCGAGATTTATCAATGTTTCCACCTGCACTTTAGACAGGAGCCGCCTTCACCTGATGTTGCATGAATTTCATAAGACCTCTGAACATCTCATCGTTCATCATTTGATCGTTGTTGTTTACCTGAGGATTATTGCCTTCCTGTTGCACATTATCCTGGGTATTAATCTGTGGTGACTCAACGGTCTCATGTGCTTCATTGCTTATCTCAACATTTTTGGATGCCATTTTCAAATACTGCCACAAAACAAGGGTTAATTATCATATCACATATTATCCCTATACTCTGACGGACCAATTAAATACCAAATAAACTTAGGTAGGTCATACTATCGAAAGAATTCCCCGTCTCCCCCCTCTTAGTTCTTGTCTCACATCTCAGCCATGGATCATATCCCTAAGCTTTGATACCAACTGTGACACCCCCAACATAGGTATACATCACCCATCTTGAGTCGCCAAATACATGGTATAAAATACAAATACAAACTTAATTATACAAACGCCATGTAATATACGACAAAACATAGTTGAGAGTTTAAACAGGAATATTGCCTTCTAGACAATATCCACTCTCAAATAGAGTCCTCATTACATTTATTGTCACACTATTTTATAGAATAGTGAGGACTACTATAAAACCATCTCGTACCATCACTTCGTTCCCCGACTAGTCCTGGCTACGTTCTAAATTCCCGAAGTGAACAATAAAAGCAAAAGGGTGAGCTCAACTAGCCTAGTAAGAAATATTATGACTAAAATAATGCAGGATAAATTATCATTAGCCTTCAACAATGTTAAACTGATAAAATACAATAGACATCAAGTTTAACTGCAGCGGAATAAGCAATCCATTAGAAGAGTCAAGTAGAGCATGATATCTACTATCTTCTATGATTTAAAATGTTTTCATCAATTTTTATCGCTGAGACTCAGCTTAATAAATAAACCACATCATCGAGTCATCCTTGCACTACGGGACAAGGATATTCATTAAATTATCAATGGTCATGACTATACCGAATAATCCCTGGTCATAATCATACCAAAAACTGTCCATCAATGCACTACAGGCCACTGAGGACTTTTGCCACATCATTTATAATATTATAGGTCATGATTATATCGAATGATCCCTAGTCATAATCATACCAAGTCCATCTATGCACGTAAGCCAAAGATGACTTTCATCACAATATAAGCATGAGGATGATAACAATGACATAATAATTCAATAAAACAAATTGAAGAATAAATTTTAAAGATTTATAAGTTAATTTATCCTGAAATCAATTACGTTCAAATTGTCAACATGATACTGCTTTGTGGAGTAAAATTCAAGAATGCTCAGAAGAATATTTCCAATGAAAAGATACTGGATGAAGCGCAAATATCCAGGATATTCTACTAATTTCATGGAGTATAGATGCCAAAACTTTAACCAACTGAGTATAATAGAATATATGAAACTACAAATGGATTTTTGCCCGCCATGCGGTAATCCACGTAGACAGATCATTTCCACAATTTAATAAGGAATGAATGCGAAGGATCATTCACCATGCATGCGGTAATCCATATAGACAAGTTATTCAATCATGTGAATCAATAGTTATAATCATATGAAAATACGAATTACAGTATAGTACCTCCATCTATACCTCCATTTTAACTTAGTCATGCAAGTATTATCAATCTTGCACCAACTCCCCTAATAGTACAAGAATGTGAATCAATAGTACACACATGTGAACAAATAGTTATAATCATGTGAATTAATAGCAATTAATTGCTCATTTATCCGATTAATTACCTGACTGGTCAGTAAAACTTCCAGACATCAATTAATATCGAAATAAATGTCAATTTCCACTAACACTAATAATTCCAACACAATAGAACTATGAATTTCATCTTTAATCAACACGAACTTATTCATCATTAATATTATAACTCACAATATTTAACAAACCGTGTCGTCCCCGAGAAAGAGGGGCTTTCAGATAAGGATTTCTCCTTATTGGTAGCAATTAGATGACCAAACCTCTCCTTGATGTAACTTCTAGACATTGTAAATATTTCAATTTAATAATATGAATAACTTTGTCGTCTCAATTATTGATTTAATAATATAACATATTATGCAGATGATAATGTGACAATAATTGAATCAATAATATGAGAGATATGATGCAACAATTATTGTAGCAATAATTGAATATAACTAAGTGACTTCTCACGTAAGCATCAATAATCAAAACCGTGTGCTACTATGCAACCACGCGTATTACTGTACTTTTACTACCGGGTATTTCAACAGTTTAACGATAAAACTTCCGCCATTATTTTTTATAAAAAGATAATTCTGTCATTTTCTAACTACGACAATACTTCCTTTGTGGGGTCCACCAATGATTTTGCCGTTGTACAAATATTCCCTATTAAAACGAATATTCTCCGACCAATCGAATATTATATAACCACTTGCTTACTTTGCAAAATTTGTAAATATTACCCACAACTATAACATAATATTATATCCACACCATAATATTCAAAAATATATTTCGAGAGAAATTAATCTTTATTCATAAAAGTTGGGGTCTTACACGAAGAAGATAAATCAAGCATCAAAATTAGCGATGATGGTCATTGGAGAAAAATTAATTTTTCTACTTTTGAAATTAAATTGAACAATTATGTGATAGGCGAGACATTGATAAAACATGAGCTAAAGTACGTTATGTTTGACGAAGGAATTATTAAGTAAACCATTAATTAATATTAATTAATTGTGGTAGAATATTGATTACTTGGTAATTAATTAATAATATGTGATTGTTATTATTTGCAATATATCTATAAGTATAATAAGAATTATATAGATAATTAATGATTATGGAAATCCATGAATACATTAATCAACGATGATTGGATTAATTAATATTGGTGTTAATTAATCAAGGAAACGAATAATTTATTTGACATAAATAGATAAGTTATTAATATAATAATATGAGATTAACGGTTATGTGCATGTGAGCAATAATACACTATACTATATAGTGTAGTGTGACATTTATGTGACTATATATTAAGTTGTATGAAACTATATTGTATGAAGCAATGTGATTAAGCATATTGAAATTAAATGGTATAAATATATCATGAAATGTGTATGTAACAATATGCATGTGGGTAGACATTAAAATATAATGTACATGTATTATATGTTGCATAACATCTACTACCTTGAAATGTTAAATCATACTACGACATAAGTTATAATGTGATTATGTGAGTAGTAGAGATAATTATGGAACTACCCGGACCATAATATTTAATAGTGTTATTTTATTTCGTGTAGTTAATATACATGAATTATATGATGTAAGTATAAAATTTATCTTTAAATTCCTAATATGGTAATAATTGTACCTTAATATTACATTATGGAAATTAAAAGGACCAAACCTAGCTTTACATGACCAAATGCTGAGATTTTCTCTCTTGTCCCAAAATGAATGGCACCAAGTATATGAATAGTAACTCAAAGCTAGAATACGTATTCTTCCAAAAGGTTAGCTCTAGGAGATGATGGCTGAGTTTTGGGTGGTTGGCCAACCCTTGAGCAACCATTGTTTCATTTCATTGCACCATGGATTCTAATCTTGTGTAACTCAAAGGTCCAGTCCAAAACTCTTCTATAAATAGCAGACATGTTTATCAGTTGGTGTTTCTTGGAGTTTTCTGATAACTGCTAAGTAGGAGATTGTGAGCATACACGTGTTCTAAGAGCTTAAGAGTTCATTAGGAGCAAGTTCCTTTCACAATTCAGAGGTATAATTCCATTCCTTGCTTCCCATTTTCAGTTTCTATTACACAGAGTTCATGAGTATTGAAATTCAAATTCTTGATTTTGTGAAATTGGATGTTAATGAGGTTGGGTAATGTTTAAATTGTTTTTATATAACCATATAAGCATGGTGCAATTGATACATGACTGGTTAGAATTGAAATGATGAATAATTTCTAAGGTTGGGCTAGCTTTTACTGAAAGGCACTATTCTTGGCTTGAACTTCAGTACCCACGCAGCCTACACCGGATTTACACTAAGTATAACGCAACGCAATTGCTTGGAGTTCTTGAATCGATTAGAGCTTCTGTTTTTAAAATCTTCCAAGAGTTAATCAATTATTGGGACATATACTAGCATGTAAGCATGTGTAAGGGGTATAAATAGATATATGAACCTAATGTGAGCATGTTTAGACTAGATTGGCATGATTAACGAAAGTGTGGAGTTTAAAATAAATTTAGGAACTTAGAAACGAACTTAATATGTATGTATGCCATGTATGTATACTGACTTTGCAAGCATGTTAGTATGACTTAGAAATGCATGAATAAACCTTTAGATGGTGTTTATAAGATTAGTAAGAACATGTTGAACCTACTAGTAAGCTTTGAATGTGAATATTGTCAAACTACCTTGAGGGTTAGAATCTGATAATTGTGATCATGTTTGATGATGCTCTTAGACTCACTCATGTAGCATAAATGTATATACACCATGCTTGTGTATCATATTTCAAATAAAGCATGAACGAAGCATATTTTCAACTAAAGCGGTGTTAGTTTCACATACGTGTTATGAATACTCACAAGCATGCCTAATATGAGTTTTATAACTATCTTGTATGTTTAGAGAGAAAGCATGATAGACTTGGTGGTTTTATGACCTTGAATGACCTTAAATTGTTGAAATGATCAATTTAGAATTTTATTATGAAAGAAGGAACCTAGATTAACTTGAGACACATGAAAAGACCTTTAACATGACAAAATATATTATGTATGATTGATGTGTTTAAGTCGGATAGAAACCACAAGGCATCAGCTTAGTCTTGGCTGGATTAAAGGATGTATGCTTGCAATTACCGGAGGTCTAAACTTAGCCATGGCGCATTGTTATCTTGATCCGAATCTGAGGTAGTAAGTTCTAATTTTTGGACAGTAACTTATATGATGCCTATATTGCTAAAAGTGGTTTAAAACCTACTGATGCATGTATATGTGTGAGGACTAAGTAATCAGTTAGTGTTTGCCTCATAATAGGAAGGTCCATGGGTAAAAGGGCTTAACCTTGAGTATTAAGTAATTTACTTTATGAAATAACTAGGTATTTGATTCATGATGAAAGAATAATATGATTTTTACCATATGTGCATACTTGAATCGTGTCAAACTTGATTTATGAATGTGTTAACTAATGGACATCCTATACATATAATAATAATCGCAATTAATAGGATTAGATAGTGTTGATTTCTTAACGTGGATAAACTATGCTTAAGGAAAGTTTCCTTGAGCTTCACTCTTTGATTGTGCAAGTTCCTAAATTCTTACTCTTTTACTTGAGCAAGTATCCGAACCCTACACTTATTATGTGAGTATCTTTGCATTGCTTTATTCAATGAATACCGTAAGTAGAGTATCTAAACCTTATCTCTTTGAATACAAGTTATTCAACTTATTCGTTCAATTGAACAAGTATGTTTAGACTCTTGTAAAAACTATTATTCATGTTGAACTTAGTATTGTTCTTGAATATTGTGAAGGATTCGATGCCATTTGATTCGGATAGACTATATGCATGTTTATAAAACTGTCCAAACCAATTAATTGGTGCGAAAATCTTGAAAACTGAGTTGAACAACCCTCATCGTAAGAGGAGTGTATGTTGTTAGAAACCCCAACACATGAATGGATATTATTGTGGTGTTATACATAACTTAGAGTATTGTAGACTGATCATCTATAGTACTTGATTCTTTTGGGTTATCAGTTTAATATTGGTAATTCTAGTAGATGTTCAACAGTCCTTAGTGACTACTGAGTATAAGTTGTTTTATCCAGTTGGATACATTGATAGTCTTTGAATTCATATATATCTATTGATTTATATTGAATTATAGTTCTTATTCCAAGAATTGTTGATATTCATTATTCATGATATTATTCTAAAACTTTAAACTATCTTAAAGATGATACTTCAATAATTCAAACTTGTGATATTATATTCTTCACCCTTGTTGTATATTACTTGCTGGGCAATTTGTGCTCATCCTTGCTTATTTAAAACCTTTGAGTTAAAGTGAATAGGGGAAGTGTCTCTGGGCAAGACAAGGGCAAGGGCAAGGCTACCGACTAGCTTGTCCCTTTTATGTTTAAGACTATTATGTTGTATTAAGACTGTTTTCAGACTATGTTAAACTTAAGTAGGATTATTTAATAAGTCTTTATTCGATATTATTATGTAATCTATTAAGTACTGTAGGTTGCAAGACTTGAGGGAATAATTATAATAAATCATTGTATATTATTCTAAATCTGATTTTTCGTTGTGAATGTGTTATTTTAGTTATTATGGTATTACCATGAGAACGTGATGAACCAAATTTGAGTGACCAAGTGGAGGTCCGAATTTGGGGGCATCACAGTTCCCCTCTTCTCCTTCTTCTCTTCTCCCCTTCTCCCCTTTCTCTTCTCCCTCTTTTTCTTTCCTTTGCTGTGTCGCGAATGAGGGCCTGGTACTGGTTAATTCAAATAGATCAGCGACCACATGCAGTCGCTAATTTTTTATGATGTGGACTTATTAGCGACCGCTAAACGGTCGCTGATTGTTACTGGTCGCAGACCACCTATGCGCCAACATTCCACGTCAATTTTTGGGCGGTAAATTTATACCAGCGACGGCTTAGCATTATGACGATCGTTGATATGATCTAATGATGAATTTATGCTCGATCGATGTTGATATCATCATGAATTGCTAATAGTAAGTGATAATAGTAAAATATGGTCATCGATTTGTTTTTGGTCATTTGTTAGACCATTTTCTTGTAGTGTTAAAGTTTTACAAATTATTCAATTGATATAATATATTTTTTTTTATTTTATATAATCTGTTGTATTCTTTGATACTAATTTGTTTTGTTTTTTTTCTTATATATGTTATTTTTTGAATAGATTGAGGGCGCAAAATCTCTCGTTGACAAAATTTTCAAGTTTAAGCAAGACTTTCCTCCTAGATACAATCACATGAAAAAGAGTTGAGATCAACTGTATGAGTTTTATGATGCGGATGTCAGAGGTGGGGGAGGAGTATATGGGGGGTGAGCAGACAAAGATGCCCACCTCTGCGCTTGAGCTCGACGTGTACATCTTTAGCACCCAGGCTATTGCTTATATGTCCCAGCTTACTCAGCTTACGTACGAGGGTGGTTCTTCGTTTATTTGGGATGATGTTCCAGTTGTAACTATCTAAGATTTTATTTGTAATTTAAAATATTTATTAAATTAAATAAATATTTTATTGATGTGATTGTTGTTAGTAAATAATTGTGAATTAAATTTATTAGATAATACTCTAATTTAATTTAATAGTTAGAGAGTTGTTAAAGACAACATGAAGTGCTATATTGCTGTTTTAATTTAATAATTTAAAGTGGTATGTGAATTTATTAAATAAAATTATAATGAGAGATTATAATTTTGTGATATTTGGATTAACTGATCACTTATTATTATATTTATTATAACGTCATTTTTAGACGTTTGAGTTTTGTGCATTGGTTTGAGTTGATGTTACGTAAAAAGGAATTGGCCTAAGCCTAACAAGAAAAGAGAAGGGAGAATACAGAGAAAAGAAAATAGAGAGAAAGTTTGAGAGAGGATTCCTGTGAATTCTAAAACAATTTTTTTTTGTGTTAGCAAGGATTACCAAGCAATTGAAGGTATACTTCCATAACCTTAATGTTATATATATATATATATATGTGTGTGTGTGTATGTTCTACGTCATGAATTTCAAGTCTCTGTGAATTCATTTTTTTGAATTGTTGTTATACAACTGATTAATTGTGATTGTGTGTAGTTGTGATGTTAAAATTAGCATTTAGATAAAGAATTAGTGTGCTAATTACGTTTCAAAAAAAGAAAATTGTTTACAGTGTATGTTTATACATATGGCTTGTGAAAGTACCAAATTTGGTAGTTAATTTGTAAACTAATCTGTAAATTGAGCCTTTAATATGCTAGTTCATTAAGAAACGAAGAGAACATAGTTTGAATAATTTAAATTGGTGTAGAATTGTGATCACAGTGTTAATTCTTGTCAAGGATGTCAAAAATGGAGTTTTTTGTATAAAACATGGAATTTAAAGGATTTAAATTAGTTGTAGTTGTTGTTTAATTGTTCTAAGTTAGTATATATGTGAGGAACCATGTTTGTATGAGTCCTATATCAATTGGATATGTTAAATTTACTGTTTTGTGGATGAAATTCGTGATAGTTGGGCTAAACAGAATCATCATTATCAGATTGCGTAGTTTACGTCGTAATCGCTATTTGGTGTCAAGGCCGAAATGATGTAGTGTCTTTGGTCCCAGGCTTAAGTATGGCGTAGCTACGCCCATCTGACCGATCGAGCGATGATGCTCAATTACTTATGCAGACCTTAAAGACCTATGACAACTAAGTCTAATGGTATATTAATGTGTTGAACATGTAATTAAGAGACAAACACAAAATTGTATCATGTAGTTAGTAATTCCAAAGTGTAAAAAGATTAGTTATCATTTAATGTACACAATGAGTAGTGAATAAGTGTTTTGAAGTTAACACTTATGATTTCTAAAATGCTTATGGTGTAAAGTAAAACTTATACTAAAGCCACAAGTTCAACCAAAATGAGATTTAACTTGGAAAGTGGATGTTAGTATATCTAACAGATATTGTGATTCTAATAATATGTGTAGGTGAACATGAGTTATAATTTAATAGCTTATGCACGAAGCAAGTTTCCTAACCTTTGATATTTTATTATTTAGTAAGGTTTACTTTTCGCTGTCATGTTATACTTATGCAAGTTCTCTATCTCTAATCTCTTATTGAGCAATTAAGTTATTATTGTTACGCAAGTTTCCTAACCTTACTTTTACGTTATGCAAGTTTCTTGAATTTATTATTCAATTGAACAAGTTCTCTAACCCTAACCTTTCATTTTGCAAGTTCCTATTCGTAACTTGTTATTGTTATGCATATTTTTTAATTTTGAATTATTGTTGAGTACGCTTTTCCTTGATCTAGTTAATTAATTTTTACTCCTTCGTTTCAAGCGAGGTTGTTTTGTTTATTCAAAGTTTGTACTATTGTTGAAAGCTTGTTCTTGTTGGAAAACATTTGTTCAGCTATAATTAACCGTTGTTCAATATCTGATCACCATTGTCATTATCTTACATTGTTGTACCGAACTCTTAGTTGACTAGTGATTCTTTATTGATTCAACTAATCCTTAGTTGATGAATGTTCTGAACTCTAAATTACCCTTAAAGTCAGTTCAAATCAAACTTCCTTTGGTTTGCTTATGAATCTGTATAGTTTTAAGAATGTATAATCGATGACTAATATTTGTTCAGCTGATAAACCATTGATAACCTATCTCTTATTGATACATTGACATAATTCATTTGTAATCAAACTCTTGAATAGTTATTGATCCCTACTTGATTCAACTAATACTTGGTTGAGAAGCGTTCTAAAGATCTAGAATTCCTTTGAAGTTAATTCCAAACCAAACTTCCTTTGGTATAGAACTTGATAATGTAACTTGAAATGAGCAATCCTATATCAGGGGATTATTTTAGAGCAATACATAGTAGGAAGGGCTGATCACCTGGAGTACGAGATGATGGTCCACATAGTCATTTAGACTGTTAAAGGTTACAGTAGAAACACCTGTTAACCTAGGACATAGATGATGATTATGGTCTTTTAGACTATTAAAGGTTAAAATAGAAATACTTGACAACCTATAATATAGTTCGTGGTCTTGTGACCTTCAAAGTGTATTCTTTTGATGTTGATATTTTTTGTTAACTTAAACATTCATTATTCCTTTGAGCTCACAACTTTTGAATTAAATTTTATTATTCCGGTAAGAGTACTTTACCATTGAAAGTTCAGTTAATTGTTATTCATAAAATGTTATTGTATACTATCCTTCTTGTGGGCAATTGTTTGCTCACTTTTGCACAAAACAATGCAGATGAATTTAAAAAGTTTGAAGAGCTTTCTACAAGCAAGGGCAAGGGAAAAGTGCTTGATTAGACGATGTTTAATTTACCATTTATTTATGAAGCTTATGCAATAGATTTGATTATGATTATGTTTTAATATTTCGCTGATGATTGTAATAATAAAGATTAGATGACCTGAGATTTATTTGAGATTATGTAACCCTATAATGGGAGATTTATTGTTTAAACTTTTGAGTTTAATTATATCCTTTGTTTATGGGTAGTTAGTTATGATTTAATTGGACAGTTAACACCAAATCTGTGGGATTGAAGTACCCGAATTTGGGGGTGCCACAAGTTGGTATCAAAGCTTTAGGTTATGAACCTTAGGCTATAACCTTTAAGGAGATGAAAAACATAAAGGTGATAAAATCTCATCGAGTCCTGAGGAATGAATTAAGGAAATTCATTGAAGATAAAATGATAAAAGACTTTATGTGCTTATGTGTTAATGACTTATGTGCTCGTTAGTACTTAGGAGTAGCGAGTATGATACATATCGAGTTGTGGGAGTTATTAAAACTTTGTTGTCAGAATGACTGATGAAGGATGATATGGATTAGGAGCCCTGAGAAGTTCGTACAGTCTGAGTATGGTTGGTATTGGGAAAGCAATACCCGTTGATTTCTGTTGTAGAACTTGGGTATGAGCTTGAGTTTGATCGTGAAGATGAATTTGAGAAGGTAAAATTTAAGTATGAGTAAGAGGAGTTAGGAAAGCCATAGAGTGCTAAGCCACGCTAGCACAAAAAAATTTCGCAACTCATGACCTTACCGCACGAGTGGGAGGTGTAGAGCATATATTAGCTTAGTCAGAATATTAAAGAGGACAATTATTAGCTAGGAATGAGATTGCGCAGGAATGACTAGGGAAAGATGTTAGCAAAGCGGGCAAGAGATGAAGATGCACGGGTGAAGGCTTCTAAACGCATATATCATGTTGAAGACAAGTCAAAGAGTGTCAAGCGAATGATGGAACTTAGAATTTAGTCTTCCATTTTTCTGTGTAGGTTCAGGTTTATCTTTGGTATGTGATGGATCGTCAATGATTCGTAGCATAGAGCAAGAACGCAATGAAGCTGTGCAACGTGGAATGTTCTTGTAGATTGCGATAAAAAAACTTTAAGATGATATATAAATCATGATGAAAATTAATAAGATGTAAATCCTGAGTTTTGAAATAAATAGTGGGATATGATGAAGTAATCCTGGAATTTTATTATTGCAGGATAAGTAATATAAATAGTAGTGAGGCTATTTTGTTATGTGGTGGAGTAATAAATGAATAAAATACCATTGTTTATTAAGATATATTGTGTGTTATTTAAAAGTGGTTGAGATAAGCTTGAAAATTTTAATGCGTGAATGAACGATGATCTAATAGTGCAAGTTTTAAATAGTAAGATGCCGCCTAGAAGGAGACAGTAGTGTCAAATAGACCCCCGAGGAATATACATACAATAATGAAACTAACGCCAACCCGGTGCCTCAGTTGGTGAATTTGCTGGTCAGAGCACTTGAAAATCAACTGAATTCCTGGTTGTATAGTCAAATCTCGATGTTTCAACCGAATTCGTTCACAACAGGGCTAGAAAGAATGATTATCATAGACAAGGAAGGTAATATGCTGACATACAATCAAGAGCAGAGGGGAAAGAAGAGTGAAGATGATAAGGCGAGTCGTAGAGGTAGTAGTAGGGGTAATGTTAGAAAAGAAAGTGGAACAATAATATTAACGCTGAAAATCAGCAAGGAAATGAAAAGAAGAAGATGGAGGCGTGTAGCAACTACGGAAAGAAACATGTAGGTGTTTGTTTGAAGGGAAATAGGGTGTTCTTTAATTGTGGCTTGAAGGGCCACATTGCACCAAAATGTTCAAGACTGAGGAAGGGAGCCTGCTTCATGTGTGGATCGAAGGAACACTTGGCTTGAGGTTGCCCAAAAAAAGTGGCATGAAAAGCAAGTGGAAGCAAGGGGGGCAGTGGTAAGCTGGTTATTGTAGAATCAGCTCCACCGAGTCGACTAACCGAACAATCATCCAACATGACGATGCAGGACACAATGAAAGGTATGGTTCCGATCAGTTATCTATACGGCTGCGTGTTATTTAATTTAAGTGCCACTTGTTAATTTATGCCTGATGAATTTTCTTAAAAATTAGATTGAGTTAGACTATTCCTAAATATAGAAAGTGTGAATAGTTATTCCTTTTAAGTTGATGTGTAGAATTGCCTAAATTAAAGGCCACGTGATGTCAATGGATTTATTTCTAATTTGATTTTTGAAACTCCGAGGTTGTTAAATCATGTGGCGATAAATGATTGCCGAAGAAAGTGCGTAAACCTTGTGACTCCGAGGAAGTCAAAGGTAGTATTTTATTTTTTTTAATTACAGATCACCTGTACGATAGAGTTATTTATCGATGTTGTAAGTTGATAAAAAAATAGTGTATGAGATACACAAAGTTCAAGATAGCCACTCCGTTAGCTAACTTGACGAGGTAATCAGTGGAATTTATATGGGCAGGAAAATTATGAAGCGAATTTTCAAGAATTGAAGAAAAAGTTAGGTATGTCACCTGTGTTGTCTTTACCAGATAATACAGGAAATTTTATATTGTATAGCGACGCATCGTACAATGTACTTGTATGTATGTTTAGGCAGGACGACAATATCATTTCATATGCATTGCGTCAGTTAAAATTTTATGAGAAAGGGAATCTGGCTAACGATCCAGAGTTAGATAGTAGTGGTCGCCCTGAGTATTTAGAGGTGTTATTTTTGGGAAGTAGTGTGAGATATAAACAGACCATAAGTATCTAAAGTATATCCTCTCACAGAGATATTTAAACATGCGTCAGAAGTTATAGTTGAAATTGATCAAGAATTATGACTGCAAAATCCTAAACGAATGTGGTTGCCGACGTTTTAAGTAAAGGGTAGTAGTTATTTTTGTTAACTGTGCAAGATGGGTTCATAATAGGGATTGTTAAGTTGTGATAAGAGGTAAGATATTCAAAATATCGGATGAGAGGCATTAGGATGGAAAACCATACAATTTTCTTTGGACAGAGAGAAAAGAATTAGTAACTCCAAATGAAGGTGTCAAATTCAAGATTGATATTAAAGGAAATTTGAATGTTGATGATTGAAAGTTGAATTGAAGAAACATGAATATATATACAATACTTTTGGTGGCAAGATATGGTGATAGATTTATATCAAAGTTAATATTAAATTATTTTAAGGTAATGAAATTGTGTTGATACGATGTTTCAAAAGATCAATCGTGTCAAACTGAGATTCACAATTCACATCGAATTTTCAGAGAAGTTTGTAAGAACGCATGGAACGCAGTTAGAAATAAGTACGTCATATTGTCTGCAAATTGATTGGCAAACTAAAAGGAAATCCAGACATCGGAAGGCATACTAAGCGCACGAGGAGTTATAAATAATGTGATACGAGGAATTCGTATTGAACAAGTTAAGGGCAAGTTAAGAATAAGTTAAGAGTAAGGTAATGTTAGGTAGGATTTCAATTGAGGACTCATATGGTGACTAAGTCGTACAAACCTTTGTATGAGAAGATGTTTTGTGCATGTACTTGATTTATCACATTGATAATCATTGGAATATCGGTGTCGCGCTATCAATGTATATGTGGTGGAAAGGTGATTCTTTTTTCATGTCTATACTTGATAGTTAGAGGCTTTTAAGATTAGGTTAGATGATATTAAGATTAGGTTCAATTCTTAAAACTAAAACATATGGTAAGTTCGTGACTCATAATCATATGGTATGTTTTGAATCCCTCAGCGAATGGACGCCTATGGTCTGACTAGGATAAGTTCCTAAACTCATATGATTATGGCAAGTTCTTGGATTTCCAAAGTGTGGTAAGTTTGATGAACTATGTTGGGTATAAAACGGTTATAGTATAGGGAGTACTGATGAAGTTGAAAAGATGGTTTTGAGATAGCCTTACCTCTACAGTTAGAGCGCATTCGCAATGTTTTTCATATTTTGGTGATATGATCGAACAAGCCCGACTGCAATCATGTGATCAAGTAGGAACCATTATAGTTTGATAAAGGTGTAAGTTAAGAGAAAATTTTGATAAGTTAATGTAAAAGAACAAAGTGAATAAACTAATATCTTTTGTATGGTAATGTGGAAGGACCACAATGCTGAAGAAGCTACGAGGGAACTCAAAAATAAGATGATGAAAAGTCATCCTGAGTCATTTGTGTAATTTGTGTCTTCGATTCCGGAGACAGAATCTTTGTAAGGAGGGAAGAATGTGACAAATGAATTGTTTGAGTTGTGATTCTGGGGACAGAATCCTTGTAAGGAGGGAAGGATGTAACAATCAAAGATTTTATTTGTAATTTAAAATATTTATTAAATTAAATAAATATTTTATTGATGTGATTGATGTTAGTAAATAATTGTGAATTAAATTTATTAGATAATACTCTAATTTAATTTAATATTTAGAGAGTTGTTAAAGACAACATGAAGTGCTATATTGCTATTTTAATTTAATAATTTAAAGTAGTATGTGAATTTAATAAATAAAATTATAATGAGAGATTATAATTTTGTGATATTTGGATTAAGTTGGAAATTTATTTAGTATGTTGTAATTAGTTTATTTAACTAAGAATGGATATGAAAATCCAAAAGAAATAATATGGGATTATAAACTATAGTATAAATAATTTATTAAAATAAATTATAGTATTTTTAAATGGATTTACCCAAACAAGGATTAAAGATATTAATTCTTTATTTTAAAAGTATTTTTCCAAACAAAGCCTTATTGCTTTTGAATTTTGAATTTGAATTATAATAAATAATATAAATAAAATAAATAAAAATATAAATAAAATATATTAAATTTTATAACTGATAACTTATTATTATATTTATTATAACTTCGTTTTTAGACGTTTTAGTTTTGTGCGTTGGTTTGAGTTGATGTTACGTAAAAAGGAATTGGTCAAAGCCTAAGAAGAAAAGAGAAGGGAGAATACAGAGAAAAGAAAATAGAGAGATGATGGTCCACATAGTCGTTTAGACTGTTAATACATAGTACAAAGGGTTGATCACTTGGAGTACGAGATGATGGTCCACATAGTCGTTTAGACTGTTAAAGGTTATAGTATAGATGATAATTATGGTCTTTTAGACTATTAAAGGTTAAAGTAGAAATACTTGACAACCTAGAACATAGTTCGTGGTCTTGTGACCCTCAGTGTATTCTTTGATGTTGATATCTGTTGTTAACTTAAATGTTTATTATTCCTTTGAACTCACAACTTTTGAATTAAAGTTTATTGTTCCGGTAAGAGTACTTTACCATTGAAAGTTCAGTTAATTGTCATTCATAAAATGTTATTGTATACTATCCTTCTTGTGGGCAATTGTTTGCTCACTCTTGCACAAAAAAATGTAGATGAAGTTAAAAAGTTTGAAGAGGTTTCTATAAGCAATGGCAAGGGCAAAGTGCTTGATTAGATGATGTTTAATTTATCATTTATTTATGAAGCTTATGTAATAGATTTGATTATGATTATGTTTTAATATTCCGCTGATGATTGTAATAATAAAGGTTAGATGACCTGGGATTTATTTGAGATTATGTAACCCTATAATGGGAGATTTATTGTTTAAAATTTTGAGTTTAATTATATCCTTTGTTTATGAGTAGTTAGTTATGATTTAATTGGACAGTGAACACCAAATCTATGTGATTGAAGTACCCGGATCCAGGATCGAGATAGTAACTGAACATCAAGTCGCAATGGCGTAGAAGAACAATGAGATCTAGGATCGAGATGAACGTCTTAATAATATTGAAGAGAAGCTGATCCACACTGAGGGAGAGAACGAGCAACTGACAGAGAAGATTATAGAGCTGGAGAAGAAGTTGAAAGAAGAATCTACGAAGAGGGCAAAAGCCGAAGACACGTACGAGGAAGCTTATCAATGAGCCGAAATAGCAGAGAGAGACGCATAAGCAAAGATGATGAAGATGGAAGAGATGAATAGTGTTTTCAACACCATGATCAGTCGAGCTTAAGATCGGGTCATGTGTTATCCTATTCAATTCGAGACGCTGCCATTGTACATTTTAGATCGTCGAACAATGTTCCGAATTATGGAGGAAGAACGTCGTAAGGCTATGCAACATTTTAATAGGACGTCATAAATGTAATTATTATGTGACTAGTGAGTAAATAAGATGTTAATTCCGAGTATGATATAACCCATGGGGTATGATGATGATGAAGTTATCCTGAAACGTGAGTAGTTCATGAAAGTATTATAAATAGCAGTGATGCTATTGTTTTGATGTTTCCTAAAAGATTATGAATGAATAAAAGTTATTATTTTATTCAAAGTGTTATATGTTACGTGATAATCTTTTATGGTGTGCAAATTAAGTAGTAATACTTAAATGGTTGAATAGAATCTAATGGGTGTATTTTAACAAAAAATGCCTCCAAGACATCAAACACGACAAAGGAACCCTGAGAATAACAACAATGTTGAGGATAATTCAGTTCAGCAATTCGTAACGCTACTGACGGGAGCATTACAAAATCAGCCACGGAATCAAGCTGCGACTTTTAAGGATTTCAAGGCGGTTGGGCCACCAGAATTCCATGGGTCCATGAATCCGGTTGAAGCACAGACTTGGATCATAGAAATAGAGAAGATTTTTGATGTTGCTAGGGTAGGGGAGAATTAGAAGACTGCTTTTGCAACATTCATGTTGAAAGCAGAGGCGAGTTATTGGTGGCAACCAATAAAACCCGAGGGGGTCAAGGGGTAATGTCTTGGGAAAGGTTCAAGGAAATATTCTTTGAGACCTATTTCCCAAAAAGTTTGAAAAATCAGATGGAGGTACAGTTTCTAGAGCTAAAACAGGGCACAATGATAGTGTCGGAGTATGCCGCGAAATTCAACGAGTTGGCAAGGTTTGCGTCATATCAGGTGAATACGGATGAGCGCGAGGCAAGGAGATTTGAGCAGGGACTGAAGCCATGGTTGTACATCAGAGTTTCCCTGTTCCAGTTAAAGACGTTTGTGGCGGTGCTTAAAAAGGCGATTCTCGCTGAAAGTGGAGGCGAGGCTATATCAAAACACAACCAAGAGCAGAGAAAGAAGAAGAATGAAGGTGAAGCTAAGAATGGTGGTGGTGGTAACGGTGGAAATGGCAAAAATAATTTGAAGAGGAAATGGAATGCAAATGTGGGAGCTGGAAATCAATAACGTAACCAGCAGAAGAAGAAGATGGACGCATGTGCTACATGCGAAAAGTTTCACACAGGAGTGTGCTTAAGGGGGAAGCGGGTATGCTTTAACTGTGGCCAGGAGGGTCACATTGCCCCAAATTGCAATCAACCCAAGAAGAATGCTTGCTACACCTGCGGGTTGAAGGATCATTTTGCTCGCGAGTGTCCAAAGAAGAAATCTGGTGAGGCAAATGGAAGTAAAGGAAATGGTGGTGGAAGTACACTAACTATTGCTGGACCAACGTCAACAAATAAGCCCACAGCCAGAACCTTCAACATGACGGTGCAGGATGCAGTTCAATCAAAAGATGTCGTGTCAGATATTATCCCAATCAATGATATAAATGTATATGTATTATTTGATTCGGGTGCTACTTGCTCGTTTATATCTGATGAATTTGCTAAGAGGTTAGAAATACCTAGGGAAGAGTTGAATTTCCCTTTAAACATAGAAATTACGAATATGGAAGTGATTCCTGTTAGGTTTGTATACAAGAATTGTAGGGTGAATATAAAGGGAAATGTTATGAAAGTAGATTTAATCTCGATAAAACTTGGAGAGTTTGATGTTATATTGGGAATGGATTGGCTATTCAATTATGGAGCGGTAATTGATTGCCAAAAGAAGTGTGTAAACCTTATGACTCCATCAAAGGTAGTTTTCCATGATAGCAAATCACCTAGACAAATGAGATATCTGACGATTATGCAGGCCAAGAAGTTATTGAGTCAAGGCTGTGTAGGATATTTAGCTTACATGGAGGAGATACCAGTGGTTAAGGATTTTGTAGATGTATTTCTGGAGGATTTTCTAGGACTTCTGCCTGATAGAGAGGTCGAGTTCGTGATTGACTTAGCGTCATGAACGACTCCAATATCGAAGGCCCCGTATAGAATGGCTCCGATGGAGATGAAGGAACTGATGGTACAATTGCAAGAACTATTAGATAAGAAATACATTTAGCCGAGCGTATCACCGTGGGGAGCACCGGTGTTATTCATGAAGAAGAAGGATGGGTCAATGCGTCTTTGCATTGATTATAGGGAATTAAATAAAGTCACTATTAAAAATAAATATCCATTGCCAAGAATAGATGACTTGTTTGATCAATTGAAGGGTGCTAAATATTTCTCAAAAATAGATTTGAGAAGTGGGTATCACCAACTGAAAGTGAGGAATGAGGATGTACCAAAGAAGGCATTCTGAACTCGGTATGGACATTACGAAATTTTAGTGATGTCTTTTGGTTTGACAAACGCCCCTGCAGCGTTCATGGATTTGATGAACAGGGTGTTTAAACCATTTTTAGACAAGTTTGTGGTGGTATTCATTGATGACATACTGGTGTACTCTAAATCTCAAGAAGAACACGCGGAACACTTACGTTTGACGCTGGAGACACTAAGAAAAGAAAAGTTGTACGCGAAATTCTCTAAATGTGAATATTGGCTAGAACGTGTACAATTTCTCGACCATGTAATTGACAAGGATGGAATTTTAGTAGATCCATCAAAAGTCAAAGTTGTGATAAATTGGGAGCAACCAAGAACTCCATCAGAAGTAAGACTTTTCTTGGGATTGGCAGGTTATTACAGACGGTTTATCCAGGATTTTTCCAAGATTGCCACTCCGTTAAAAAATTTGATGAGAAAATCTGTAAAATTTGTTTGGACGGAGAAGTGTGAAGAGAGTTTTAAAGAATTGAAGAAGAGGCTCAGTGTGGCACTTGTGTTGTCGTTACCATATAATACAGGAAATTTTGTGGTGTATAGTGATGCTTCACACAAGGGATTAGGATGTGTCCTTATGCAAAATGGCAAAGTTATTGCTTATGCATCAAGACAATTGAAAGACCACAAGAAAGGGTATCCAACTCATGATTTAGAATTGGCGGTAGTAGTGTTTGCACTTAAGATATGGAGACATTATCTCTATGGAGAAAAATGTGAGATCTACACAGACTATAAGAGTTTGAATTATATTTTCACACAGAAGGACCTGAACATGCGTCAAAGGAGATGGATGGAATTGATAAAAGATTATGATTGCGAGATCTTTTATCATCCGCGGAAAGCTAATGTGGTTGCAGATGCCTTTAGTAGGAAAGGCAGAGAAAAGTTGATGTTGTTAACCGATAAGGAGGAGCTTATTTCAGCAATGGAAAGGCTAGAGTTGGAAATCAAATTTCCAAAAGAATCTGACGAAAGATTGTACCAGATAGAAGCTAGTCCAACTTTGGTGGACAGGGTGAAGAGCGCACAACTACAGGATGAAGAATGCAGAAAAATAAAGGAAAGTGTTGTCGAGGGTAAAGAGGTGAAGTATAAGGTTGATACTGAAGGAATGCTAAGATTCGAGGGACGAATTTGGGTTCCAGCAGTACCGAATATTAAAGAAGAAATCTTGATAGAGGCTCATAACTCAAGATATTCGATTCATCCGGGAAGTACAAAGATGTATCAAGATTTACAGCAACATTTTTGGTGGCCAAATATGAAAAGAGACGTTGCAGAATGCGTTGCAAAGTGCTTGACATGTCAGAGAGTGAAGGTCGAGCATCAAAGACTAAGCGAATTACTTCAACCGTTGAAAATACCGGAATGGAAATGGGAGCATATGACAATGGATTTTGTGGTAGGTCTTCCAATGACTAAGAAAGGATACGATGCGATATGGGTGATAGTAGATAGATTAACAAAATCAGCACACTTCTTGACAATAAAGATTAGATTTAATCTTGATCAGCTGGCAAAACTTTATGTCGAAGAGATCGTGTTGAGACATGGAGTTCCAGTGTCAATAGTATCAGATAGAGATCCGAGATTCACATCAAATTTCTAGAAGAGATAACAAGAATGCATGGGTATGCAACTGAAGATGAGTACATCATATCATCCGCAAACCGATGGGCAAAGCGAATGAACAATCCAGATGCTAGAAGATATGCTTAGAGCGTGCATCATGGATTTCAAAGGAAACTGGGATGATCATCTACCGTTGGTGAAATTTTCATACAACAACAGTTACCATGCAAGTATTGGCATGCCGCCATACGAGGAATTATCTGATGAAATGCGAGAACTCCTTTATCTTTGGGATGAAGTTGGCGAACGTCATTGTTAGGCCCGAAGAATCGGACAAAGCTATTTGAAGTTATCAAACTCATCAGAGCAAGACTGGTAGCTTCTCAAGATCGACAAAAGAAGTATGCTGATCAACACAGGCAGAATCGCAAATTTAAAGTAGGAAATTTCATTTTCATGAAAGTTTCTCCTTGAAAGGGAAAAATTCATTTTGGCAAGAAAGGAAAGCTAAGCCCAAGGTTTATTGGACCTTTCGAGATACTACGAAGAGTGGGAGAAGTAGCTTATGAAGTAGCTTTACCTCCAGAATTAGAACATGTGCACAGCATTTTTCATGTGTCGGTGTTGCGACCGTATAAACCCGATTACAAGCATGTGATCGAGTATGAATTGTTGCAGTTTAGTAAAGATTTGTCTTATGAAGAGATTCCTATCTAGATAGTTGACAGAAAAGAACAAGTGCTCAGGAATAAAGTGATACCTTCTGTGAAGGTGATATGGAGGAACCACAACGTCGAAGAGGCTACGTGGGAACTCGAAGCTGAAATGATGGAGAATTACCCTGAGTTATTTGTTTAGTCTATGTTGTCGATTCTGAGGACAGAATCCTTGTAAGAAGGGAAGAATGTAACGATTTAATTATTTGAGTTGTGATTCTAGGGACAGAATCCTTGTAAGGAGGGAATGATGTAACAATCCAGAATTTCAAATTGTAATTTTAAATATTTATTGAATTATATAAATATTTATTTGAGGTTTTTATTATGGAATAAATATTTTATTGATGTGGTTATTATTAGTAAAATACTTAAATTTATTAGATAATATTCTAAATTAAATTAATTTATAATTTAGAGAGTTGTAATATAACATGAGATGTTATATTGTTGTTTTAATTTAATAATTTAAAATGGTATGTGTAACAACCCGATATTTTCTATACAAATAAATTAGAAATTTTGCGTATAATTTTTTTATTATTATTATAAATATGGGGAATATGTGCCAAGATAATGTGTGTATGTATTTATGTGATATATTTATTACATGAATGATTTTAAATAATTTTATTTTAGAATTATTGATTGTTATAAACTATATTATTATAATAATTAATTTTATAGTAGAAATATTTTTATTAATTATTTTCCATGAAAATATAATTATATATTATTTATATAATATATGAAATGATTTTTTTGAATTATTATAATAATTATTTTATTATATGAATTTTGTTTGATTATTATGTTAATTATTTTTTAACTTAATTAATAATGTTAAAGTATGAGATAAATCGGATATGGAATCCAAACCCTAATTTTTGGATTTTGATCAAGGCGTGAGAATAATAATATAATATTAATTATATTTTGATTTTTCGATCTTTATAAATATATATCTTTGTATATGTGGAATGAAATAAGGGTTGGTCAATTATGGTGTTATGTGACAAACCCTTGTATTCATCGTGTGAAACCCTAATTACAAATTTTAGAAACTAATTTTATTTTATTTTAAACCCTAAATGAAAGCTTCGTAACCTAATTATACATTAGGTGAGATAATTAAATAACGTAATAAGGAAAGGTTAGTATTTAAAATGTATACTAACTTAAGTGGATAATCTTGTTATTTCAAGTGACTAATAATTTTAATCCTATTTCTAATAAACCTAATTAGGTTATGAGCTAAAGTCACATGTATAAGTAATTAAATTTCATAAGATTGGGAATGGAAATCATAAATAAACAATTTGGGTAACATATATTAAAATTGTTAGACTATGTTTATTACATGGCCCAAAACAATTAAAGGAGAAGCCCAAAAGAAATAAAATGCAAACCAATACTTAGCTCACTTGATTAAGGGTATTTTAGACCTTTGGTTTATCTAATTTATGCATTAAAATAAAGGCTAAATGAAGGAATTAGTGGGCATTTATATAGCTGGCCACATTAGTCTTTTTAAGGCAAGAATATTAAGCTAATCAAGTTCCATAAGTAGAAGTCTTACATCAAGTACAAGTGTGTCCATCTCCCATTGGTGGAAAATCTATTTAGCACCCTTAATCACATGATTAAGCTCAATTGAAAGAGATAAGGTGAAGCCCTTTATCTAAGGGACAACAAAAGTATGGGGGATCTTAGCTAAATCACCACATTCATTTGCTAGACATTTCATTTTCTCTTATTCTTCTTCTTCTTCTTCTATTTTTCTCCCAAGCTAGCAAAGTACTAAGAGAGAAAAAAGAGAGAGGGGTTCGATTTTGAAGAAAGAGAGAGGAGTGTGCTAGCTTGATTAATGCACACCCTAAGGTTATATATTACTTTGGTAAATCAAGGAAGGTTGCTATTAGATCAAGGTATAACCTAAATCTTCATCTTCTTCTTTTATTTTGTGTTATAGCAAGATTTGTTGGGGTTATGAACTAATACTCAAGATACCATAGTTATACATATCATCATGTATGGAACTAAGTATCTTGAGTGTTAGATCAATGGTTTAGAGGAAGAAAATGAGCATATGTTCTCCTAGGGGTTAAGCCCTTGTTTTTTCTTTCACTAAATCTTGTGTAACTCAAGTTTTACAACTTGGATTTGTGATCCGTCGAAGGGGGGCTAGATAGATACATGAGTTATCTAGTAAAACCAAGTGTTAGAACACAAATCTAGCAAGTATTGAAGCCATGTGGGCTGTTTTCCCCAAAACAGTCCACATAGAAAGCTAAAGTTTCAAAACCCTAAAAAGCTACTATCCCCATTTTTCTTAAGGCTGTTTTAGACAGTTTCAAATCTTTTAAAAATCTGGGAAAAATCACAGAGGTACCTTAAGAAGTTATTTACGTGTAGGAAAAAGAACGGACACGTTTCGATTTATAGGTTGTGCGTAATGGCTATTTCCGTAAAGGACTCCTAAATATTAACACCCGCATTTCTCACAGTGTATACATGGGAAAAATCTGAAATTTTTACAGTATGTTCATATATGCTATGGGAGTATACCCTGAACATTTCAGAATTTTCTGAGCAAAACTCGATTTATGAAAAATGAAGCAAGAACCGAGTGTTTTGGGCACTTTAAAATTAGTAAATCACTTTCTAAAATTCCACAAAAATTTCGGAATCATTGTTGGGTCATATACTGTCCAAATCCAGAAAAGAAGAATTTTTGGAATCAGTTTGCTATTTTTTCTAAAAATGATGAAATTATGAATAAAAGGAAATAAATAGTTAAATGATGTCTTAAATAAGAAAAATATGATTTTAATGCTTGAATACTCCTAATATATTATATTATGACTATTTTAGGGCATTTTGATAATTTATAAAAAAGAAATATTATTTATGACCTTTTATGGATATTAAATAAGAGATTTTATAAAGGGTGAACAATTAGAATAAATTGTTTATTGATCTAATAAATTATTAAAATGTTATTATGATATTAATAATATTAGAATATGGTATTGTTAAGTAAATAAAAAATATTAAGATTAAAACTTCATTAAAATATTATTAAATGGTTAATAATATTTGATTTAAGCACTAATAAGCTGATTAAAGTATTATTAAGTGATTAATAATATTAGATTAAAATATTAATCTTTGATTAAAATATTATTAAAAGATTAATAATATTAAATTAAAGTATTATCGAATGATTAAAATATTATTAAGTAAATAATAATATTCTAGATTTAATAAAATGTTATTAAAAATGTAATAACATTATTAAAGGAATAAAATATTATTAAATGATTAATAATATTAGTAAATGAATAAAATATTAATACGATTGGTAAATGAATAAAAGTATTATTAATTGATTAATGATACTAAAACATAAGTAAGATATTGTTAAAGTAATAATATTAATGTGATGATTAAAATATTATTAATAGGATTAATAATATTAGTAAAGTATTAAAATATTATTAAGATGTTAATAATATTATTAAGCGAATAAAAGTATTATTAGTTCACTAATAATACTAAGAGGTGAATTAAATATTATCAAGATTAATAATATTAAGTGAATTAAAAATATTTGAAGTTATACTTAATGACTTTTAATATTTTAAGAAATAGTACATTAATATTTTAATATTAATAGTAATTATTTAAAATGATTTTAAATATTTTAAAAATCATTTAAGGGTAATATAAATGTTTTAAAAATATTTTGAGTTATTATAAATAACTGTAATATTTTGGTAATGGTTTCATTAATAGTTAAATAATAATTAAATGATAATAGAATTATTTGATATTTGAATCATTTAATAATGATTTCGGTGTTTGAAAATTCATGAGAAATTAATAAATGTTTATTGAGTCATTTAAAATAATATGGCTGATATTTACATATATTGAGTTACAGAATAGAGTCTTAGACTCGATAATTACCCGATAAAGCTGTTGGTACACCGACATATTTCAGAAATTAATTTGGACTTAGATATTTTGACTGTATTAATGTTTGTTTGTGATGCAATAACTGTTGAACATGTGTGATAATGTGATTAGGTTATGTGCAATTTTATATGTTATAGTATATTGTTCTAATAGAACGAATGATCTGATTAATGATAGGTCATGATATAAAAGATAAAACTAAGTTGCGTATTGTAAGCAGCGCATCAGGCAAGTATCCTACCTTTGTATTTTCTTTATGCAATGGACATGAGTAAGAATGTTTCAGAATTATATTATTATTGTACAAATTATTAACCTTATATTATATACGCTCATTGATTATCAATATGGTAGTATATGGTAATTCAGATATATATTTTGTTCGATAATTTCTATAAATGGTTATACAAGTGTCCCCACATGGATAATCATTGTATTTAACCACATGTTGATACACCTTTGTTAATTACCCGTATATATATGTTGAATTATAGATTATTGTTGAACAAGATAAAACCTTATTATTATCCAACCGAATTGCTTTGGTTTAGAACCCTGACAAGTATGAACATCCTTACACGGGAAAAACTTTTATGCACCCAAGGTGGACAGAGTGAACGATAACATCGTTCTTGCATGTAGTATTGATCAATACAGGGTACAACGGGCTGATCACTCTTGTGCCCGTAAGTTATGACGGTTTACAGATGAAGTTTTGTTTAACCTTTTCGAAAATGAAAACAATGTTCATAGTATGTCCCCTTAACCCTATTTATAGTCAGTACGTAGTTTCAAAAATTTGAAAGAGGGTTGTTATGTTATTATTATCTGTTCAGATTACTTCACAACTCTTGAATTGTTATAGAAGGGTAGTATAAAGAAAATATTTAAATCCTTTTCAAGTTTATATATATATATATATATATATATATATATATAATTGTTATTACTTGTTGGGCACTCAAATGTTCATCCTTGCTTAATTTAAATGTTTTCAGCTAAGTGTGAACAACCTGAAGGCTCTGCTAGAAACAAAGGAAAGTGAAAGGTTGCTGAATAATTTCAATGTTATTTTATGTAATAGTTAAATATTATTAAGACAACGTTATATATTTATTATCATGTATTGTAATGAATGATTAAAGGTTACGTACTTGGGAGCTAGACTCTGATAATTATGTAAATTAAGTTTAATATTTATATTATTGTTATTATTATTAGTATTATTCCGCTCATAGAAATGGTATCGTGAAGCACTAAATTCGGGTTTCAAGTACCTGGATTCGGGGGCTTTACAGTATGTTAAATTATTAAACAAAATTATGATGAAGTTATAATTTTGTGATATTTATTTAAGTGGAATATTTATTTAAAATAAAGTATGTATAATTAATTTATTTGATTAATGTTGGATATGGAAATCCAAATAAATAACATGTGATTATAAATTATAAACTAAATTGTTTATTAAAATAATTAAAGTAGTTTTAAATTGATTTAACCCAAACAAGGCTTAAAATATTAAGTCTTTATTTTAAAGACTTTTTGCCAAACAAAGCCTTATGGATTTTGGATTTTTAAATTATGAATTTTATTATAACAAATAAAATAAATAAAATAAATAATATAAATATATATTTATAACTGATGATTTAAATATGGATAATTAGTAGACGTCGGTTTTTAGACGTTTGAAAGTGTGCGTTGGCTTGAGTTATATTTTGTTTTACGCATAAACTAGTTGCCAAGCCTGAGAAGAACACTAAGAGTTTCAGAGAGAAGTTGAGAGAGATTGAGAGAAAACCTAAGAATATCCAAAGCAATTTCAGTGGTTTAAGCAAGGATTACCAAGCAATTTGAAGGTATTTTCTCTAACACCTTGATTATATATATATATATATGTGTGTGTGTGTGTGTGTGTGTGTGTGTGTGTGTGTGTGTGTGTATACATGTATTTTACGGCATAAACCTTCTAAGTCTGTGAATTCAATTTGTTGAATTGTTGATACGTGTAACTGGTAATTGTGATTATACATGTTGGTGATGTTAGAGTTTGCATTTAGATAAGAATTTGTTATGCTAATTACGGTTAATAAGTAAGAAAAGTGTTTACAGTGAATATTTTTCATATGGCTTATGAAAGTACAAAATTCGTTGGTCAATTTGTATGATAAACTGTTAATTGAGTTTTGTTTATGCTAGTTCGTTAAGAAACGAAGAGAACGTAGTTTGAACGAAGTGATTTGGTATAAAACTGAGATTACAGTGATGATTTTTGTAAAGGAACTCAAAAATGGTGTTTTTATACAAAAACATAGAATTTGAGAAATTAAACTAGTTAAAGTTGTTGTTAAATTGTTCTAAGTGGTTGAATATGTGAAGAAACATGTTTATGATAGTTTTATACCAATTGTATATGTTAATTTCACTATTTTGTGGGTGAAATTCGTGTTAGTTGGCTTAAAACAAGATGTTGAATCACGTTGTAAAAGCTGGGCGAAGTGCGTAGTCTTGGTAGCGAAGCCTCTTGGTCTTGGTATTTGTGGCGCTCCCAAAATAGGTCCACACGACCCATTCTGAGTCAGCAGATATCATACTATAAAATCAAATACAAACTTCATTTATACAACTATTGAACTGTAAATGCGAGAATACTTACGATACGCTTAAAGCTGTGAGTTTTAATACAAATGTATGTAACTCTCATGGTGCCTCAACCACAACCTTACAAAGGTACTTTACATAAAAGTATAGTCAAAAACTATTTTAGAAATTAAAATCTTTGGGAAGTGCTCAAGGAAACCTTCGTACATGGGAGGCCATGCATCTAGGTTATGATAGATATCATATGTCTACAGAATTATCCTTGGTTGACTCAAAAGACCCCGAAGAAAAACGAGAAGATTATTATCATATTCTTTCCAATGGTGAGTCTTCTCTTGACATATAACTATCTCCCTTGCATTATGCGCAATTGAAAATTATATTTCAACCAAACTCCAAGATCATATAGGTAGTGCTCGTAGATATACTCAAAGAAGTGGATGTGCACAACCACATCTTATGATAACACGAGGTTGTATGTCATTAGACATCTTGTATGATATAGTGGCAAACACACCCTTCAAAGTTGGGTTCACCTCACCGTATTCGGTTCACCAAAATTAAATATCAAATGTCGTATAAAATACGACACACTTATCTAAAGTTCTCAGTAAAATTATTTCCATACTATTTTAGGGGAAACCTCAACAGCTATAGACCATCGTTCTATTCTCCTGTTACCCCCGCTCGACCCAACTACACTCTTATTACTTGAAAGGAATTGTGAAGAAAAAAGGGTGAGCACAACTAGCCCAGTAAAGAATATCATGACTAAAGATAATTTACATCATCAATAGCCTTCAACAGTAATAAATCAGAGATTTAGAACATATGGTAGATGATAAAACTGTTTAACCATAGTTGTAGCGGAACGAGCAATCCATTAGAAGAGTCAAATAGACCATCAGATCTATTATCTTCTCCATATTAAAAGTCCACCAATAATATTTTATCCCTGTAACATCAATCAACAATTCCTGTCCACAATCATATGAATAACTCATAATCATAATTGTGATTCTAAATTCCTCTTCACACCCAGGACGAAGTTAATTTTTATCACCTATCTTCACCTAAAACATCAAAAATCATGGTTATACCAAATCACAATTCCTGCTCATAATTATACTAATAAATTCATCTTTGCACTACGACCAAAGATATTCATTAACAATTCATCTTTGCACTACAGGCCAAAGAGATACAACTATATTTTAGAAGAGTCAAGTAGACCATGATATCTACTATCTTTTACGAATTAAAAGTGTATAATCAATATTTTATCGCTGAGACTCAGCTTAATAAATAATCCACATCATCGAATCATCCCTGCACTACGGCCAAGGATATTCATGTAATCATCAATGGTCATGATTATACCGAATAATCCCTAGTTATAATCATACCAATAACTGTCCATCAATGCACTGCGGTCCAATGAGGAATTTTACCACATCATCTATAACATTACGGATCATGATCATACCGAATGATCCCTGGTCATAATCATACCAATAAACAGTTCATCTATGCACATAAGCCAAAGATACTCATCAATCAATAGTTCATCTTTGCACGTAAGCCAAAGATATACAACTATAAAACTAATAATCAACAGTCCATCTTTGCACGTAAGCTAAAGATATACAATTGTAAAACCAATAATCAACAGTCCATCTTTGCACGTAAGCCAAAGATATACAACTGTAAAACCAATAATCAACAGTCCATCTTTGCACGTAAGCCAAAGATGACTTTCATCATAATATAAGCATGAGGATGATGACAATGATATAAGCATTAATCAATGAAATCAAGGATAAATATTAAAGACTTTAAATTTATCCGGTGTTTAAAAATATCCAAATTGTCAACATGATCTTGCTTTGTGGAGTAAAATTCAAGAATAATATTCATGTACCAAAAATAATTTGGAATGAGAAAAGAAATATATTTTTCGGGTAAATAGTACCCCGTAATAGTACCCTATGAATAGAACTTTGAGAATAGTACCTCGTGAATAGTACCCCGGCATGAAAAGTACCCCAAATACCCGAGTGAATAATATTCGGGTGAATAGTAATTTGGGTGAATAGTAACCTATGAATAGTAACTTGTGAATAGTACTCCGACACGAAAAGTGCCCCGAATACCCGAGTGAATAATACAAGAGTGAATAGTAACTGGGTGAATAGTAAGCCGTGAATAGTAACTTATAAAAAAAATACCAAAGAAAATGATATTCCATGACGAGTACAAAAGAAATGATATCTAAATACAGTATAATAGATTATCTTAAAGCGCAAATGGATTTTCACCCGTAAATGCGGTAATCCACGTAGACAAATCATTTCCATAATTTAATAAAGAATGAATATAAAGGATCATTCACCATGCATGCGGTAATCCACATAGACAGGTTATTCCAACAGAATAATAAAGAATGGAATAACAGAAGAATTCACCATGCATGCGATGATATCGCATGCATGAGTTATTCCCAAGCGAATAATAAAGAATGGAACCAGTCATGGGTAATCCGCGACTTGACGAGGATATTCCAACAAGAATAATAAAGAATGGAACCAGGTCATGCGTAATCCTTACAGACGGGATATTCTAACGAGAATAATAAAGAATGGAATAACAACAAAATTCACGGGCATGTGATAGGCATATGCAGACGGAGTTATTCCAATGAATAATAAAGAATGGAATAATGAAGAATTTCACCATGTATGCGGTACTTCACATAGACATGTTATTCAACATAATAATAAAGAATGGAATAACAACCCTTACGAGTATTGAAAGAAAATAACTCTCTTCATGAATACGAAAGAATAATACCCCTTAATATAATAATAATATCTCTTACCTCAGAAGAAGACTGGATACTAGATTAGTGAAGTAGCAGACTTTGCTTCTTCTTTCTCTCTATAATAATTGCTCTATAGCTTTAGTGAATTGGTGAGAAATGAAGGAAGAATGAACTTCTATTTATAGGAAAATATAGTTTCGATAATTGCACGTTTTGGGCCTCGAAATATTACAGTATAATACCTTCCTCTTTTTCTTCATTTTTAATTTAGTCCTGCAAGTATTATCAAACTTGCACCACCTCCCCTAATAGTAAATCACGTGAATCAGTAGTTCTATACATGTGAAAATACGAATTACGATATAGTACCTCCATCTATACCTTCATTTTTAACTTAGTCATGCAAGTATTATCAATCTTGCACCACCTCCCCTAATAGTACAAGAATGTGAATCAATAGTACACACATGTGAACAAATAGTTATAATCATATGAATTAATAGCAATTAATTCCTCATTTATCCGATTAATTACCCGAGACATCAATTATTATCGAAATAAATGCCGATTTACACTAACACTAATAATTCCAACACAACGAAACTATTAATTTCATCATTAATCAACACGAACTTATTCATCATTAATATTATAAGTCACAATATTTAACAACCAGGTCGTTCCCAGGAAAGAGGGGGCTTTCCGATAAGGATTTCTCCTTATTGGCGCGCAATTAGGTGACCAAACCTCTCCTTGACAGAACTTCTAGACATTGTCAATATTGCAAATAATAATATGAATAACTTGCAAAATCTCAATTATTGATTTAATAATATAACATATTATCTGAGATGATCTTGTGACAATAATTGAATCAATATTATGAGAGATATGATGTAGCAATTATTGTAGAAATAATTGAGTATAACTGAGTGACTTCTTACGTAAGCATCAATAATCAATACTGTGTGCTACTATGCAACCATGCGTATTACTGTACTTTTACTACCAAGTAGTTCAACCATTTTTAATGGTAACACTTCCGCCGTTATTTTTATAAAAAAGATATTTCTATCGTTTTCTAACTACGACAATACTTCCGTTGTGGGGTTCACCAATGATTGTGCCGTCGTATGAATATTCCCTGTTAAAACGAATATTCCCCGACCAATCGAATATTTTCCGACATAACGAATATTTTATAACAACTTGCTTACTTTGCAAAATTTTCAAATAGCACCCTTAACTTTAAACTTTTATCAATATAACTATTTACCAAATAGAATAATTATAAGAAAATTGAATACTTTCATTTCATAAAATTCCGGATCTCACAAGTAAAGATGATAGCATGGTGTATGATAACTAAAAGGTATCTTGGCGCGACTTTGTTTCTAGCTTGCTATCAATTAGTTATATTCAGTAATTAACTTTCTAATTTGATAAGATCATAGACCTAGCTTATTGTTGTTCAAGCAAAGGTTTATCCTTTTATTCATTTTATTTAATGCTTATGCTCTCTAGTTATTTTTAAGCATGAGTTTAGTATATAGTCAATTCACCTACGATTCTCAATTGTTCTATATTATGTTGATATTAAACAACTGTTGTGTTATAAGACATTATTGATTCAACTAGTCCTCTAGTTGATGATCGTTAAACTTTAAATTACCCTTGAAAGCCTATCCAAACCAAACTTTCTTTAGTGCGGACTTGTACTCTAAAACTGAGAAGAACAACCCTATTATAGGGGATACGCAATGTGTTAAGATGTTTGTGCACAATACATGGTACGAAGGGCTGATCCCCCTAAGTACGTGAAGTCCCTACAATATAACTGTTAAGGTTAGAGTTGAAAGATTACTTGTAACCGTGGACATAGTTCGTGGTCTTATGACCCTCATATATATTTCATATTTTGATTCCAGTTGTTGGTTATCATTGATAGAGTACTATTCAGTTTTGATGAGCCTATTCATTGGCAGTTATTATTCTTTTGTTGATTTATTGTTATATCTAGTGAGCAATTGTTTTGCTCACTCTTGCATAAATATAATCATTGCAGCTAAAGTGGAGAAGGTCGATGAACCTACAACTAGCAAAGGAAAGGGAAAAATGTACAAGTGATGAAGACTTGTAATTTAATTTATTGTTATGATGATAGACTTTTAACTAATGATGTGATGTAATAATTTATTTTTGCACTTGTATGATGTTTAAGGTTAGACAACCTGGGAAAACTTTTTTGATTAATGTTGTAACCCTTTTTAAGGGAGGATTTCTGATTTAATTTTTATTATTTTTGGGTAGATAGATATGAATGAATAGAAAGTGAACACCAAGTCTTGTGTGAATGAAGTACCTAGATTTGGGGGTGTCACATAAGCTGAGATGAACAACCCTATATCAGGGGATTATTTTAGAGTTATGCAATAGCGTTAAAATGTTTGCGCAATACATAGTACAAAGGGCTGATCACCTGGAGTACGAGATGATGGTCCACATAGTCGTTTAGACTGTTAAAGGTTATAGTAGAAACACCTGTTAACCTAGGACATAGATGATGATTATGGTCTTTTAGACTATTAAAGGTTAAAGTAGAAATACTTGACAACCTAGAACATAGTTCGTGGTCTTGTGACCCTCAGTGTATTCTTTGATGTTGATATCTGTTGTTAACTTAAATATTTATTATTCCTCTGAACTCACAGCTTTTGAATTAAAGTTTATTGTTCCGGTAAGAGTACTTTACCATTGAAACTTCAATTAATTGTCATTCATAAAATATTTTTGTATACTATCCTTCTTGTGGGCAATTGTTTGCTCACTCTTGCACAAAAAAATGTAGATGAAGTTAAAAAGTTTGAAGAGCTTTCTACAAGAAAGGGCAAGGGCAAAGTGCTTGATTAGACGATGTTTAATTTATCATTTATTTATGAAGCTTATGTAATAGATTTGATTATGATTATGTTTTAATATCCCGCTGATGATTGTAATAATAAAGGTTAGATGACCTGGGATTTATTTGTGATTATGTAACCCTATAATGGGAGATTTATTGTTTAAAATTTTGAGTTTAATTATATCCTTTGTTTATGGGTAGTTAGTTATGATTTAATTGGGCAGTGAACACCAAATCTATGGGATTGAAGTACCCGGATTTGGGGGTGTCACACCAGTAGAAGAATATGGACCTAAAGGGTCTATACCAAAATGACTCCATGGGCATAAGATTGGAATGTTTAACGAGAACTTATTCTCCCCAAATCCTCCTAATCATCTTCAACTTCCCATTGAGCACCCCCAACAGTGGTAAACGTTGACTCACGAAGATATAAATTCTTTGCGACCCAGAATTTGGCTATGCGAGCATGTGATGGACACATATATGTGTCTTTTGTGGGATTGGGAATCTAAATATCAGCACGAGGGAATACAGAGATGGGCAAAAATTGGCTTCATGCCCTCCTTTTTCATGCATTGGGGAGCAAATTTGTGGAGATCTTTTCTGCCAGTCATATGCTACACCTTAAGTGGGACCGCCGATACATGAGTATGACTTTATCTTCATGCTTATATGTATTCCAGGTAACAGTCATTTCATACCGTTACCCTTTTCGGTGTCAACATGAAAGGTTTCTATTCTCAACCCACTATATAATGACAAACCACTCATGAAGTTAACCAAAATGTACAAAGACTACATCAATGTCGCGGTACGTGACATTTTGTTTTTTTAATACATTCAGTAAGTTTTTTCGTAATATATGTACATACTAATGAAGTTATTGTTATTGTTGATACAATTGATACCGTTGATATTACGAATTGGTAACCCGTTCGGTGAGTGGCCTCATACACCCCCAAAGGTGTAGACAACAAAGGCTCGACCTATGCAGGAAAATTATTATGATTGCGGCATCTTTGTTTGCAACTATGTTGACTACCTCATGCGGGGTAATATTGACCTTAAAAATGAAAAATGGTCAACGAATGATGTTTCAGTCTTTAGGTATAGAATAGCTAATGAATTGTTCAAATGTAAGGCTAGAGATATACCGAGAGACCAAATCATTTTAAACACGTGCTCTTAATTTTAATTTGGATTGAATGGATGATATTTTAACTCGGTTGATATTGAATTGGGTGATTTTGGTATTGACTATGTGTGTTACTTGGTTAATTTGTTATTGAAAATATTTGCATGTTGGTGATTTTGTTGTTTAACAGGTATGGGTTGGTACCAAGCTAATGGGGTTGGTGTTAACTCCTATATGTTTGCCATTAGAGGAGAATCACTAGACTTTTAATAAAGTCCTTCACATTACTCCCTCTTCTTGACCATCATACATGGAGTTGGTGCATGGTACCAACCCATATGGGCATACCTGTTCAACAATAAAATATCCAACATGCAAACATTTATATGGAGAAATAAAACATATTGCTATTTCAGCAAAACACAAACATTACAAAAATATATAAGACTTTCTTTACATGATTAAATTACAAACATTTTCAATAACATTCTATAATGATTAAATTACATCTCCATAATCAATCTAGAAAAATATGAAAGCTTCCAAATAAACACATATAAAAAAATTAATTAACTTTAGGTTCAGGAAGTCCTAACACTCTATAATGATTGCGCTTGTCATGGTTAGTTTGGAATCCACATATTGCACATTTTCGGTGAGGATTACTACCCACAACTTTGTAATCTTGATTATTTTTTTTGGCCCCTTTTTTTGAGAAGAAATTGGTGGAAAATACTCTTGTTCTTCCTCCTCAACCTCATCCTTTTCATAATCATGATTATCTTCTTGCAGTCTTATCTCCTGAGCTGCATATTCTTCTGCACGGTCATTATCATCATCTAGTATGTTTGTAATATTCTCATCCGGGTTATATTGATCAACAAGGGCTTTTCCTCGTGCATTTTGTTGTATTACCTTGTAGGCTCAAACTGAGCAAGTAGCTTTACTAGCTAACTCTTGAAAATCACTCATCAAATGATTGTATCGCATTGCTTGTTTTTTTCAAAGTCAGCACTCATTGGGAGAAACCATTTCCTCTTCACCATTACTCCTATTAGAATCTCTTCTCCATCGAGGAACGATAATATCAACAGGTATTTATGCAATACTCTTAAAGCTTAAGAATCTCAGTATGTGACTATAAATCTGACCAGAATGTGAGAACATTTGACAAGTACATGTTATAGACCCCCCTGACGATTATTGAAAACTTGCCGATATCTCTGACTATTTTTGATTGGATCTGCCTTGTACACTGCATAGCCCTTTGTATCAATAATGCACAACTCACTAACTTTTTTGATGTTATACTTTAAAGAATCCACTACCTCTTTTTGAAAACGTCTAAACATCTCTTTTTTATAACATTCAAAAGCATGTACTTCCAACGATGTTCCTTAAACCAAACTACATTTTTGATGTTTTGTTACGTAATCAGCCTTTATCTCTCTGTTGAATTATTTCTCAATAGCCTTCTGAGTGTTGACGACAAAATCTTTCATGCATGTTGAAGCATTCATATATAAATCAAAAAAATGATTCATACCTTCGTTTCTTACCGTGGTTGTCATTCCCGCAGCAAAATATCTCTTTGTATATGCACTTATCCATTTATCTTTCACATCATACAAACTTATGAGCCACTCATTTTGAGACAAATCATATTCTGTCATAAGGATTTCCCAACACTTTTCAAACTCGACGATGGACAATAAATTATATACACATGTGTTAAAATCATCTTTGAGGTGTTCCGCATAAACATGATGCAATTTTTCTGGAAATTTATTGCTAATATGCCAAGAACACAATAAATGATGAGTTGATGGGAGTACCCTACCAATAGCATTATTCATGGCTTTATCTTGGTCGGTGATGATGGTTACAGGAGCCTTGTAGTCCATGGCTTCAAGCCACGTCTCTAAGACCCAAATGAAAGTGTCTTCCATCTCATCCCTTAACAATGCAAATCCAAATAAAATGAAGTGATAATGGTGGTTGACCTCGGTAAATGGAACAAATGGCATATCATACCTATTTGTCCTATACGTAGTGTTAAATGTAACCACATCTTCGAAACGTTGATACATAAATCTTGATCGGGCTTCTACCCACAAAATAAAAGTTATGCGATTGTCTTCGCTTATTTTGACACGAAAGAAAAATTTACTCGCACTACTAGCACCAAAATTTTTCAGATAACTGACTGCTGCTTATGCATCATTTTCATTTTCAGATAACTAAATACATTACGAACATCCTTGTCACTAAAACCTACATTTTTCATCCCTCCACCTATTGTGCTCAAAACATTAATCATCCTAATTGGTCCAGTACCCTCCTTATTTAATGTGTCAATTAATTTTCTTGCTATCGGCGTAATATTTCTATATGTCTCAATCAAATCTACTTTAGTATGTGTCACTAAATGATGATTGTGATCCAACTCAATAATCAAAAACCCCAATTATCTTCTTTCTTATCGTAAACAACATACATTCTAGCTTTGTATAGTGTTCGACCAATCGAGTCTCGTTGTCTTGTTTTCTTATCGTTATCACATTCATCATTTAATGAATTCCTTACAACAGTTGGTCTACCAGCTTTTTTACATACATACAACCTTGACTTCAAATCATTACTGTGAGCATGTTTACGACTTGTAGCAATCCTAATCTCAAATCCACTTTTTTGGGTATATGATCTATTAAATTTTCAGCTTCTTCTAATTTAGAAAATAATTGACCAACATAAGGAACCATTACCTCTTTACTATTACTTTCAACATCATTAACATACTCCGATTCATTTCTATAATCTAAACTAGAAAGAGATTCAGAAGAGCTAGATAAAAAGATATTTGTAGCAGGCATGAAAGTCATTGATGAAGACTTAACAAAAATTAATTGTAGGAATCAATGATTTCTTCTACTCTCAGCACTATCAAATTCTCTCCGAAGTTAAATTTCTGCAGTTGTTTAGCATATGGATGGGAATGGAGTAAAATTTTAGATCTATATCCTAAGATTTAGTCAATCTGACCGCTACTACCTCCTACGGCCAAGCCAAAACCATTCAAAGCCCTTAATTTTATTTATTTTCTATGTTGGCGTAGAGGAGTAGTGGGCGATCAAACATTGCCGTTTTGAATGGCCACTACTCCCTCTAGCGGCCAGCATAGAAAATAAATAAAATTATTGTTGACAACTACTCCCTTTGGCGGCTGGGCCTTCATCTCAGCCATTCGATCTAATTTTGCACGGCTAGATAATAGTTAGCTGAAACAGTGCCCGAAACTAATGTTTTCCATGGATCATTCCCATATATATGTGATTGTAAAAGAGTAAAAGAGTGTTTATCGTTATAATAAATTATGATTGTCTATTTGGATATCTAACAACTTATATTATTCCCTTTCCCAATCTAATTTTCAATATTCCATAGTTTAATACTGCGAACGGACCCCTCCTTGAGAAAGTCTCTCGTCTATAGTATTAAATTGCGGACTCTAACTCATATTGAGAAATAAACTATCGTCTGCAGTATTAAACTGCGGATTCTAAAATACCCAAAATGTCACCCCGATTTAACCAAACGATGCCAGGAAATTCATAAGTCTTGTCCGCAGTTTAATATTGTAGACGCTAGGTTTTCCATTAAAAGTCACACGAGAAGTGAGAAGGTCAAAATATGAGAAGTCATGTCCACAGTTTAATACTGGGGACGCTGGGTCTCTATTATAAATACTGCAAACTCCATAGTTCAAAGTATGACTTAGTTCGAATTAAGGCTCCATAATTTTCTATTTCTTCTTTCATATTGGTATCATTGCATGTAAGTGTGGTAAAAAATCATGTTGTTGGGCTAACAATATGAAAGAGAAATAGAGGATTTTGAGCTTTAAAATCTAATAAGAAATCCATACCCTGGAGTGCTATCACAACCTGTTGAGATATTCCGAATAATCTAAACATGTTGTGATGGCACTTATAGGGTTTGCATAGAAGAGCTAAATAATTGACCCATTCTGGCAGCACATTTTTTGTTATATAATTAACCTATTATCCGCAGTTTAATACTACGGACAAGACTTTCTAAACAACGACGTTGTTTCCCAGCTTCTTTTACCATCTAAAGTCTGCAGTTTAATACTTCTTATGGGACGTACTTTCATTCTTTTAGGAGGCCAATTTAGAGAAGTTGCACAATTCAAAAGGATTTTATTAACATGCATATAAATACAGAGATAGAGAAAAATCAAACAATAACATTGTCTAAGTATTGTTTCTCAAAATCCATACAGAGAAATGAAATTATGAAGCTTCAGGCCTTTGCAATCCTAAAGATTTATAATGGTTCCACTTATCATGGTTTGTAAATATTTCACATATTGCACACTTTCAAAGTATCTTCTGTCCTACAAATTGTTTAACAACACTTTTCAATTGTGTTGCTTTTTTACGATCTTTTGTGTGTGAACATATTGGATCAAACACAGGATCATTGGAAGCATCAACATCATCATCAACATCGTCATCATTGTGCAATTTTATAGCATCATTGCCCTTGATAAAAGGTTGCACATTGTTGTATGGTCTTACTTTGACACCTTCAGCAGGGATTTTGGCCACAATGTTTTCCTCATGATCTAGAACTTCATCAACATATCTAGTGACTTCAAAGGAAGATGAAACATACAGTACAAAACCCAGAAATTATTTAGCTAAATGATTGAACCGACCGATTTGTGTCTTGGCATAATCTGTGACCGAGGTGGGAATGTACGTGGTGACACCATTAGTTCTATTAGCATCTTAAGTCCATCGCTTGTGTATCAATTCTTCAGGAATTTAACTAATTTCTTTGAAGTTAGTAGCCTAAAAATGTGACGACATATAGTACGAGATGTTCAAACCTTTTGCAATTATATTTTGTGTTCTCGGTATTTATGTAGTGTACAACTGTGAAATACCTACGGCGAGATTCAGGAACCACCACTTTGAACGCTAAGTAGTTTTTTAAATCAAAAGTTGATAGCTCAGGCATCTTTTTAGAATTTAACTTGTACAATTTTATCAGTTCAATTTGAAAACATCGGAACATTTCTTTAGTATATTTTTTAGCTGCATGCATCTCTGACGGATCTCTAATAACAAATTTTCTTACACAATTAACTGTGATATAATAATCTTATTTCTCTCTGATGTACTACTTCTCAATAGCTTTCTGGGACTATAAAACAAAATCTCTAATCTCCGTGGAAGTAAAGACAAATTTGTCAAAAAAACTATTCATACTTTCACTCCTAAAAGTAGTAGTCATTCCCGTTGTAAAGAAATTTTTTAAATACACCCCAATCCATTTTCTTTTAATTCATACAGAGATTTCAACCATTTGTGATTCTGCAGACTATAGTTTTCAAGCAACAAATTCCATTTTTCCTCAAATTCTTGAATAGTCAAACACATAAAAATGTAGTAGTTAAAATCTAAATTAAAATTTGGATGCGATGAATAGATATGCCCAATTTTTTTAGGATATTTTTTTGCTAATGTGTCAGGTACACAATGCATGGTGTGTATTAGGAAAAACCATAGCAATCGCATTCGACAAAGCACGATCTTGATCAGTGACGATGGTTATGGGATGTTTGTAATTCATTGTTTCGAGCCACTGCTTAAACCACCATACAAATGTGTCATCAGTCTCATCCCTCAACAGTGCACACCCAAACAGTACATAATAGTAATGATGATTTAAACTAGTGAAAGGAGCAAATGACATGTAATATTTATTTATTTGATATGCGATATCAAAAGTAACAACGTCACCGAAATTTTGATAAGCAAGTATTAACCGATAATCTATCCACATAATGCATCCGATACGATTATCCACGCCTGATTTGACACTATAATAAACTTTTCTCGGAGTCTTACGGTACAACTTTCTCGAGTAATTTATTGCACCCTGTGCATCATTCGAATCAATACTATCATGTCTAATATCTCTAACTATATTTTGCACATCCTTTTTAGAGAACCCAACATTGGTCATACCTCCTCCCAATAAACTCAGAACATTCATCATCCTACTTGAACCAATCTCAACATTATTAAGGGTTTCAATCAAATCCCTAGCAAATCCTGTAATATTTTTGTGTGTTTGAATTTGGGAAACTTTACTCGGGGACACAAATTCTTGATTGTGATTCAACTCAATTGTAGACACAAACCATTAATCTTTTTTCCTATCATGCATAACATAAAATTTTTCTTTACATTCTGTTCTATCAATTAAGTCCCTCACCTGCTTTCCCTTAACCACATTATTATGTTCATCATTAGTGATAATCTCATTTTTCTTAACAACCATATATCCATCTTTACAACACTGGTACAATCTAGAACAAAATCTTCAGATCTCACATGTTTTCTGCTAGTTTTTATTCTTACTCCAAATTCAACACGTTTCACATATTTTTTGTAAAAAAAATTTAGCATCTTCCAATGTATCAAATATTTGACCAACATAAGGAACGGTATCCTCAACTAAAGTAGTTTCATCATTATTATTATGAAATTTTTCCTCAGTACTTGATATTGAATGAAATGATTCTTCATCAAATAAATCCATGACAAAATAAATGAATCAGTTCTAAATATGAAACTATAAATTACAGCTCTTTGATGATGTTTGTCTGCATGTATGCTTGCTTGCTAGTTGGCTATGCGCTCTCAAGTTAATTGAATCATTTATCGATGAAAGAGAATAGAAAAAGTCATTTGCAATTAGGTTTTTATTACTCAGAATTCGCATTTTAATACTGCGAACGAATGCTTTTATTAAAACCAACACAGTTTTAATGATAAACCATCGTCCGCGTTATTAAACTGTGAACATGTATTTTAGATGAGAAAAGTTCAATTTAATATTATTAGTCTTTCATTTTTCTAAGTATTATTGTTGCAGATTAATCATCTTATCTCATGATGATGAAAATAATACCCATGAACAAATAGAAAACTTAACAGTAAAATACAATGGCACCCCCTGTAGATAATCATAATAACACTCACCACCTCTCTAGTTTTTCAAGTAATAGTCAGTACCCCTCTAGTCTAAAATATGTAACACACTACAAATAAAAGGGTAATTAGCGACGGCTAATGTCCCGTTGAGAATGAGACCAACGCCAACGGGGATGCCGTCGATAATGGCATTTTCCCAGGAGAAAATTTGGTGAGAAAAGTTAGCGGTGGAGGGAAAACTCATTAGAGACGGACGTAATGTTACAGACGACGGGAATGTCGTCGATATTAACTTAATCTCGATGGGGATATAGCGATGGACGTACTGTCGAGAATGAGTCTTATATTTTAATTCCCAAGCTTGCGACGGAAATGACTCCTTTTGTTCCCTCTTTTTGATTTTTTTCTCCTTCCCTCTCAATTCGATTTCCCTCCCAATTTGCCCATTTCGCTCAATTGATTCTCTATTTTGCTCAATTGATTTCTCCCATTTTTCCCAGTTCACCCATTTCGTTCATCCCCTACTACAAGTGCTCCATTATTTCCTTTTTCCCTCCCTCGCTCGTCCCTCCTATTCACCACCCGCTTACTTCTCCCTCTTCATTTTCCCTCTTCCTCACTATTGTTCTTCTTTCTCTTCACTAGAATTTGTACGCCGCACACACAACATACATCAGGAGCTAGGGTTTTGACCCTTTATTTCTCTTCAGGTGAATGATTAGCACAACTCTTGGACTAAGCCCAAAAAGGTATGTATTAATTTGTGTTGCAGAGATTTCATTTTTGGTGCTTTGTAAACTGTTAGCTTATCAAATGTGTTTGATTCAGTTTTAGTTAATGAAAATTTTGTATCAAATGCATCAATTGACTGGAAATTTGTAATGTGTAAATATATATATATATATACATACTTTTTATCTCTGATTATAGTGAGAGAGGAGAGGGCATATATATATATACATGTGTGTGAGGGTTTCTTTAATAGCCTTCTTTATTTTGTTTTATTGTATTATATTCTCTTTTCTTTTACACATGTTTGGGTTTTTAATATTTTGAGACATGATTCTAAATGAACTGTGTTGATGACTGTCTCTTGTTATATGCATCAACATTATCATACAAAAATCCTTTGTTGATCAAAAGTAGTTAAAGTCATTAGTGTATATGTATATTATTGGAAATAGATACCCACACCATATTGTTTCCAAGTAAGTACCAAGTAACAAATGTTGAATTAATTTCTGTTTTATTATAGGAGTTGAAATCCTTTCTTAATGTTTTTATAACTGGATTCTTGTATATTCTAGATTTTCCAAATTCATTTAGCAACTGTACTTCTTGAAGGTAGTTCAAAAGCTTATACGTAATTATAACTCTTGTTCTTGAAACTTCTGGTCTGGTTTCTCCGAGCTGTTGAAGGGGAAAATTTGAAACATTCGAACCTCTATAGTTATAAACCTAGGTTCAGTGTAGACTATAGACCTGGGATCAATGTATAGAGGCTGCATTATATAATTATGTCCTTGAGCTCTGTATTTGTCTCGACCAATAGTTTGGGGCTTAGTTTGTATATATATGGGGGAGATTTGGGGAAATTAAAGGGTCGTTTGGAATTTGGATAGCCTTTTTAAATCTGTTTTCAAAAACTAGTTGGCATTAAAAACATCACAACAAATTGGCATTGAAAACACAATGCCTTGAAAAACTGTAAAACATTTGTTTATAGTTGTCAATGTTTTTGAGTATGTTGCTAAGCAAATATGAGTAAGGGTAAAATATGTAGGAACACATTCGTTTATAGTTGATATTGTCAATTTTTTTACAATTATAAAATGACATAATCTTCTTAATTTATCATTACTTTTCAGTGAATACTTCAATGACTTGACATGTGCATATTTTCATATAGTTTAGGAAGCTTAGAAACCGTTTGAGATTCACTTAGTAGTAGAGTGAATCTCAAATAATCCCCGATTTTGGGAATTTGTTCTTGTATGTTTACGATCTCACTTAGGTCGGTGTTAACGACTTGAGCACGTCTTTATATTTTTTGAATTTTCGGTCAGTATATATCTCTTGATGTTCTTCGGGTGCAAATTTAGACTACGATGTGTTAGTCTATTTCATGTACTTGAAGACCATAGGGAGCTGCTGCCAAAATTTCTAAAAAATTTAAAGATGTGTTCAAGTTGTTGGCATCAGTGAGGCGACACATCCGGGAATGGGATAGAAGCCTGACCCATTAGAGGTGGAGATGAAGTTAGGAAACTCATAAGCTTGCATATACATTAACTTGGAGACTTGATTGTGTTTGTCTAACTTTCCATATATATAGTAGATAGTTGTCCGAGATGTCTGTTGATTAAAGTTAGATGGAACGTAGGGTAGCCACTGATAAGAGTGGGCTTAGCTACGAGTATCATAGTGGGGTTGAAGCAGTTTCTCAACTTGGCGTTTGAGCAAGTCGTGGCGATGAGATCGGATGTCCTTGTAAGAGGTGTGTGAATGAAGTGTGGAAGGAAAGGAGTGATGTCATATGCGACTTATTTGTGTATGGGTTCAAGCGGGGTTATCGACATGGATCTATCATGGGGAAACACTGGTTGGATGAACATGAATCGAGCAAGGAATCCGGAGATGACGAAACCTTTATTTATCTTAACATGATAGTCGAAGGCTCTTTGGTTCATACTTCCGATTGGAATCTGACGGGGATGGCGATGGCGTCGAGCACCTTGGTAGAATGAATGGTCTAAGGGTTTCTATGATTTATTGAATAAAGCAAATGGTATTTGCTCTATGAGAGAACACGAAAAAGCACCGTCTTATCTGTCGTGACTAAGTTTTTACACTTCAAGAATGAGCATGACTATAGCGAGAGAGGTGTTAATGAACTGTTAAGCATTGTGGAGGAGTGCTTACCTGCAGGCAATAAGTTACCAGAGTCATACTATGATGTGAAGAAAATGGTCAAAAGGCTCAATCTAGGGTATGAGAAGATTGATGCTTGTGAGAATGACTGTATGTTGTATTACGGTGATGTCAATAAAGATAAGAGGTTATGTGATATTTGTGGTACAAGTAGATATTGTGAACAACGCAAGAAAAAGGGAAAAGACGTGCCGAGAAAGATCTTACGTTACTTTCCCATTGTCCCGAGGCTTCAGCGGTTGTTTATGTCAACATATACCGCCGAGTATATGAGGTGGCACTCTACACGGGACATAGTCGAAGCTCAACTGACGCACCCGGCAGATGGTCTTGAGTGGAAAATTTTTGATAAAAATCACCCCTCGTTCCCTGAAGAGGTTTGCAATGTTAGGCTTGGACTTGTTACGGATGGGTTTAATCTGTTTAATGGACCTTACACCAAGCCCTACTCAACTTGGCCATTGATTATTTTTGTGTATAACCTCCCGCCTTCGATGTGCATAAAAGATCCCTACATGTTCATGCCTTTACTAATTCCAGGTGGTAAGAGTCCGAATAAAGACATTAATGTATATCTCAGTCCATTAGTTGATGAGTTGAAGATGTTGTGGGATAAAGGGGTTCAAACTTATGATGTATCTCTTAAACAGAACTTTGACATGAGGGCAGCATTACTGTGGACCATAAATGACTTCCCGGCGTTAGGAATGATCAGTGGATGGTCAACTCATGGGGTGTTGTCATGTCCCGTGTGCATGGGGTTAATTAAAGCTATACGGCTCAAACATGGGGGGAAATGAGTTCTTTGCAACCTCTAGACAGTTTTTGCCGATTGAACATCGTTATCGACGGATGAGTAGACAATTCAATCGAAAAACAGAGAAAGGTCAAGTACCTGGCTGTCTTTCTAGGACATCAGTGTTTAGTTGGATTACTCACTTGAAATTTCCACCTCCAGGTAAGAATCACGGATTAGAGCGAGCTTATGGTTATGGCAAGGTTCACAACTGGACACAAAGATCCATTTTCTTTGACCTTCCTTATTGGGCTACACTATGCATCCGTCATTTTTTAGATCCGATGCATACTGAGGAGAAACGTGTTGATAATATTTTTATCTGATCCACGGATGCAAGTGGTAGAACAAAGGACAACAACAAGTCGAGGCTTGATTTGGTAGAATTGAACATTAGGGAACATCTGTGGCTGTATCAGGAGGGTAGTAAGATGGTAACGCCTAAAGCTAATTATACTTTGACCAGGGAACAGTTGCTATTAATATGTAATTGGATCAGTGGACTGAAGCTCCCAGATGGATATACTTCAAATATATTAAGGTGTTGTAAAGTCGAAGAACTGAAGTTTTGGGGTCTCAAAAGTCATGATTGTCATGTATTCATGAAGAAGTTGATCCCCGTGGCATTTATCGACTTGTTACCGAAACGTGTGAATGAAGCACTAACAAAGCTTTCTAATTTCTTCAAAGATCTATGCTTAACGGAGCTCCAACTCAAAGACATAGATATCATGGAAATGCAGATAGTGGAAATAATGTGCAAGTTAGAAATGATCTTCCCTCCAGTTTTTTTTTTCCCCTAAAAATAGGTATACATCACCCATCTTGTATACATCACCCATCTTGAGTGCGCCAAATACATGGTATAAAATACAAATAAAAACTTAATTATACAAGCAATCGTGTAAAATACGACAAAACATATCTTTGTGAGTTTTAATACAAATATTGTCATCTAGACAATATCCACACTCAATGGAGTCCTCATTACATTTATTATCACACTATTTTATAGAATAGTGAGGACTACTATGACACCATCTCGGGACCATCACTCAGGTTTCCCGAGCTAGTCCATTTCGTTCTCATTTCTGAAGAGAACAATGAAAGCAAAAAAGGTGAGCTCAACTAGCCCGATGAAATATTATGACTAAGATAATGCGAGGATAAATTATCATTAGCCTTGACAATGTTAAAGCGATAAAATACAATAGACATCAAGTTTAAGCTGCTGGCGGAATAAGCAATCCATTAGAAGAGTCAAGTAGAGCATGATATCTACTATCTTACTATAATTTAAAATGTTTTCATCAATTTTTATCATTTGAGACTCGACTAAATAAATAAACCACGTCATCGAATCATCCACACACTCTGGGCGAGGATATTCATTAAATCATCGATGGTCATGACTCTCTTAGAATAAATCACGGTCATAATCATACCAAAAAGCGTCCATCGATACACTACTGAGGCCATTGAGGACTTTTACCACATCGTTTATAACATTACGAGGTCATGATTATTGCGAATGATCCTTAGTCATAATCATACCAAGTCCATCTCGCACGTAAGCAAAGATATACAACTATAAAACCAATAATCAACGGTCCATCTTTTGCGTAAGCGAAGATATACAATTCAATAATCAACAGTCCATCTTTGCACGTAAGCCAAAGATAACTTTCATCACCATATAAGCATGAGGATGATGACAATGATATAAGCATTTTTCAAACGAAACCAAGGATACATATTAAAGACTTTAAATTTATCCAAATATTATCAACCACATAATAAACTCATAGTCTAATATTATTAATATTATTACAATATTTTAATCACTTCTTAAACTTATAAATAATTTATTTCAATTGTTTACACTTTACCAAATAATGCATTTAATCATTCAAAAATGCCATACTCATAAGATTTCATCACCAATGATCAAATCCCTCATCAAAAAATCTGCATATACCTATATAGGATTCCCAAGCCATAAAATCCTATTTTCCAATTTTGTTACTTCACATAACATATTTAATTCATTTACTCATAACTAGTTCATTTTCATGAAAAATACCAAATCGGTCCCAAAAATATTTCTTTTACGGGATTTAGCGAGAATATAGTCCCATATTGAACATATATTTTTCTCGAAATTTTTAAAATTCATTTACTATTTTCATATGGCCAAAAGCGCGAATATTTAGACATTTATCATAAATTGTACTTTTGTCCAAAAATTTAAATTTCTGAGGTATACTCTGTTATATATATATGTACTCCCAATAAAAATTTCACCAATTTTGGAGTTAACCACAAAGAGTTATAAGGGTTTACTTTTAAAATAGTCTTTTCCCATAAAATCCATAACTCTTAATCTATACATCCAAAAATCGCCATTTTTGGACACAATCTAGAAAACTCATCAAATTATCATTTCAAATTTTTTCAGAATTTTTAGGGTCAGAAAAATTACAAAACTGCCCCTGGCAGAAACCCCTTTTGAATGAAAATACTATTCATATGAATACAAAGGATCATTCACCATGCATGCGGTAATCCACATAGACAGGTTATTCCAACAGAATAATAAAGAATGGAATAACAGAAGAATTCACCATGCATGCGATGAGCCTTAGACGCAGTTATTCTCCAGAATAATAAAGAAGGTTATTCTCGTAAGCCTTGCAGATAGGATATTCAACGAGAATAATAAAGAATGGAACCGGTCATGCGTAAAGCCTTACAGACGAGATATTCAACAGAATAATAAAAAAATGGAATAACAAAGAATTCACCATGCATGCGATAGAGCGCTTGCAGACGATAGGTTATTCAACGAGAATAATAAAGAATGGAACAAAGAATTCAGCGTAATCACGCACAGACGGGATATTCAACGAAGAATAATAAAGAATGGAATAATAGAAGAATTTCACCATGTATGCGGTACTTAGCATAGGCGAGTTATTCAACATAATAATAAAGAATGGAATAATAGAAGAATTTCTTCATGTATGCGGTACCCATAGGCTGAGAAAGAAATAATAACCCTTATAGCTCTCTTATGAATCTGAAAGAAATAATACCACTTACCTTAGAATAAAATTTGGATCTTTGGAATAGAGGTAGCAGACTTCTCTTCTTCTTTCTCTCTATAATTTCTCTCTATAATAATTGCTGCTCTATAGCTTTAGTGAATTGGTGAGAAATGAAGGAAGAATGAGCTTCTATTTATAGGAAAATATAGTTTCGATAATTGCACGTTTTGGGGCTTGAAATATTATGATACAATACCTTGACTTTTCTTTCATTTTTAATTGAGTCTGCAAGTATTATCAAACTTGCACCACCTCCCCTAATAGTAAATTATGTGAATCAATAATAATAAATCATGTGAATCAATAGTTATAGACATGTGAAAATATGAATTACGAGTATAGTACCTTCATCTATACCTCCATTTTTAACTTAGTCATGCAAGTATTATCAATCTTGCACCAACTCCCCTAATAGTAAATGAATGTGATTCAATAGTACACATGTGAACAAATAGTTATATAAGCATGTGAATTAATAGCAATTAATTGCTCATTTTATCAGATTAATTACCCGATTTATCAATATAACCCCCAGACATCAATTATCATCGGAATAGATGTCGATTTCCACTAACACTAATAATCCCAACACAATGGAACTATCAATTTCATCTTTAATCAAACACGAACTTATTCATCATTAATATTATAACTCACAATATTTAACAACCAGGTCGTTCCCAGGAAAGTGGGGGCTTTCCGATAAGGATTTCTCCTTATTGGGCGCATGATTAGATGACCAAACCTCTCCTTGACAGAACTTCTAGACATTGTAAATATTGCAATTTAATAATATGAATAACTTTGTCGTCTAAATTATTGATTTAATAATATATCATATTATATAGATAATCTTGTGACAATAATTGAATCGATAATATGAGAGAGATATGATCGTGCAATTCTTATAGCAATAATTGAGTATAATTGGTGACTTCTCACGTAAGCATCGATAATCAATACTGGTGTGCTCTTATGCTGACCACAGCGTATTCTTTGTTTTTACTACTAGAGTAGTTCAGCGGTTTTAACGGTAAAACTTTCCGCCGTTATTTTCATAAAAAAATATTTACATCGTTTTCTCATTTCGACAATAATTCCGTTTGTGGGGTCTGATGATGATTGTCTTCGTAAATACGGATATTTCCCCGAAAAAAGAATATTCCTCGACCAATCGAATATTATATAACCACTTGCATACTTTTCAAAATTTCTAAATATTACCCACAACTATAACATTATCTGTAAATCCACACCATAATTTTGAAAAAAATATTTGAGAAAATTAAATCTTTATTCATAAAATTTGGGGTCTTACTGATCTCCCCTCTTATGAAATTTCACCCTCGAAATTTACGTCACGTACTTGGTATCTTAGAAGAGGTGAGGATACCTTGACTTCATTTGATTCTAACTCTTGAGGTATAACCTTTGAGTGTTGAATACGATCCTTCTTATCAAGATTTTAACACGTATCTCCTCATCGTTAAATCTTACGCTATCTCGTCTAGTTCTAATTTAATAATGTGGTTGGGTCATCCACATATTTACGTAACATCGATCGTGAAAAGCGTTATGCGACATACTTGGCGGTAAAAGCGAGTCTATAGGCCACGGTTCCTACTCGATCGAGGATTTCAAATGGGCGATTAAATCGAGGGTTGAGATAGCATATGCCTTCTTGAACCTTCTTCTTCACATTCATGATTAAGGGTGTGAAGCTTGGCGGCTTTAACTTTATCGATTAAAGTCGATTCTAATCGTATATTCGTTATCTTCACGTGGGTCCCTAGAGTCTTTAACTCTATCTTCATCATTTATAAGTTATCTGAAATGGGTTTTTGTGTTAACAACATCGCTTTTCGTAAAATGCATCGATCTTCTACTCAATCAGCGTCGGCTACCACGTTCGCTCTTCACGATGATATTGAATGGTATGATCGTAATCTTCAACACTCGAGCCAGCGTCTTTGGCACATTATACGATCGTTTTAGGTAAAGAAATATTTGAGGGTTTTAGAAATGGGTTTTGTCTTTGGGGTCGATACAAATTTGATTTCACGCTCTGAGGGTAAGCTAAGAAGTTCTTTGAGAATCGTCGGAAATTTATTAACGATAGAAATATCATTTAAAAAGCTATGACTCTCATCCAAGACTTGGATAGCACATGAAGTGAAGGTTTCTCTAACGAAGTTTCAACCGATAAGTCAAAGTCTAACTTCTGCGGGGTCAAATTTAAGCGTTGAGCACAAGCAAGAGAGATAAAATAATGGGTAGAAGCCGGTATCTAATAAGGCATAGACTTATGAGAATTTATAATTAACTAACCCGTGCTAACCGTTCGGGTTACTCGCTTTTGAGAAGTCACGAAAAATGCTCTTCTTGAAACCATTGACTTTGTTTTGTCGTATATCGCCTTTGGTGCCCACATAGTCCCAGCTGGACTTGACTTTGGTGCGCGACAAAATCGGGCTAGGTGACCTTCTTTTCCATAATTGTAACATGCTTTGGATTGCATCACATGATTTGGTGATATGTCCCTCCCTCGCATTTGTAACATATCTGGCCGTGGTGGTTCTCGTTCTCCTTCCTTAACAACGGTCTTTGGTCTTGACATCTTTCCATCATTGTTGAATCTCCTCTTCTTGAAATTTCCACTCCTATTATCTTGGCCATGATTACCACCAAAGTGGTTACCATTCTTGGCATGATAATTTCCCCCGATGGTTATCATTGTTTCGATGGCCGTTGCCCATAGAATACGATTATTATCGTTGCCTTTTTGCCTTTTGGTTGAAATTTGGTTCATTATCGCGCTCAATAAGCTGAGCCCCTATTCACTACATCGAATACAAACATAATTTGTGAGAAATGAGGTATTGGCGTATATCGGGTTTCAAACCTCTTAGAAACATTAGCGTCATTTCGCTCCTCATTATCGACCAAATGGGATCAAATTGGGATAACTCACAAATTTAGCCTCGTATTGCGACACGGTCATATTGTTTTGCTCAACTTGATAAACTCCACCTCCTTCATGTATGGCCGAATACTTTCGGGAAAGTACTTGTCGTTGAGCGACTCTTGGAACTTCTCCCAAGACATCTTGAGTCGAAATTTGAGTACGTTTCTGATTCCCACGATGTCTGCCTCTTCACGCAACATAAAGGTGGCGAAGGAACCTTTTGCTCTCTCTGAGCATCCCAAGACATCAAATATCTTGGTGATCTGCTTTAACCACGTCTCGCCTAAGTGGTTACGGCTTTCCCAAAAACTCCGGTGGTCCCGGCTCCTTGAAGCGCTTAGCGGTGACCCGGTAGTGGGTTGCCATTATTTCCACCTATATTTTGAGCGAGAGTCTCTTTACGATGTTGCATGAATTGCATAAAAGCCTCTGAACATCCCATCGTTCATCATCGATCGGTGTTGTTATTTACACGAGGATTATTGTCTTCTGTTGCACATTATCACAGGTATTGATCATTGGTGACTCAGCGGTCTCATGTGCTTCATCATTTTGATCTCAACATTTTGGATGCCATTTTCAAACAACTTTGTCACAAAACAAGGGTTAATTAACATATCACATATTATTATCCTATACTACGTGAGCCAATTAAATACCAAATAAACTTAGGTAGGTCATACTAGGATAGAAGAATTCCCGTCTCTCCCCTCCTAGTTCTTGTCTCACATCTCGGCGGGGATCATATCCCTAAGCTTTGATACCAATTGTGATGCCCCCAAAATAGGTAACATCACCCATCTTGAGTCGCCAAATACATGGTACAAAATACAAATAAAAACTTAATTATACAATATAGTCGTAAAATACGACAAAACATATCTTTGTGAGTTTTAATACAAATATTGTCATCTAGACAATATCCACACTCAATGGAGTCCTCATTACATTTATTATCACACTATTTTATAGAATAGTGAGGACTACTATGACACCATCTCGGACCATCACTCCTGGTTCCTGACTAGTCCGGCTACGTTCTCATTTCTCAAGAGAACAATGAAAGCAAAAGGGTGAGCTCAACTAGCCCGATAAGAAATATTATGACTAAGATAATGCGGGATAAATTATCATTAGCCTTCAACAATGTTAAGCGATAAAATACAATAGACATCAAGTTTAGCTGCGGTGAATAAGCAATCCATTAGAAGAAAAGTCGAGTAGAGCATGATATCTACTATCTTACATAATTTAAAATGTTTTCATCAATTTTTATCATTTGAGACTCGACTAAACTAAATAAATAAACCACGTCATCGAATCATCCACACTACTACGGGCCGAGGATATTCATTAAATCATCGATGGTCATGACTATCTCAAGAATAATCCTGAGTCATAATCATACCAAAAATTGTCCATCAATGCACTACAGGTCATTGAGGACTTTTACCACATTGTTTATAACATTACAGGTCATGATTACACCAAATGATCCCTGATCATAATCATACCAAGTCCATCTCTGCACGTAAGCCAAAGATATACAACTATAAAACCAATAATCAACAGTCTATCTTTGCACGTAAGCTAAAGATATATAATTCAATAATCAACAATCCATCTTTACACGTAAGCCAAAGATAACTTTCATCACCATATAAGCATGAGGATGATGACAATGATATAAGCATTAATAAAATAAAAACAAGGATAAATATTAAAGACTTTAAATTTATCCAAATATTATCAACCACTTAATAAACTCATAATCTAATATTATTAATATTATAACAATATTTTAATCACTTCTTAAACTTATAAACAATTTATTTCAATTGTTTACACTTTACCAAATAATGCATTTAATCATTCAAAATGCCATACTCATAAGATTTCATCACCGATGATCAAATCCCTCATCAAAAAATCTGCATATATACCTATATAGGATTATGAGCCATAAAATCCTATTTTCCAATTTTGTTACTTCACATAACATATTTAATTCATTTACTCATAACTAGTTTATTTTCATGAAAATACCAAATCGAGTCCCAAAAATATTTCTTTTACGGGATTTAGCGAGAATATAGTCCCATATTGAACATATATTTTTCTCGAATTTTTAAAATTCATTTACTATTTTTCATATGGCCAAAAAAGCTTGAATATTTAGACATTTATCATAAATTGTACTTTTGTCCAAAAATTCCAAAATTTATAGGGTATACTCTATATATATATATGTACTCCCAATAAAAATTTCACCAATTTTGGAGTTAACCACAAAAAGAGTTATAAAGGTTTACTTTTAAAATAGTCTTTTCCCATAAAATCCATAACTCTTAATCTATACATCCAAAAATCGCCATTTTGGACACAATCTAGAAAACTCATCAAATTATCATTTCAAATTTTTCCAGAAATTTTTGAGGGTAGGAAAAATTATGAAAGCGCCCCTGGCGAAACCCCTTTTGAATGAAAATACTATTCATATGAATACAAAGGATCATTCACCATGCATCACGGTAATCCACATAGGCGAGTTATTCCAACGAGAATAATAAAGAATGGAATAACGAGAAGAATTCACCATGCATGCGATAGACGCCTTACACAGACGAGGTTATTCTCAATAGAATAATAAAGAATGGAACCGGTAAATGCGTAAGCCTTGCAGACGAGGATATTCAGCAGAATAATAAAAAAAATGGAACGGTCATGCGTAAAACCGCACAGACGAGGATATTCAACAGAATAATAAAGAATGGAATAACAAAAAATTCACCATGCATGCGATAGGCGCATGCAGACGAGGTTATTCAACGAGAATAATAAAGAATGGAATGGAATAATCCGAACAGGATATTTACGAGAATAATAAAGAATGGAATAATAGAAGAATTTCACCATATATGCGGTACTTGCGCATAGGCGAGTTATTCAACATAATAATAAAGAATGGAATAACAAAAGCTCTCTTCATGAATCTGAAAGAAATAATACCCCTTACCTTAGAATAAAAGCTGGATCTTTGGAATAGAGAGGTAGCGAGACTTCTCTCTTCTTCTTTCTCTCTATAATTTCTCTCTATAATAATTGCTCTATAGCTTTAGTGAATTGGTGAGAAATGAAGGAAGAATGAGCTTCTATTTATAGGAAAATATAGTTTCGATAATTGCACGTTTTGGGGCTGAAATATTATAGTACAATACCTTGACTTTTCTTTCATTTTAATTTAGTCTTGCAAGTATTATCAAACTTGCACCACCTCCCCTAATAGTAAATCATGTGAATCAATAGTAAATCATGTGAATCAATAGTTCTAGACATGTGAAAATATGAATTACAGTATAGTACCTTCATCTATACCTCCATTTTTAACTTAGTCATGCAAGTATTATCAATCTTGCACCAACTCCCCTAATAGTAAATGAATGTGACTCAATAGTACACACATGTGAACAAATAGTTATATAAGCATGTGAATTAGTAGCAATTAATTGCTCATTTATCCGATTAATTACCCGATTTATCAATATAACCCCCAGACATCAATTATCATCGGAATAATGTTCGATTTCCACTAACACTAATAATCCCAACACAATGGAACTATCAATTTCATCTTTAATCAACACGAACTTATTCATCATTAATATTATAACTCACAATATTTAACAACCAGGTCGTTCCCAGGAAAGAGGGGGCTTTTCGATAAGGATTTCTCCTTATTGGCGCGCAATTAGATGACCAAACCTCTCCTTGACAGAACTTCTAGACATTATAAATATTGTAATTTAATAATATGAATAACTTTGTCGTCTCAATTATTGATTTAATAATATATCATATTATGCAGATGATCTTTGTGACAATAATCGAATCAATAATATGAGAGATATGATCGACAATTCTTTGTAGCAATAATTGAGTATAATGGTGACTTCTCACGTAAGCATCAATAATCAATCTGAGTGTCTTACTTATGCGACCACAGCGTATTCTTTGTACTTTTACTACAAAGTAGTTCAGCGGTTTTAACGGTAAAACTTTCGTAGTTATTTTTATAAAAATATTTACATCATTTTCTCATTCCGACAATAATTCCGTTGTGGGGTCCACCAATGATTATGCCATCGTACGGATATTCCCCAACAAAAAGAATATTCCTCAACCAATCGAATATTACATAACCACTTGCATACTTTTCAAAATTTCTAAATATTACCCACAACTATAACATTATCTCAAATCCACACCATAATTTTTGAAAAAAATATTTGAGAAAATTAAATCTTTATTCATAAAATTTGGGGTCTATCATATAAACTATATATAAAATTAATTTAACCTCTACAAAGATTTTACAAATAATTTTTGAAGAGAAGACAACCACAACTTTTAGAATTTTAAAAGGGTAAGAGGATACCTTGTATCTTTAGAAGGTGAAAATTTTCTTCCTTTGATCAACAAGACTTCTTTTCCCCAATTCCTTTCTCAAAATCTCTCTAGGATTCTCTCAAGTTTTCTCTCAATTTCTTCTTTTCTTCTTTTTCTTTCTTCTGAGTCTTTCTCCCTAACATCTAACTTACTCACTAACAAAAATATAACGTATAATAATAATAATATAGATATTAAGTATATAACTTTAATTGATATCAATTATCAAATTTTGAAAATCAAAAGCCATAAGGCTTGTTTGGCTTACATAATTAAAAATTAATCAATTAATCCTTATACCTTGTTTGGTAAAACCACTTAAAATAATGACTTAATCATCCCTTAAACCTTGTTTGGCAAAACAAGATTAAAATAAGAATTTTAAAAGCTCTAAGGCTTTGTTTGGTAAAACCAAATTAAAACTCTTTTAATTTATTTTCATAAGTCATTTATAATATAGTTTATTGTCGCATTGTTTACTTGGATTTCCATATCAATCTTAATTAAATAAACTAATTACCACATACTAAATAAATTTCCCACTTAACCAAATATCACAAAATTATAATTTCATTATAATTTTATTTAATAACAATATACCACCTTAAATTATTAAATTAAAACAACAATATAACATCTCATGTTATATTACAACTCTTTGAATTATAAATTAATTTAATTTAGAATATTATCTAATGAATTTAGATTCATAAATATTTACTAGCAACCATTACATCAATAAATTATTTATCTCATCAATTTCAACAATAAACACATCAAATAAATATTTATATTTTAATAAATATTTAATATTACAATTTGAAATTCTGGATCGTTATAAATATTCTTGTTTAAACTCTCAGCTATGTTTTGTTGTATTTTACACGACTGTTGTATAATTAAGTTGTATTTGAATTTATGTACCATATTTATCTGGCGACCCAAGATGGGTGATGTATACCTGTTTTGGGGGCGTCACACCCTAGTCCCTGCTGCGAGTTCTCGGCAGCCCCCACCCACTAAAGGTAGTGGTGCGAGTGGATCGCGTAGGCCAGTTTCATTATCAAGCGATTTCTTAGATGGATCATAGAGGGGTGCATGGCGAGCAATGTTGTGCAGTCAGGCGCACCATCACGTGAGCGGATCTACCAGCTGGCTCAAGAGGTTGTCCACGGCTCTATAGATCCTACAGCTTCCGTTGACGACCTCATGGGTGTAGTATGGGAGGAGGCCATCCACGTATGTGCAGTTTTCTTGGCCAACATCTTCCCACCATATATTCGACAGGTAAAAATAATTAAATTTTGTATTTCCTTATTTAATTTATGTAATTTATAATTGTATTGCTTAGATAAACTTAAGATAAAACCCTAACTTCCATTATAAAACCCTTGAACTCCATTCCAACATATGGTATTAAACACGCGTTACAACTTACGGGATTCGATTCCGATATACGGAGACCGAGTTATCGCCCAATTTGCAAAAGTTGTCAACATTTAGGTAAAAAGTCAAAAAAGAGTCCAAAACCTACCTCGGCTGTCCAAATGCCACGCAAAAAAACACATAGCACCGCGTAGGTATTAGACACGCGTTACAACTTACGGGACTCGATTCTAACATACGGAGACCGAGTTATCGCCCAATTTACAAAACTCAACCACACTTAGGCAAAAAACTGAAAAAGATCCCAAAACCCGCCTCGGCAGTCCAAATGCCACGCAAACACACACATAACACTGCGTAGGTATTAGACACGCGTTACAACTTACGGGACTCGATTTCAACATACGAAGACCGAGTTATCGCCCAATTTGCAAAACTCAACCACACTTAGGCAAAAAGTTGAAAAAGAGCCCAAAACCCGCCTCGGCCATGCAAATGCCACGCAAACACACACATAGCACCGTGTAGGTATTAGACACATATTATAACTTATGAGACTCAATTCTGACATACAAAGACCGAGTTATCGCCCAATTTACAAAACTCAATCACACTTAGGTAAAAAGCCGAAAAAGAGCCCAAAACCCGCCTCGGCCGTCCAAATGCCACACAAATACACACACATAGCACCGCTTGGGTATTATACACGTGTTAAAACTTATGAGACTCAATTCTGACATACGAAGACCGAGTTATCGCCCAATTTGTAAAACTCAACCACACTTAGGCAAAAAGCTGAAAAAGAGCCCAAAACCCGCCTCGGCCGTCCAAACGCCACACAAACACACACATAACACCGCGTAGGTATTAGACACGTGTTACAACTTACGGGACTCGATTTCGATATATGGAGACCGAGTTATCGCCCAATTTGCAAAATTCAACCACACTTAAGCAAAAAGCCGAAAAAGATCCCAAAACCTGCCTCGACCGTCCAAATGCCACACAAACACACACATAGCACCGCGTAGGTATTAAACATGCGTTACAATTTACGGGACTCGATTCTAACATACGAAGATCGAGTTATCGTCCAATTTATAAAACTCAACTATACTTAGGCAAAAAGCCAAAAAAGAGCCCAAAACCCACCCCGGCCGTCCAACTGCCACACAAACACACATATAGCACCGCGTAGGTATTAGACACGCATTACAACTTACGAGAATCGATTCCGATATACGCAGACCGAGTTATCACCCAATTTGCAAAACTCGCCAACACTTAGGCAAAAAGTTAAAAAAGATCCCCAAACCCACCTCGGCTGTCCAAACTCAACACAAACACAAACATAGCATTGCGTAGGTATTAGACACGCATTACAACTTATAGGACTCGATTCTGATATACGTAGACCGAGTTATCGTCCAATTTACAAAACTCGCTAACACTTAGGTAAAAAGTCGAAAAAGAGCCCAAAACCTGTCTCGGCCATACAAACACTACACAAACACACACATAACATCGCATAGGTATTAGACACACGTTATAACTTATGAGACTTAGTTATGACATACGGAGATCGAGTTATCGCCCAATTTATAAAACTCAACCACACTTAAACAAAAAGCCAAAAAAGAGCCCAAAACCCGCCTCGACCGTCCAAACGCCACGCAAATACACACATAGTACCGCGTAGGTATTAGACACGTGTTATAACTTACGGGACTCGATTCCGACAAACGGAGACTGAGTTATCGCCCAATTTACAAAACTCAGCCACACTTAAGCAAAAAGCCAAAAAAGAGCCCAAAACCCACCTCGACCGTCCAAACACCACACAAAAACACAAATAACACCGCGTAGGTATTATACACGCGTTATATCTTATGGGACTCAATTCTGACATACGGAGACCGAGTTATCGTCCAATTTGCAAAACTCAACCAGACTTGGGCAAAAAGCCGAAAAAGAGCCCAAAACCCGCCTCGGCCGTCCAAACGCCATGCAAACACACACATAGCATCTTATAGGTATTATACACACGTTACAACTTACGAGATTCGATTCTGACATACGGAGACCGAGTTATTGTCCAATTTACAAAAGTTAACCACACTTAGGCAAAAAGCCGAAAAAGAGCCCAAAACTCGCCTCGGTAGTCAAGCGCGCATAAACATACACATAGTGCTGGCGTAGGTATTGAACCGTGTTACAATTTACGGGACTTGATTACTATATCACTGAGGCCAAGTGATGTGATTTACAAAACTTTGACACTTAATTAAAAGTAGAAAAAAGAGCCCAAAACCCGCCTCGGTAGTCCTAGCACACACAAACACACACATAGCACCGCGTAGGTATTACACATGCGTTACAACTTATGAGACTCAACTCTGACATACAGAGACCGAGTTATCGTCCAATTTGCAAAACTCAACCAGATTTAGGCAAAAAGCCAAAAAAGAGCCCAAAACCCGCCTCGGCCGTCCAAACACCATGCAAACACACACATAGTACCTTATAGGTATTATACACACATTACAACTTATGAGACTCGATTCTGACATACGAAGACCGAGTTATCGTCCAATTTATAAAAGTTAACCACACTTAGATAAAAAGCCGAAAAAGAGCCCAAAACCCGCCTCGGCCGTCCAAATGCCACGCAAACACACACATAGCACCGCGTAGGTATTAGACACGTGTTATAACTTACGGGACTCGATTCCTATATACGAAGACCGAGTTATCGCCCAATTTGCAAAACTCGCTAACACTTAAATAAAAAGTCGAAAAAGAGCCCAAAATCCGCCTCGGCAGTCCAAACGCCACACAAACACACACATAGAACCGCGTAGGTATTACACACATGTTACAACTTACAGGACTTGATTCCGATATACGAAGACCAAGTTATCGCCCAATTTGCAAAACTCATCAACACTTAGGCAAAAAGCCGAAAAAGAGTCCAAAACCTGCATCGCTCGTCCAAACGCCACACAAACACAAATATAACATCGCGTAGGTATTAGACACGCGTTAAAACTTACGGGACTCAATTCTGACATACGAAGACCGAGTTATCGCCTAATTTACAAAACTCAACCACACAACAGACAAAAAAGCGAAAAAGAGCCCAAAAATCTGTCTCGGTAGTCAAGCGCCATTTTAAACACACACATAACACTGAGTAGGTCTTAGAAACGTGTTAAAACTTATGGGACTCGATTCCGATAAACGGAGACCGAGTTATTGCCCAATTTGCAAAACTTAACCACACTTAGGCAAAAAGCTGAAAAAGAGCCCAAAACCCTCCTCGGCCATCCAAACACAACACAAATACACACATAGCACCGCATAGATATTAGATACGCGTTATAATCTATGGGACTCGATTCTGACATACGGAGACCGAGTTATCGCTTAATTTGCAAAACTCGCCAACACTTAGGGAAAAAGCCGAAAAAGAGCCCAAAACTCGCCTCGGCCATCCAAACGCCACAAAAACACACATATAGCATCGTGTAGGTATTAGACACGAGTTACAACTTACGGGACTTGATTCCGACATACGGAGACCTAGTTATCGCCTAATTTGTAAAACTCAACCACACTTAGGTAAAAAGCCGTAAAAGAGCCCAAAACCTTCTTCGGTCGTCCAAACGCCACAAAAACACACACATAGCACCGCGTAGGTATTAGACATGTTTTATAACTTACGGGACTCTATTCCGACATACGGAGACCGAGTTATTGCCCAATAAGCAAAACTCGCCAATACTTAGGCAAAAAGCTGAAAAAGAGCCCAAAACTCACCTCGACCGTCCAAAAGCCACACAAACACACACATAGCACCGCGTAGGTCTTAGACACACGTTACAACTTATAGGACTCAATTCCAACATACAGAGACCAAGTTATCGCCTAGTTTGCAAAACTCAACAATATTTGAAGAACTCAAATAAAACTAATTTAAATATGCTCTATTGTGGGAGGCGATTTCGTCTTTCGGCGATGATAACTTGACATTCTTGAAGGCGGCTCACATCCAGTTATGGATACTAGAGAAGTTTAGGTCTCAACCGGAACTAACACAGGCGGGAGTATCAATTCCAACCTCGAGAGATAACACCGAGTTTCATCTTGGAGATAACCCCGAGGAACCCCGAGGAATGTTGTTGCGATTCGGCGATAACCCCAAAATGCTTGTTTCAAATGCATGCAATAAACTTCAATCTCGGACCTCCTCTGAGGCACTCATTCCAAAGACCGGAGATAAACAGGGAAGGCAGAGCACACTTAAAGATGACCTGCGAATTCAAACACTTGCGGTAGTCAATCTCGAGAGATAACCACGAGCAGCGTCTGCTTTATCATTAAGCCAGGAGATAACCCGGTGAGGGCAAAATCATCATCTTGCCACCTCAACCCCATTGCGCGCCATCTCAACATTTCATACATACATTTCTATACTGACAATGTCCCACAAGAGCGAGAGTTCCAATCGGTGGTGACTATTCTGCGTGGTGGCGACTGCCGGATAAATTTGAAGCTTGAAGACCATGGGCATGGTCCCTCTTCACGACCCGTACAACCTCTAATCCCATGTCATTGCGTAACTCTCGACAAAAGCGGTCAGAAGAAGGTCTTGTACACCTCGTTCGGATGCTCGGATTGAAGTTCTGCAAGTTGAGCGGACATCACAGTGCGCGTACTTTGAGACGGCGGGACCCGCGGAGCCGGGGCACCCCGGCGGCGTGTGAGTGCATCTCTGGCTGCCGCAAGTACACTGCGACCACTGACTCTATAAATATAGAGCTTGGGGTAGCCATTTGTAAAGAAAAAAAAGCGAGGAAGCCTGTCCAATTTGCTCTGTACACACCCCATATTGAGTGCTTTCTCATTTTAAACACATGTTAGCTCACATATAGCTATATTTTTTTTGGTGGGGGTGAGTGTTTATCCATTTAGAGTCATAGAAGTCTTCTTTGGCGACCCACTGTAAGCCTTCTCACACTCTATAAAGCCTTTCTCTTCATCTTTGCACACTTATTCTTCACATTGAGAGTCGTGTTGTGTGTGTATGCGGACTTGATCAAGTGGTTTTCATATATTATATATATATATATATACTTATATATGTATATATTATATATATATGGACTAACATTATCGAGTTATGCCTCGATTGAGCTGACTTATATATAGGGCGTTTATATATATATATATATATATATATATATATATATATATATATATATATGAGCTATTGTCGGATTATGTCAGATGAGCACAGATTTTATATCAAGGGCATTTCTTTATATATATATATATATATATATATATATATATATATATAAATATATATAAAGCAAAATAGGGATTGAAACATCATATGCGTTATATATATATATATATATATATATATATTATATATATATATATATATATATATATATATATTTTATTTCATGGGGCACTGAGTTTACTTTGTGGCCTTTTCTTTGCTTTATTTACATTTAGTCACTTTGGAGTTTACTTCGTGGCGGTTGATCGATTTTCTTGCTTTCTTTACATTTAGTCCACTTTGGAGTTTACTTAATGGCGGTTGATCGCATTATTGCTTTATTTACATTTACGATCCCCATGGAGGTGTGGTTTCGTGGTGGTTGATCATATCTATATATATATATATATTACGCTTTTATATATTTACATTTTGATCCCCCATGGAGGTGCTTCGTGGTGGTTGATCATATATATATATATATATATATATATATATATATATATATATATATATATAGCGCTTACTTGCTTTTTATATATAAAGCTATACTTTTCATCATGTGAGCCTAGGAATCATGTGATCATGTGAGATTGATCTCTTGAATCTAGATTCGGTTCCGTGATGGACATTTTAAATTTATAAGTGACTTGTAAATTATTCGCGGTGTTTGAATTTCCTTAGATGGCTGTCATGCCCATGAGGAGTTCGACACTGCTATATATTATTTTCTCGAAGATGCTTCGCATCTCAAAAATAAAAGCAAACAAGCCGAACATTTAATAATAAAATGGAAGTATGAAAAGGTCTCAATTACTATTGAGCACGGGGTTTGAAAAACCTCTTTTACAAAACTTCTTTTGCTATATATCATTTAAAAGCGAATTTTCATATAAATTCAAACCCTTTATATATAAGTGCTTGAGCGAGGCCTCTACTTACTTCCAAATAAATTGCACATTGATCCACACACACACACACACATTCATACTTGAGTTTCTTGAAAAGTGGCGGTCATAGTGGTAACACGGATGTCGGGGGTGCCTAACACCTTCCCTCGCATAATCAAGCCCCCGAACCCAAATGAATCTCGGTTTCACAGACCCGTTTAGCGAGTGTCACATCTTTGGGTCGATGTCTGAAACCTTTTTTCTCGGTTGCGTTAGTGCGACGATTAAAAAAACACCTGTTGGCGACTCTTACAGTCAAATAAATCGACATGATACATATGGGACCTTTTTCACTTATTTTTTCAAACAAATCTCACATAACATGAGAACACCAAAAAACAAAAACGAGAAAAGGGACAAATAAAAATCCCGGCGTCGACGGTGGCGACTCTGCTTTGGGGACACGATGTAAGAGGGCTTAAGCCGCTACTACAAGCTTTTCAAAACTATGTTATATGCTTGTGTGTGAATGTTGCATTTACATTTATGATGAATGTGTACGAATGCATTTTAATTCTTTTGCCTTTGCAATATATCTATCTGTGATGATATTAGTGCTTGCACATGTCATCATTTTCATAAGCGGTGAGACACGTTGTATGTGAATGTATGTTGTGTGGTTCCTCCACGAGGAGGCTATCTGTCGGTGTTTGATTCTTTGGACTCGTGGGGAGACTAATTCCAATGAGGCTCGGGGAAAGGCACCACCAGATTCGCTCGGTTGAAAGCCGGATTAACTTCCGTCAAGTAGATTGCGATGATCAGGAACCTTCATGCCAAAAAAAGCGCGAGAGTAACCCTAAGATAGGTTCGACCTACGATAAACCAAAAGCAGCGGAGGAAAGTCTCTTCATGCTTTCCATTTTCTATTACTTTAAAAGCATTTACTTGTAATTTTATTCCATGTTCATCTTTATGTAATGGAAAATATGAAGAATATTTGCACATACATGACATCTTTATCAAATGACATTTTTTTTGAGGATAATATTCCTAAAATGGACACATTATGATAGCATGTAAACATTTACATTATCCCTAAGACTAAAAACATACATAAGTTTTTGTAGGGAAACAATTGGGCTATTACGCTCAAAATCCAAAAAAGGCCACGAGCCTCTGACCCGATCATGTCTTCTTCTTGACCGGTCTAATCCCGTTTCTCGAGAAGAATTTGATGGATTAAGTAAACAAATTCTGATTTGGTTGTTACCTTAAAAAATTGCATCGATCTACTCGGGGCTCAAAGATGCCTACACATCTGAGAATCCTCTACACGAGGAGGAACTCGAGGTTTGGATAAAACAAATCCGGAACCTCGGTTGGATCGACCAACAAAGACCACGAAAACACCCATCTCAAAGGAGATCCGGACACCGGTGATATCGGGAAGAAGGTCCTTCAAATGGAAGAAACCATCCATTCTCTCAAAAGGATTGGAACACATGGGAGTGTTTCATATCTTTGACCTTTGCATATTCCTGGTGTTCATTATCGAGAGAAATTTAAAACCCCCGACTTTGAAAAGTATGATGGATTAGGGGATCCTTACACACATTTGAAGGTGTTCATTGGAGAACTTGGATCTTATCACGAGAAAATGAGAAGCTCGAGAATGCATTTGTTCGAGAAAAGTCATTTGGAAGCCCCGTTCATGGTATGCAGTTAGACAACTCAAAGATCCATATTTGGGAAGAGCTAGCTCACGCCTTCCTCACTCGATATAGTTTTCAATCTCGGATGGCTCTGGCCGGTGTCAGATTACCAAGGTAAAAAGCAGTCTAATGAGTCTTTCGGAGAGTATGCTTCAAAGGTGTGGGGCGCCTTCTTTGCTCAAGTTATTCCTTCCATAATGAATGAGAAGAAATGGTCATGACTTTCATAGACATACAAGAAGCTCCTTTCTATGAGAGAGAGTCTTATTTGGTATTGGCAAACCATTTTTACGAAATGATCAAACACGGAGAGATGCATTTGAGATGGGATTGAAGTCGGGAAAGATTCAAGACCTAGCAGCTCTTAAAAGCGATTCTTTGAGCACATCGATCGGAACTTATGGAAACAAACCCGGAGGTCCATAAAAAAAAAGAGGAGGATGTTTCCTTGATCTACAAGGTCAAAAAGGCGATCGAGAACATGCCTATCTGAGGAGGAGAAACTACTCCCCTTTTCAAGCACAGTCTTAAACCCTCCATTACCTAAAGGTGGAGAAGCAAAAGCGCCCTCGAGCGTTCACACCCTTAGGGGACTCGCTCGAGAATATTCTTGCTCTTTGACTACTCGAGAAGAAAATCACGCATCTTCTTCCACCGAATGACCCTAATGGGAGGGTTTCAATGCTACTCGGAAGTGTGCTTATCATTCGGGGCACTGGACATGATACTCAAGATTGTTGGGCCTTGAAACACAAGATCCAAGATTTGATAGACAACGGTGAGATCGTGGTTACCAAACGAGATCAACCTCATATGCAAGACAACCCTCTTCCTCTCAACACAAAGAAGAGGTCGATATGATTAGTTGGAAGCGGTGGGACGAGTTCAATTTTAATGGTGAATCATCCCGGACCATCAAAGGCGGTGTTGATAGATGGGATTATGCAAAGTTTCAATTTGCTATGGAGCGAAAGATGAAAGCTCTTTGTAAGCAAGTTGAACAATTGGCGAGCGGTGATCCATCGACATCAAGTCACGCCTTAGTTAGTCGACCCGAGAAGCATGCCTATCTCCTTCCTTTTGTTATGAATGCTCCATCATCACCTTGAGAAAGTGAAGCCTTTGGAGGACAAAGGTTGCGAAGAGAGCAAGTGCTAAAAGCCCGTCGAGATTTTGCCGATAAAGGAATTTACATACAGGCCAACCTATGGAGGAAATATTTGAGATGCTAATCAGCGAAGGAAGAATCACCTCCCTTCTACCTCCAATTAATCCCGTTCAAGATGGTTCAACTCGATGGAGTATGTCGATATCATTCACATTCATGGTCACAACACGAGAAGAATCTTTGGGCACTCATACCTTATTGAGAATCTAAATTGTGGTGGTGTCCTGTGATTGGCGGAGCGATGACCTTTGTGCTACTCGAGAGTGGGAATACATGTCCTACCAAATGGAAGGGATTAGTAGCGATTATATCCGTTGAGGGTGATGAGGCTATCAAACCATTTCCCATACAAAGCAATTCAACTCAAAGGTGGTGACAATCCTTTGAAAGTGCATTTGCACGAGCCAATTTCTTTACCCTTGAGACCCACATATATCTGTTGTCGACTTACACAAAGTCCCATGGAATTATGGGAAATTTGAAGGATCCACGTCTCATACTCTTTGCTATAGTGTGAAGGAAAATCCCTTGTATCTTCCTCGGAGGGTGATGAAGCCTACCATAAAAGCAAAGGGAAGATTCCCATGGAGAAGATTGAGAAATTCCTCGCACTTATGGGCCATAATGAAGCGAGGTGGTTCTAAGCTTAAGAAGAAGCTCCACATCAAATCTCAATCTTTGGACTTGGTTTTTCTCTTACGAGGATCACGGGAAGATCTTATTGAAGGTTTTGGAAGAAGCCTACTTACCAAAATCGGTGGATGTGGAAAAAATTTCAACATCTGGTTGATCACATTTTTAACAACAATGTGATATCCTTCTTTTGATGATGACATACTGCTTGCAGAAGGAACCGGTCATTCAAGCCATTGCACATTGAGTTTTGTCCTCGGTATATGTTATTTGGAGTTTTGATAGATGGAGGTTAAGTCTACGAATATATATCCTTATGCCACTTTGGTGAAGATGAGCGTCAATCTCAAGCGGATCCGAAGTAGCCATACGGTTATCAAAGCTTTTGATGGATCCGATGAAATTACATCGGAGAGATTGAGTTGCCAATTGAGATTGGTCCAAATACATTCAATGTATCCTTTCACGTCCTCAAGATAGATTGAGGATACAACTTGCTTTATTGGGAGACCATGGATCCACATGGTTTGGAGTCGTCCCTTCTACACTTCATCAACAACTTAAATACATTGTCAACAATAGCCTAGTCTTTGTCAATATTTGAGCGGAATGTCACGAACAAGGAAACCTACCAATCATCGACTTCAATTGAGGAAGTTGAGCGGCCCGATTTTCATACTTTGGAAGTGAAGCAACACACAATACCATCTATTGGGCGCCACTTCCGTACCCAAATTTTCTGCTAGAAGTTATGATGGCTTTACCCAAGAAATGATGTCATTGGGGGTCATCGGCTGGACAAAATTTGGTAAAAAATCGGCGAGGGTATTAAGCACCCAATTCAAATGTCGAGTCAAGCGGGACGGTCGGACTAGGCTATTACGCGATTCGATCATAGGAATCCTCATAAGCACAAGCAGATTCCTCAAGCTTTACACCACGCGGCGATTTTCTCCACCTGCACCTCATGATGATATCGGTCTCGGTAAAGGTGCCGACCCATATTATGGCTATCTTTGTTTCCCAAACCGGTACCCTTTAAAGCAAAAAAGAGGTCACGATTCACGATCCGAAGTGGAAGAAAGGAGAAAAGCGTAAACATGACATCGCCTTGATGATGTCGGGCATACGCATCATTGTCCATGATGAACATACAAGCAGATACACCCAGACGATGATTGCCCGGATGTTATGGTCATCATTTGGGAAAAGGAGGGCGATGATGACCCCTCCATCACTGCGGTCCATCGAGGACTTTACCCTCGACAATTGGGCGGCACTCCATGCATTGGTCGAGAGGTAAAAGCGGTAGAAATCCCTACGCCCTGTAGATAACTTTAATTGCTTACTTTTTTATATGCAGTATTAGCGGTTATTTTATCGATTACATACTAACACTTTTGTATGATTAACAGTTTCATATATTAAGTGAAAGCATATTTTGTTTTGGGACTACGAATTTAGATGTGCATGTACTTAGCGATGAGGTGCCTTTTCTCCTGAGAATTTGTAACTTTGATGAAAAGTTGGACTCGAGACTTGATGGAAATCAAGAGGACATTGAGATACCTCGGGAGATTAAGGAATGGGTGAAGACAAACCTAAACCTAATCTTGATCAAACCATTTCTTTCGATCTTGGAACCTTAGAAAGCCCTAAGCTAATCCAGTTGGTTGGACCTACCCCAAACCAGCGGAATGACATGGTTGCGCTACTAACTCAATTCAGGATGTGTTTGCATGGTCTCATGAAGACATGGTGGGTTTGTCCTTGACATTGTCCTTCATCGCCTTCCCATTAAAGAGGATTTAAGCCCGGTCGAGGCGAGAAGCTCGAGGCGATTGAAACTGAGTGGAGTTTAAAGGTGAAAGAAGAAATTGTGAAACAATTTCAATTTGGCATTATCATGGTGTCTACATATCAGGAATGGATATCAACATAGTTTCGTGCCTAAACCGGGGAGGAAAGGTGCGAGTTTGCGTGGATTATCGGGATTTGAACAAAGCTTGCCTTAAAGATAGCTTTCCGTGCCCTTTATCCACATTCTCATTGACAATCTTTGCTCAATCGGCATGTACTCCTTTTTTGGATTGCTTTGTGGGGTATCATCAAATTATGGTCATTTGAGGAGGAGGATCGTGAGAAAGCTACTTTCATCACGCCTTGGGGAACCTTCTGCTATAGGCGGTTGTCATTTGGCCTCATCATCAATGTGGGGCAACCTATCGGTGAGCTATGATGGCTCTTTTCCATGACTTAATGCATAAAGAGATAGAGATCTCGTGGATGACATCATTGTCAAGTCCCGAAGGAGGAAGACCATAGACCATCTCAAAAAAGCTCTTTGACGGGTTGCGTAAGTACAACTTGAAGTTGAATCGATGAAGTGTCGCCTTTGGCGTTAAATCGAGCAAGTTGCTAGGTTTTCTAAGTCGCCACAAAAGGATTGATTTGGATCCCACAAAATCCGAGCCCAGGAAATGCCCATTCCTCGAGACAGAGAGAAGGAAATACGGGGATTTTTGGGAAGAATCAACTTCATTAGCGAGGTTTATCTCTCGACTCACGACAACTTTGTGAGCCCATTTTCAAATTATTAAGGAAGAACTCCTCATGAAATGGAATGATGAGTGTCGAAAAGCCTTCCTTACAATCAAAGAAGCGGTTAGTTAGCGCTCTATTTTGGTACCTCCGGGGATGATGTTCCCCTGTTCATGTACATCCATTAATGACAATGTTATGGAATTTGCATCTTTGGAACAGAAAAGGCGATAGAGGCGAAGCGAGCTATCTATTACCTCGACAAAAGATTGATGATGGTGTGAACACAAGTACACTCGATTGAGAAGACTTGTTGTGCTTTAGCATGGGCTTCCATGAGGTTACAACATTACCTCCATGGTCACACAACCCATCTCATATCCGCGTGGATCCTCTCAAGTATGTGTTGATAAGCCCATCTTAAATTGTCGGTTGTATCGGATGGCGAGTTGATCCTACTGACAATTTGACATCGTCTATGTGACGTAAAAAAATCTATCAAAGGTCAAGGAATTTTGGATCAAGCTGGTAGCGCTTGCTTTTGCTGGGGATTTCAAACCCTTGAAACATACTTCCCGATGAAGGGTAATGGCGATTCAACAACAACATCGATACGATGCATGCCATACATGGAAAATGTATTTTGATGGGCTATTAACACGAGGAAGGCTCTAGGGCTGAAGCGAGTTCTAGTATCGATGCAGGGGAAGCGATATCCGTCGTCGTGCAGTCAAATTATAGTTTGTCAGCACCAACAACACAGCTGAGTATGAAGGCTGTATCATGGGGCTAAAACTTGCCCGTTCAATGGGCATCAGGCGGTTAACTATCTTTGGGGATTCAGAGTTGGTAATCAAACAATCCACGGGAATCTATCAAACCAAAGAACTACATTTGCTGCCTTACCATCGGCAAGTTTTACAGATGGCTTTGGAGTTCGAAGAAATCTCCTTTCTACACATTCCTCGTAATAGGAATGATTTTGCGGATGCACTATCAACATTGGCCTCCTTGATTCACATACGACGAGAGGAAAACATGCCAAGCATCACATTTGCCTACACAAAGGCCCCAATTTATGGGAACTATGTTGGAGAAGTATCGGATGAGCTACCTCCATCCACAACCCTTGGTATCAACACATCAAGGAGTATCTACGAGATGGATCTACACCATTTGGTGAGCCCAAGCGAAAAGAAGGCGGATCCATCGACTTGCTATGAAATTCTACTGGCGGAGATGCACTCTACAAAAGAGATGCAGGATTAGGTCTCCTCGGATGTTTGGACAAGGACCAAGCTCGAGAGGCTCATGGATGAGATCCATGGTGGAGTATGTGGCCCCATGGTGGGACCCCTACTTGTTAAGAAAATCCTCGAGAGCAGGGCATTATTGGCTTACGCTCAAAAGTTATTTGTGATGATCACGTCGAGAGGTGCTATCAATGCCAAATTCATGGAAATTCTATCACGCCCCTCGAGGAACTCCACAATATGAGTTCGCCATGGCCCTTCTCAATGTGGGGAATGGGCGTGATCGGGCCCATCGAGCCCAAAGCCGATAATGGACATCGGTTTATCTTCACCATGATCGACTACTTCACCAAATGGGTAAAGCGACCTCCTTCCCCGGGGTTACCAAAGAAGTCATCATTGCTTTCGCCGAAACAATGTCATTTGTCGATATGGACAACGAGAGGTAATTGTGTCGGGACAATGCTAAGAACCTCAACAACAAAATGATGGAGGAGTTATGCGATAAATTCCACATCAAACACCTTAACTCGTCATCTACCATCCAAAGATGAATGGTCTTTATTAAGCGGCTAATAAAAACATCAAGAAGATCATGCAGAAAATATGTCGCGCGATCACAAAGGATGGCACGACCTCTTGCCTCGACTTTATTAGCCTCTGAGAACTTCAATGCGTACTTCCTTTGGGGCAACCCCCTACTCATTAGCCTATGGGATGGAAGTAGTGCTCCCCATAGAGGTGGAAATGGAATCCTGAGAGTGTTGATGGATGCTCAATTTGGATGAAGACCAATGGGTACAAGGCGGTATCACCAATTGTCTCTAATAGGCGAAAAGCGAACCGCGACTATCTTCCATGGTCGATTATATCGACAAAGGATGCAAGATCCTACAACAAGAAAAAATCCAAAGCTATGGCAGTTTAAACAACATGACTTGGTTTTGAAGAAGATTGACAACCAAGATCAATCTAAAGGAAAATTCGCTCCTAAGCGGGAAGGCCCATTTGTTGTCGAGGAGGTATTGACGGAGGCGCTCTCGAGACTACGAGGAAATGGATGGCGATGAATTTCCTGACTCATCAACTTCGGACACCATGAAATGGTACTATATACGAGGTTACCATCAAGCAAACATCTGGTTTTGGATCATCGGATCACCGGTCATTCGGTTTTCTAACCCTTTTTACATACTCTTACGCCCTCGAGGGGAAACATACACTTCAAACCGGTGACTGGTTTCACCTCATTCAAACCTTTATACAATTTTGGTTATCCCCGAGTTGAACCTTTCACACTGCAGTTTATCACGAAGATGGGATTAAACTTTTCTCGCTTGCGGTTTGTCTGAAGGCGGGATCAAACTTTTTCACACTACTGAGTTTGTCCCAATCATGGGATCAAACTTTCTTTTCCCATGATATAGCTTTGCACATGGGATTTATACTTCTCTTTGTTGAATTCGTCACGAGGGCGAACTCGTCGACTGATCTCCACGATACCAGAGAATGCGTAGGCAACCCATATGGCTATATGGCGGTCATAATAAAAAAACAACAAAAACATTTCTACCTTTTTAAACAAAACCACAAAAATACTTCTACACCCTTCTTCATCAATAAAACTTCTACACCCATTTACCCATTTCACATTGACGTTAAACCTCTTACACGAGGTTGAACTACATGAGACTGATCTCCTCTTCAATAGATGCGTGGCGACCATTTATGGTTGGTCTAACCCCTACCGAGTTAAAAAAAATACTTGTCACACAATATTGGGATCAAATTTCAATCCACCACATTTCATCGACGGACCAAAGGGATGGAACTACTAACCTCTCCTCACAAATAGGAGATTTGGCGACCATCTAAATTTGCGGTTGTGCCTCAAAAGCAACACCAATCCTTTTATGAAATAAAAGTCTAATTTAATTTATGATGATTATTTTAAAATTTAAAATGTTAAATTGATAAATAGTCAAATGAACATTTAATCGAATAAATGATCAAATAAAGAGAGGGAGGAAGTGGAAATTATTGGGCGACTAACATGTGGGAGACAAAGGAATAATGGAAGGAAGAAAATAAGAAAGAAAGGAAGAAAAAGAGAGAAAGAATAGGAAAAAAAAAGGGGAGAGAAAAAAAGGGAAAAGTGGGAGAAATAAAGAGAGAGAGAAAGAGAGAGAGAGAGAAAGAGAGAGAAAAAAAAGAGAAGGAAGAGCCATCAGCCCTCTCCATCCTCCCATAGCCAACTTCAGTATAAGGAAAAGAGATAAAAGAGAGAAGAGAGAAAGGAAAAAAGAAAGAAGAAGAGAAGAAGAAGAAAATCCAAGAAGGAGGTGACTGATCCAGAAATTGTTGTAGCAGAAATTTCGGTAAACCTTTCTCTCTATGTTTGAGTCAGAATTTGGCAAAACTTTCTTCTAAAAAGTTGTAGAGAAATAAATTTTACATGAAAGAACATAAGATTTGTATTTTTCTGATAAAAGTGCTAATTATTGTGAATTATTAAAATTTCTGAATATTAGAATTTATAATTAATTTATCAAAAAAATTATTTGGGTTGAAATATTTTTACAGAATGCTTATAATATCATCTTAGAATTTCTGTAAATTTTTGATGAATTATTGAAAAGAAGAAGTAATTATTGTATTTTTAAACTATTTATAGTTAGTTTGAAAATAGAAGAAATTCATAGAAAATTCTATGAATGATGAAAAATTATGAAACTTGGTGAAAAATGGTATAATATTGTTTTATAATTTCTGGACAATTTTGGAAATTTTTTGAATAACAGAAATATTTATTATATTTTTAAGCTATTTGTGGTTAGTTTAAAAATAGAGCAAATTCATAGAAAATTCTATGAATGGTGGGAAATTATAAATTCTGCTGAAAAATATCATAATAATGTAAGATTATTATTGATGATGTTTTAAAGATATATAAGTATGTGAAGTTAGTATTTCTATTTTGAAGCTATTAAATAATAGTTTTTATAAATAGAAATAATTATAGAAAATTGTTGGATAATCTGAAAAATATGAAAATTATTTAGAAAGTTCATAATACTACTTTTTAATATTTAGAGGTGTTATTAAGCTCATGAGGTGTCAGTATGTGAACACACAAGTAACGAATGAGTTATGATAAAAACAAAAAATAATATTTTTGTTAAAGTAAAAATGGTGATAATATCATAATTGTGGATTTTCATATATGAGGTTTTAGATTTCTCAAGTTTTATTATTCACTTCTAAAGTTTTGGAATATGAATAATGATTTTATGCGATAAATAAAGAAAACTTGAATGAATAATGAATTATTAGTTGGTTTATATGTTATTCGAGATAAATATGATTTGATGTTGATCCCTAATTTTAATAGAATTTAAATTGTTTATAATTATGGTATTGATTTGATTCTTACGAAGAAGTCACCATGTATTTCATGTAAAATCCCAAATTTTACGAATAAAGATTTAATTTTCTTGAAATATTTTTTTGAATATTATGGTGTGAATTTGAGATAATGTTATAGTTGTAAATAATATTTATAAATTTTGCAAAGTATGCAAGTTATTGTATTATATTCGATTGGTCGGGGAATATTCGTTTTAGCGAGAAAATATTAAATAACCAAGACAATCATTGGTGGACCCCCTAACGGAATTATTATCGGATTGAGAAAACGACGAAAATATATTTATGAAAATAACGGCGGAAGTTTTACCGTAAATAATGTTGAACTACTCGGTAGTAAAAGTACAGTAATACGCGTGATTGCATAGTAGCACACGGTATTGATTATTGATGCTTACGTAAGAAAACACTCAGTTTTGTTCAATTATTACTACAATAGTTGTTTCATAGTATCTCACGTTATTTGATTCAATTATTGTCGATTGTTATATATATATATATATATATATATATATATATATAAGTTTTGTTTTATTTGTATTATTAGTGTAATAAAACAGAAAAGATTTTTATATAAAACAGAATACTTTTATAAAGTTATTTGTTTTATTAGGCAATAATTAGAATATATTATATTCTATTATGTATAGTGTTTTGCATAGTAAAATATTTTTATATAAAAGCGAATACTTTTATAAAGTTATTTGTTTTATTAGACAATAATTAGAATATATTATATTTTTTATTATGCATAGTGTTGCATAGTACTGCGTAGTATTTTGCATAGTAAAATCTTTTATATAAAATGAATACTTTTATAAAATTATTTGTTTTATTAGATTATAAATAGAATATATTATATTTTATTGTAAACCAATCTGGACTGTCCGTTTAAAAGTAAATCAATCTGGACCGTTCATGGATTGCTTACTTATTCATCCATTCTTCTATAAATAGAAGCTCATTCCTTCATTATTTCTTACTTAATTCTTTGAAACTCTAGAGAGAGAATCAGAGAGAATTCTTCTTCTATAATTTTAAGCATATTTCTTTAGCGTTTAAGAAAGCTTTTGGCGTAGTGCAAGTTTCTTCAAGGATATCCCGCCTACCAAGTGAGTACTCTTCTTTATAAGGTAAGGGGTATTATTTTTTTCATATTCATGAAGAGAACTTACTGTTATTCCATTATTTATTATTACATTGGAATAACTTTTGTATCGCCATGATCTACCTATACTTGGTGAAATTCTTATGTTATTCCATTATTTATTATTCCATTGGAATAACTTTGTATATCTGATCTACCCTATACTTGGTGAAATTCTTCTGTTATTCCATTCATTATTATTCTGTTGGAATATCCTGTTTGTGCATTTTACGCCGGACCTAGTTCCGTTATTTATTATTCTATTGGAATAACCTGTCTATGCGAAGTACCACATGCATGGTGATTTACATTGTTATTCCATTCTTTATTATTCATTTGAACATCCCTGTGCGGGTTTAATTTCGCCGACTTTGGTTTCGTTATTTATTATTCCGTTGGAATAACTTTGTCTACATGCAACAACGCGCATGCATGGTGATTTTGTTGTTATTCCATTCTTTATTATTCGTTGGAATATCACGTCGGTCATATGACACGCTCGACTGGTTCCGTTATTTATTATTCGTTAGAATAACTTTGTCTATGGCGAAGTACCGCATGCATGGTGATTTCTTTTGTTATTCCATTCTTTATTATACTCAGTTAGTTAAAGTTTTGACTTCTATACTCCATGAAATTAGTGGAATATCCTTGATATTTGCGCTTCATCCAGTATCTTTTCATGGAAATATTCTTCTGAGCATTCTTGAATTTTACTCTACAAAGAAGTATCATGTTGAAAGTTTGGACGTTATTAGTTCCTGGATAATTTAATTCTTGAACTTGGTTTATTGAATTCTTATATCATTGTCATCATCCTCATGTTTATATTTTGTTGAAAGTCATCTGTGGCCTGTAGTGCATAGATGGACTTGGTATGATTATGACCAGGGATTATTCGGTATAATCATGATCGTAATATTACAAATGATGTGAAAAAAGTCCTCATTGGCCCGTAGTGCATTGATGGACAGTTTTTGGTATAATTATGGCTATGGATTCTCTTCGGCCAAGGGAGCAAAGATGAATTTTTTTATGTCATGATCAGGACCGTTGATGAAAACACAATTATCTTTAGCCGTAGTGCATGGATAATTCGTGGTCGTGATACTAAATAATATCCTTGGCCTGTAGTGCAGGGATGAATTAATAATGTGGATTATTTATTAAGCTGAGTCCCAACGATAAAAGTGATGAAAAACTTTTTAAATCGTAGAAGATAGTAGATTTTATTCTCTACTTGACTCTTCTAATGGATTGCTTGTTCCGCTGCAGTTAAACTTGATGTTTGTTATATTTTATCAGTTTAACATTGTTGAAGACTAATGATAATTTATTCTGCATTATCTTAGTCATAATATTTCTTACTGGGCTAGTTGAGCTCACCCTTTCTTTCATTGTTCTCTTTAGGAAATGAGAATATAGCTGGAATGAGTTGGGGAACGGAGTGATGGTCCAGATGATAGCATTAGTAGTCCTCACTATTCTGTTAAATAGTGTGATAATAAATGTAATGAGGACTCCTTTGAGTGTGGATATTGTCTAGATGACAATATTCTTATTAAAACTCTCAGTTTATGTTTTATCGTATTGTTTACACGATAACTGTATTATTAAGTTGTATTTGAATTTTGTACCATGTATTTGGCGACTCAAGATGGGTGATGTATACCTGTTTTGGGGGCGTCACATGTCATTCAATAATGGTCATAGTAATTATTGCACAATGATTGAAAATGGTCATAGTAATTATTGCACAATGATTAATAATTGTGAATAATTGTTGAAAGATTGAAAATGTGTGAATAATTGATGATTAAAAGGTGTTGATTAAAGAAAAGTATGGTATACAGACGTTTGTTCAATTATTTTCTTTTTACAAAAGTAAGTTTGTCAGGATTTGCCGACACTCTGCTTTTTCCAAAGTATTATGGACCACAACTCTATTATTGAATAAATTTTGTTAAAACGTGTACAAGTTGGTTTAATTTTCTCGGTGGGACCATAAATTCCACTACCATTATTATATACCTCATTTGGTTATTTTGTCAAAGCAAGTATGCTAGTTGTTTACTAAATTTCAGTATAAATAGGTTGCTCGGTTGAGTAACTAAAGATACACCATCACTACACTAAAAATATAGAATTATTTTACTACAATATTGTGAGTATTTCTATTGAGTGTAATGTTATTCCAAGTGTAGATAAGGAATGCAAGCATTGTTTAAGTTGATCAATTTCACAGAAAGCAGAATCAAGTCACATGCTAAGGTAAGGGATATCATTATTATGGTAAGGGGGTATCATTTTTATGGTAAAAAGAATATCATTTTCTTTCATACTCCATATTATGGTAAGATATTATTATTCGTTTATTCAGTTTATCATTAAATGGTGAAAAGTCCTGAAAGGATTAGAATATCCTTAATAGTTTGTGCTTCATCTATTATTATGTTATCAATATGGACTCTGTATAATTAAGTTCAAAATCACTAAGATCTATGTTATCTTATTATTCTGATGATTTATGTTTTTTCATTATATATATCATTGTCATCATTCTCATGCTTATATTGTGTTGAAAGTCATCTATGGCCAGTAGTGCATAGATGGACTTGGTATGATTATGACCAGGGGTTATTCGGTATAATCATGACCGTAATGTTACAAATGATGTGGTAAAAGTTATCTTTGGCCTGTAGTGCATAGATGGACTTGGTATGATTATGACCAGGGATTATTCGGTATAATCATGACCATAATTGAAAACACAAATATCCTTGGCCCGTAGTGCATGGATAATTCGTGGTCGTGATACTATTAAGTTGAGTCTCAGCATTATTGGTTTTACAGTTGTATATCTTTGGCCTGTAGTGCAAAGATGGACTGTTGGTTATTGGTTTTATAGTTGTTTATCTTTGACATGTAGTGCAAAGTTGGACTGTTGATTTACTTGATTATAAATATGAGTCATGATTTAATTATAATCTATGGTGGTTCAGGTGAAGATAGGTGATGAGAGTTCTCTTTGTCTTGGGTATAACCAAGAACTGTTGATGATTATTATAGGAATGAAATATTAACGATGGACTTTTAATCTAGGGGAGATAGTAGACATTATGTTCTACTTGACTCTTCTAATGGATTGTTGATTCCGCTGCTATTATGGTTGGAAACTTTTATCTTCTACCATATGTTCTAAATATCTGAATTATTATTGACGAAGGCTATTGATAATTTAATTATCTTAGGTCATGATATTCTTTACTGGGCTATTTGTGCTCACCCTTTTACTTCACCACCCCTTTCAGGTAATAAAAGTATAGCTGAGACTAGCAGAGAGAACATGGGTATAAAGTGGTGATACGAATTAGTCACAAGCCTAATTAAATTATGAAACGGTGTAACATAATAATTGTACTGAGAACTTAAAATGTGTGTGACATGTTTTATACATCATTTGATATTTAATTTTAGTGAACAACAATAGGTTGAGGCGAATCAGAATTTGGAAGCGTCAAAGGTGCACTCACAGAATTTGGAAGCGTCAAAGGTGCACTCACAGTATATGTGTGTGACATGTTTTATACATCATTTGATATTTAATCAGATTTGGAACATAAATCTTCTCGTGTCCCTTCGGGGACTTGATATAATTCCTGCTTTACTTTATATGGCATTGCAAATAATTTAAATATGAATATTGTCGTATTATATACGTAACAATATTTGTATTGGAACTCACAATATATGAGTCGTCGTATTTTGCACGACAGTTGTATAAATGGATTTGTAAGTAGTGTGATTTCTGGCGACCCAAGATGGGTGATGTATACCTATTTTGGGGGCGTCATAGTACTGGTGACCATCTGTGGTGTGGTCAATCTCAGAGAGGAAAAGCCACACTCCTCTCCACATTTCCATACAGAAACCAGTACCAAGACACCAAAGATGGTAGGGATACACACAGATCAACGATCCGTTCTAAAAGATCCTGTGACGTCTCAATGTCCACACATCAAGGATGAGTTCAGAATGCATCAAGATCACAAGCCCTGAAGAAGAAGGCAAATATCAAGCAAGTATCAAGGCACAACTGAAAGGGAAGTGAATCAAAATATATTTCCCTGCCATATATAATACTGTTTGATATATACAATATGTGTTGTACATGACAAAATGGCTAAGCTAGTCTGTGCAGGAAAATACAAGTCTAGCTACGGATCTGTGTGTATGAGGACTATCAAGTCTCACACAGCATCCCTCTCCGAAGAAGGAGGTAACGCTACAAGCTCCTGCCCAATGGTATCTACACGAGCTAGCAGATCTGAGGCTAACTGCATGGTGGCATGATGCTCATCAATGTATACACTCATATTGGCAAGGATGTCAGTCGTAAGGGATCTCACTGAAGTACTATCTGTGACGGCCACATCCGGGGCAGATAGGGCAGCTTCCTGCTCTATAATCAATGCATCTCTAGCTGATCTAGCCTCATCTCTCTCTAATAGAGTTGCGTCTCTCCCATCAAGAGTTGTCAACATCAAGGCCCTAGCCTAATCTCTCTCAAAGGTCATCAGATGTAGACTCTGCTCCAGATACTGTGTTGAATGCTAAATTACAGTAGCACTCGTAGTGGGAGAATCCATCACAAATGTTGGTAACCCAGTAGTCAAATCCCACTTGATGGGAATATCAGCCTCCTCCATAGGCTCCTCATCGTCAGAATCAATCCCCTGCACTGTGGATACTACCGCAGTGGATGCAGTCTCTATCTCCATCCATGCGGAATACTCTGCAGAACAACCCAGATGGCTGATGGAAATCTCAGCTAGCTCTCGTTGATCTCAATAGGCATACAACCTGGATCTATCCTCTACTGATAAGTGACAAGAAGAGAAGCGCTGACTCGATGCCCCCTCAAAAGGATGGAAGTCCTAGAACTGGTCAAACTGATACAATCACGTCCAGTGGGTGGTAAGTAATCATACCCCTTAAGCCAGCTAGAGGGAGATAATCCATTCCTGGAGCATAAGTGATGAATTTGTAGGGTGAGCTGAGCCCTGTACACGGAAATATATCAAATGGATCTACAATCCCTGCCAGGAAAGCTGACCAAGATGAAACATCTATACACTCCGTAGGCTGAAAGGAGTATGACATGGCTATATCATGGGTGAAACAATACCATGCCATCTGAAAGTGCCAATCGGTCTCAAGTGTGATATAAACCACACGTACAACATGACCGAGCTTCCTGTAAACACTCATGTCGGATAAGTGCATCAGTATGTGACCGACCTCAGTGTCTCTGCTACAATCATCGGTATGATGGTATGACCCTCCCTGAGAGCTTTCACTGCCATGATAACTCCTATATCCAACTCATCCATGTACTGTGGCATGTAGACATACTGACGAAGACGCATAATAGCAAAGACATCTACTCGCCAAACGCCAATGATCCTCCGGTGTGGTGAAATCCCCGGAATGCCGTGTATAACTATCCTCAGAGCCAAATATGTCAAACAGAAAATGCTGGGATATAACGTGGCCAGATGTGAGCTCATCCTGCACCACCCTATGCCTCAATCCAGTAAGGATCATGAACTGCCTACTCATGTCTTCGATCGCCATATGCACGCAAGGTCTGTCCAGTGGCAACATCATCAAACGTGCATACTCCTCCAGAGTAGGAGTTATCTCTTGGGTCCCAAATCGAAAAACCTGCCTCTCCGATACCCAGTGCTCTAGCATGCCCTCCATGAATCCTGTGGGAACCTGAAACATTAACAGGGTCATAGTATGCTGCAACAGATGATCTACAGTCACCATGTCTGATGGTGACATGTTATCATACCATGATCGCATACTAGATGCCACCAATAATGGTGGGGTATGATCAATATGGCTAACTGTCAAAGAAGACATATGTACGAGCCGTGTCATAAGACCATCCAGGGGTCAATGCTAAATATCTTTGGACATACATACATATACATAACATAATAACATGCATGATACAATAGATGGTAATATGATATAGGGAATGGAAAATTGTACATGCATTCCTAAGTATATCATCATCTAATACATCTCTGTACAGCTAAAATACAGGGAAATGGGGCAAAACTGCCCTACATCTAACAGAGGCCTATCAAAAGATATAGCGAGAATGGGGCGAAGCTACCTAATGTCTAACAGAGACCTATCAAAAGAGATAATGAGAATATACATCAGAAGAAGACAATGGTGTCAATGTCTACATCATTAATCATGTCCACCTAATGTAACTCCTCCTGAGTCACTGGATCTCTATCCACAGGGATGTCAGGCCTATAAAATGGAGGATCTACACTGGCAAAACCATATGGGTCACCTGAGGGGCCAGTTCCAGAGCTGGAAGGATCAAAAGTATCTGCCTCTGAAGGATCTTTACCCAAGTACTGGATAAAGAATTGTGCCCGGTCCAACTGCCGGGTCAAACTGTCAATCTGTGTCAAATGAGTCGGATCTTGGACACAAAGCTAGCCAATTTGTCATCATCACGGATCACGGAACCATATCCCCATGAACCGAGGGCGTGGTCAGGCTCCAATGGTATGAGGAACCACCAATGCTGGAATATCTCCTGAGTGCAGGGACCCTCTGATAATGTAAAACTATCAACACCCAACAATGGGATATCAATGATGGGTGACTGCAAAACAGGCCAATAACGCCTGTCAGGAGGCAAGATCGGCATACGAATCTCTCCTGTAGTGCTCCTATTAGCATGCTCTCCTAAGTAGATCTCCCATCCTCCATATGTGAAGAGAGGAATCCTACGGGTGGAAATCACGTGCTCGACCCCAGTCGGGTACCCATCCTCAGATCCAATGCTCAAATGCTCCCTAGAGTAGGGAACCCACGTGATGACATCCGCTGTCAACAACTCCAGCTATAGGCGACAATGAGTAAAACCCTCAGCAACAGGGACCTCCACCAGTATGGAATAATTCCATCTCCGTCCTCGTGGATAGGTATCTAAGCCTAACACACTCACATGACGCAAATATGGGAGCCTCTCATAGGCCCAAAACTGCCAACACAAAGACAAAACATCTGCTGTCAGTTAACACTCTTAACCTGTACAAGGGAAAAGACAAGAGAAATAATCACCAGCAGAAATGGGTAGAATCTTAACCAAGCCTCGGTCAAGCCCAGCGAGCGCATGCGCATTCCCTTGAGGAAATAGGCGAAGGTGTAGGAACCCCAATCATAATCTCCTATACGGTCCACGTGTCGAGTGGCGCTGATCAAAGCGAAGGACACCATAAAATATTTATCTGCTATGAAGCAGCCCCTACTGATCATCAGGAATAATCACCGAAGAATGTGATCCCTGACTCTCACATCATCGGGTATGGGCTCACTTAACAGCCCACTCATAGCATCTATACTCAAAGGACCTGTACGAACAGTCCTGCCCTTGAGCGCCTCCGCCAAAACTCCTAACAAGGATCTGACGGAAGTAGGGGTGATATCCGCCATACAAGGCACTGGTACCCCTCCAAACTCTATACCTGTGATAAATCGCCAATCCATCGGCGTCATCATCACCTCACAGTCCAGCAAATGGAGTGACTGATTCTGGTGAAACTAGCGCTCAGATAATGCCCTGAGGTAACCCCAAGGACAATGGCGGGGAAGAACTGAAAAGAATGTCTCAAATCCCCAGTCGTGTACAATCGCTCTATAGTCATCATGCAAAGCCTGATACATAGAGTGGATGCTGAACCAATTCCCTTGAGGCTGTGTAAAGCCGGGAACCTACTTCAAATGCAAATCAACATCAGAACCCTTTATTCCTCATCAATAGGAAATAAGGAAGATTAAGATCTAACTTTATACCTCGTTCGCGTGTAGGTAAACTGAAGGGTGTCGACTCAAGTCACTCAGAAGCTCTGGGTTCACCACCTGAATGCCTGGCAAATCCCTACGGGGAACACGTGTAGCAGGAGTGGGGTCCACAACCAGAACATCCTCCTCCTCGTCCTCGACATCCGTCACTTCAACCTAGACAGAATGTATCACCGCCTCTACCAAACGACGAGGCTGTCTAATAGAACGGGGTCGAGGCACTTCGGAAGCCCTTCTCCGTACACCAGAACTGGTCCTACGGGAACTACTCGGCTGATCCGGATCCATAATATCTGGACAACAAGTCTCCAAATCACCTTAGAAAGGGTGTGGTAAATTCTTATCTAGAGCTTTTCAAAATGCATTTTTATGACTACATGCATGCATGCATTATTTTAACATACGTCTACAGTAGAGTTAAAAATGCATGACTACCCAATGTCTACGTTTTGGAAAATTTTGCCATAGTCCCCTTTGTAAATGGGACTATCCATATGCGCATAGGCATGACTAGGTGGCCACTCATTAGCACACCTACCCATAGTCATATACATCCTACATGCATTAATACATCATAGTAAAAAAATTCGTAAATGTAGTCTAATTACCAGGATTATTTTGCTTTTCTACCTTTACTCATTTGTCCTCAAATAGGATAAGAAATGACAGTAAAAGGTACCAATTTGATTGTTTCAAAAGTCAAAATTTGTCACATCATTATGTTCAGCATGGTTTAATACTAACGTTTACTATGTTGAATATTTTTATCAAGTCATATCAGCATGCATATTCACTACTATGTGTCTAAATGCATTTCATGTGATAAGTCATTTTCCAACGGATAGAAACTGGAAAAGAATACATGCATATGTTACCAGGACAGTGTAAAACACTTGTACGATAGCAGAATTTAAAGAAAGTCACCCGAACTCAGCAGATCTGAAGAAGAGCTCTCGGATTTCCTTCGCGGCGCAGCTTGAAAATGACTTATAAAAGTAACCTGCAAGCTTTACATAGCCACGGTTGGCCACAGGTCCACCTGCGGCACCCCAACATGGGTCCCCTTCCTCCGGCTCAGTTCAGTTCGAGTTGCAAAGGAGGTCTCACAAGCTGAAAAGGCCAAATCAGGAACAAAAACGCTACGCGATTGAGCGGAATAGCCTGAAATCTTGGTTTTCACGGGCCAAACTATGGCTTCACATATCACTCATTGGTATTCTCTTGAATGTAAGGTATACTACACCAGTGACCTCAGCTTTTGCAAATCATACTCGGCAATGCCTCACACAAGTCTGATGCCGCCAAATAGAAGGTCGTAACCTTAAAAGACATGTTCCCCGGCGGGGGTCACAACGTAGATTTCATTCATTGATAAAGTATCCCCGGCCGGGGTTACAACGCATTCTTCATCTATGAATGAATCCCCGATGGGGGTTACAATGCAATTCAACCATTGATGTATGGGTCAATGAAGGTCAAGCAGCCTTGACGTCATTTTAACCGATGGCAAGTAAACCCATCGAAGCATCAGAGGCCATTTGATGATCTCATCCATCAGTGAACTTATCCACAACCTTCCCCGGTGGAGGTTACAACACAATTCAACCATTGATATACGCATCAATGAAGGTCAAAAAACCTTGACATGGTCCCCGGCGGGGGTCACAATGTAATGAAACCATTGATACACACATCAATGAACGTCAAGCAGCCTTGACAGTTTGCCCAACAGGGATCTATCTGGTGATACACACATCAGTGAAGGTCAGGCAGCCTTGACAATACATACTGTTGGCAGTAACTCCAACGGGACCATGGTATATGCTGGTGATACAAACCAGAGAAGACCATCCTCATTGGAGAGGACCGATGATGGAATATGTTATACACATCCTCAAACAGACAAAGCTTTATCCCCATAGATCTCTTGCACACGAGAGGCACATCTGCAGAGTAAAATCTATATTAGTAATTACTATTCAATATTTTATTGATTCAATAATTGTTGCGTTGATATTTTATATTATTGTTGTTTCAATAATTGTCACTGCACAGTATTTCCCATTATCAGATCAATAATTCATATTATTTGAATAATATTATTAGATAGCATTATTGGAAATGTCTAGAAAGTTCATCAAGGAGAGGTTTAGTCACCTAATTGCGGCGCCAAAGAAGGAGAAATCCTTATCTAAAGCCCCTCTTTCCAGGAATACTTTGGTTGTCATTATTGTGATTCTGTAATATTATTTGTGAATAATTAATTATTGATTTATATGATAAGAAAATATTTATTTATGTGGATATAATTGATGGATATATTTATTTTATGTGATTATAAATGAAGGAATTAGTGTTGAGGTGTTTTATCAATATTTTGTCGGAATGGAGGCATTAAAAATTAAATCAGTGTTTTTAAAGCTCTATTGCGTGAGTTATAATCCGACCGTTGGATCGTTGTGATTTTTGGATATGTTATACATATATAAGTTGAGTATATGTCCACAAATTTTGAACCATTAAAAATTAACGTATGATTTGTTATGATATTTATGAGCTATTAAAATCGTCCGTTTGTGGATTTTGGATATTTTCTGTTTGGAATTTGGAAAAACTTAAAGCTACAAAGTTGTAGAGAATTCGATTAGTATGGAATGGACATAAAATTTGCATTTTTATGATAAAAGGGCTATTTATTATGAATTATTGAAGTTTCAGAAATTAAATATTTTTATTAAAATTGGGTGGGACCTACTTTTGTTTTTTGAAAACATGTGGGCTGCTAGTTTTTTCCAAAATGGCATGCTAGCTTATTCAACAAAGCATGGTTAGAAAAAAAGAAAGATTATATTATTATTTTATTATTTAGTCTCTTATGGCGTTCTAACATTTTCCTATAAATATGCGCTTAAGTTAGAATTGAAAATCACACCAGAAACATAAATTTTCTCTCTCTATATTATCGAGCGTATTTTTGTGAGTATTTAGATACTTTGAGAGTTGCTATTCAGTGCAAGTTTTCTTCGGCTTTACATCCGATATTCCGATCAAAAATACTGTTATTTTGAGGTAAGGGATGTTATTTCTTCTTAAATGATATTATTTTCTTCAATAACATTATGCCAAAATATTAATATGAGTTTGATTGTGGAATTTCTACCTTTTTGTGTTGGAATTACTATTCACGTATACGACACTATTCACAAATACGGCACTATTCACCGAAAAAGAAAATTTTCTCTTCTTTGTCCCAGATGTCTATTATGGTTACTATCTTTAATTGTATCCATGTTTTTGGTCTTTATTCTTGAATTTTACTCCATTATGGTTTATTATGGAGTATTTTTAAACTTGAGTTATCTAAAGTACGAATCTCTAAACTTTATCCTTTTATCTCACTGAATTTGTTCTCTAAAATGTTTTTCATCATCCTCAGTCCTTAACTGTGATACTTGATGAATATCTTTGGCCTGTAGTGCGAAGATGAATGATTACCTGATGAATATCTTTGGCCCGTAATGCAAAGATGAACAGGTGTTGAGATGAACATGACCAACTGGTGATACAAATGAATATCTTTAGCCCGTAGTGCAAAGATGAATATTTGATGCAAGATGTATAATTATTGATGTTACAGGGATAAAATATTGATGATGTACTTTTAAATTCATAGATGATAGTAGATTTCATTCTCTACTTAAATCTTCTAATGAATTGTTGTTTCCGCTGCAGTTGTTGATCTAAAACTTGTTGTCTATTATATTCTATCAGAATTTTCCCTGTTGAAGACTAAGGATAATTTGTTGTATATTATCTTAGTCATTATATTCTTTACTGGGCTAGTTGAGCTAACCCTTTTCCTTTTTGTTCCATTTTTCTTCTCAGGAAGCGAGAACATAGCAGGAACCAGTCGGGGTATAAGTGATGGTCCTAGACAGTTGTTTTAGCAATCGTCACTATTTTTGTAAAATAGTGCATCAATAATTGTAATGAGGACTTTATTTGAGTGTGGATATTGTCTAGAAGATAATATTTATATTTAAACTCACAGTATGTGTTATCATATTTTGCACGACAAATGTAATAATAAAGTTGTAGTTGTTTTCTGTACCATGTATTTGGCGACTCAGAATGGGCGATGTATACCTATTTTGGGGGCGTCACAGTTGGTATCAGAGCTTATGGATATGGTAAACTATTTTGTTGGCACTGGGAGTGCCAACAAAATGTTTAATTATGTTAAATATTAAAGTATTGACTCCATCAGGCTGACCAACACCAACATCTTCATCAAAGATGGGGTTTCCATCATCATCTAACTGGACAACATGAATTATTGATAATCTAATATCTTCAGTGAGATGTTTTTCCCACCAAGATCTGAGAATACCAGTGAATCCACTAGCTATTAACTCAACAATATCCGGCCGAAGTCGATTCTTTGAATTTAGTTATATAGCTATTTGCTACCATAGACATGTGATTTAACTTGTTTAAAATTTCTTGTTCACTGAAACCATCTATGTTCCATTCGTAAATTTTATTGGATGAAACAGAGAATTGCTTATCTAGATTTCTCTCTTCGAATTGTAGATCTGGAGGAGTAGGTCTAGAATACCAATTCCTGGTTATACTAGTTTTTTAACTGTTAATTTGTTTAACTGATCATTAAAATCTGGGACTGAAGAAGTATCAGAATGATCTGACATGCTATTGCTTTCATTGTAGGTTTTAACTTGATCAATGATTGCTATAGTGCCACTTGATTCAAGCTCAATTTTTAATTTTTTAAAATAACTTATCAATAGCTCGAGTGAGTTCACCATCTTTATTAGGTAAACCTAATTTACTTCTATTTTCTGGTAATTTTATTAAAGGATGTTCAATTTTTGAATCAGGTTTTTTAATATTGGTTTGTTCGAATTTCTCTTCAATTCTATCTAGTTGTCTTCCAACGGTCGCCAGATATTGATTACTAAAGTTTAATTGTTCAATAATTTTTTTATCATCTTTATTACCATCTGAAATCTTAAAAGGGCTGGCAATAACAGACGTATTTTTGATCGAAGTAGGACGTTGTTCAATGGGGATGACTAGAAGAGACCTTTGACCTATCTTCTTTAATTCATTGAGTTTTAGTTATAACATTACATTTACCTTGATATTGATCATACCAGTCGTAAAAGGTAAAGTTTATTTTTTCATTATTAATGAATCGTTTCAATCTATTAACAATTTTATCGCGCTCTTTTTCTGTTGAATGATTAGATCTAAATAAATGTCTTTTTTCTTTATTAAATTTGGAATTAAAATCTTTTACAAGATTGTCCCAATCTAACTTGAATTCTTTTTTAATAACTCTTAATTGATTGTTAATTGGAATCACAAAATCTGATTGAGTTGGGTACTCAGAAGGGGTAGGAGAAGAAGAGTCTTCCTCTTCTACAGGGTCCTTTTGAGTATAACAAGGATGACTAGCTTGACCTTGATTAAGGATACCCTTTAATTTAATATCCCTAACAGAAGGGTTACTAAGTACTTCAGTATCTCTTCTGGTGTGAACTGAAGGTACTGAAGAACTAGTAAAATCTTCTATAATAACTGGCCTTCTAGTACGCTCAAAACTTATCTTGACTGTTCCATCAGAAAATTGTTTAACATTTTCAATATTTAGTATGTTGTTAACTACAGGTTGTTGAGGTATTTCACTGGGTAAAGTCCATTGACTAGGTAATGTAATATCCTTCCAGAGGATGGTTCTCGGGATCTGAATATTAGCATCACTAGTTGAACTTTGAATTAATACAGTTTGATCTTTAGGACTTTTATTAAGAGCATGAACGTTTAAGTTCATTTTCATGGTCTTATAATAAATCTTGTAAATCAAAGCTATGGGCTGAGAACCCTTAATCATATGAGTAATTTCTCCAGCAGGTTTAATGTTTAATGTCAAAGATTTTAATAAATGTTGATCACTTAAACTTAAAGTGAAATCAGGAAAGCAATTGAAATGGATAGGTCCATTGTGCAAACTTGTTTCCATAGCACCAATCATACTTGGATAGTAATTCAAGAACCTAGCATCTCTAAGGCAGAGGTAGATACTTGAATTAATTCCTTTAATGTTTAATGGTTTAACTACAACTTGAACTAGACCGATGTGAATAAAATTGTAACCTTTCTTCCTATGTTTTTTAATAACATCAGGAGATAAAAGACTACAATTTTTATATTCTTTATTAAATGCATAAACCTTTTCAACAGTTTTTACATTATAATCTGTTTTAAAATTATCTAAAAAGGTTGACTGATAAATTTCTTTAGGGGAAACCCTAGGTATGTTCCAATTGTGTAAAGCTTGACTTATGTTTTCATAACTGTGTGTTTCTTGGTTAACTATGTCAGGGACGGGGGGCAAAGTTGACCGGTTACTAGCTGAGGAGTGCAAAATAAAGAAAAAATTATCTCAGTTAAATATTTCTTGTGAAGATATTGAACAATTATTAGAATTAATAAGGATAGAGAACGAAGTCAGTAATGATGAAGGTTCTGATATTCCTTATTCCTCTAATAGCAGTACTAGTAACCATGAAACAGATAGTGACAATGACGAAGTCACTATTTGTGCTAACAATTGCAATGAGAAGTGTTGCAATAAGCAAGTTAATGTAATCACTAAAGAAGATGATGAAAGTTCTTCGCTAATTGATTTAATTAGTAAGATTTCTGATCCTGAGTTAAAATCTCAATACACTAAGCAGTTAAAAGATTTATTAACCAAAGATAATGGAGTTAAAGATAAGATTATTAAAGTTAAAGAAAAACCAGTATTTAGTCTTAATAAAACTCTTGAGAGATTCACAACTCCAACTAAAGAAGTTACCCTTCCAGAATTAAATCAAGAAGTTAATAAATTAAAAAGAGAAATTTCTAACTTGAAATTAGAAGTCTCTAATTTAAGAAGAGAGTTTGATGACAAAAAATTCGATCTTCAAGTTCATGATTCCTCCTCTAGTGATGAAGATCGCGATGAGCCTGAGTCATCAGGAACAAAAGAAGAGCCTGATCTCTTTGTCCAAGGTCTTTCTCATAAAAGAGTTAGAGATATTACCATTCAGAAATGGTATATTTTAATTAACTTGGTTATTGATAAGACCTTTTCGATAAAACTTCTTGCCTTAGTTGATACTGGCGCGGATTTGAATTGTATTCAAGAAGGTTGATCCCTACCAAGTACTATAAGAAAACTAATAAAAAATTAAATTCAACTAACGGTAGTTAAATGGAAATAAAATATAAACTGCCTAATGTTCATATTTGTCAAGATAATATGTGTTTTAAAACATCATTTGTTTTAATCCGTAATCTTACTGATAAGATCATCTTAGGGTTACCTTTTATATATTTATTATACCCTTTTACTACCAGTAATGAAGGATTAAGTTGTAAACATTTAGGAAAAAGAATAACATTTAAATTTCTTATTAAACCTAAAGAAAGAGATTTAAAATTTATTTAAGAAGAGTTTATTTCCAAATCATTAAATTTATTGAATTGTAAATCCACCCATTTGAATTTCTTAAAGGAAGAAATTAAGTACAAAAGAGTTAAAGAACAACTGCAGAATAAAGAAGTTCAAGTTAAAATAGAAGAGTTAAAAACTTATTTAAAAGACAACCTCTGTTCTGATTCTCCTAATGCCTTTTAGCATCGGAAGAAACATGTTGTAAGGCTCCCTTATGCTAAGGAATTCAAAAAGCACCTGATTCCTACTAAGGTCAGGCCAATATAAATGAATCACGAACAAATGGAGTTATGTAAAAAGGAAATTAACGATCTCCTTAGTAAATGATTAATTAAACCTAGTAAATCCCCTTGGTCATGTCCCGCCTTTTATGTTACTAACAAAGTAGAAAAGGAGAGAGGTGTGCCTCATCTAGTAATTAATTACAAGCCATTAAACAAGGTCTTAGAATGAATTAGGTACCCTTTACCTAATAAGGATGACCTCATTAATCGGTTAAGTAATGTCACTATTTTTAGTAAATTTGATCTTAAGTCTAGTTTCTGGCAAGTTGCCATTCACCCCGATGATAGGTACAAAACAGCCTTTACCACCCCATTCGGTCACTATGAATTGAATGTCCAGGCATTTGGCCTAAAAAATGCTGCCAGTGAATTTTAGAATATCCTCAATGACATTATGAATCCTTTCAGTCATTTTGTTATTGTTTACATTGATGATATTCTCATTTTTTCCAATTCCATTGAAGAACACATTAAACATTTGAAATCATTCTTCAAAATAGTTAAAGATAATGGACTTGTCCTTTCACCTTCCAAATGCAGCTTGTTTCAAGCTAAAGTTCGGTTTCTTGGTTTAAATATTTATCGCGGACTCATACGACTTATTGATAGAGCTATATTCAATTTATTTGTGATTCTGATAAGATTACCAATAATACCCAACTTCAGAGATTTTTAGGCTCGCTCAATTATATTGGCAAGTTCTACAAAAATCTCAAGAAGATCTGCAAACCTCTCTTTCAGCGTTTGTAGGACAATCCCCCCCCCCCTTGGACTGACATTTATACTTCTATCATCCAACAAGTTAAAAGATATGTTAAGCCCTTGCCTTGCCTTGGCATCTCCAATGATTCATCTTTCAAAATTGTTGAAACTGATGCCTCTGATATTAGATTCGGAGGTATTCTCAAGCAAAAGTTAACACTCAGTTCTCCTCAGCAAATTGTTCATTTTCATTCCGGTGCATAGAATAGTACACAGTTAAATTACAGCACTATTAGAAAAGAAATACTTTCTTTAGTACTATGTATTAACAAATTTCAAAGTGACTTATTAAATCAAAAGTTTTTAGTTCGCATTGACTGCAAATTAGCAAAATATGTTTTAGAAAAAGATGTTGAAAACATGGCCTCTAAACATTCCTTTGCTAGATGGCAAGCCCTATTGAGTATTTTTGATTTTGAGATTGAATACATTAAAGGCAGTAACAATTCAATTCATGATTTTCTCACTCGGGAATTTATTAATACAGGTACTGTCCAACCATCATGGGTGTTCAAGGAGAATCATCCTCTCGTGGTCCGGGTCGCCCTACTGGCCCAAGTAATCAACCAAAAGGAACCTTGGTTCCTCATCCAGTTAACCCAATTTATCAAACCACTAACAAATTTACCACTCTTGGAATAATTCCCAAGCCATACAGTTCAGCCTTAGCTAGTGACCCAGTCCCAGTTGACCCTTTTTCTAATCAGTCAAAAGCTTCTATTTCAAACCCCAATCATCCTCCTTCCGAGTACATGCTTAGATGGACCAATCACCTATTTCATATTGAACCCTATATAAAACCTAAAGACGACCCAGTCAAATTAGCCGCCCAATTCTTTCCTTCTAGATGGCATTTCCAGCCCCTTGCTCCTTATAAATCCCTTGTGTATTATAAGGATATCCTTGTTGAAACCGAGTCAATCTTTATTAAACCCATTTATGCTAATAATGATAAAACCAAAGTACTTTATCATTCATTGTATATTAAACAGTTCATTCTAATGTCTGATTGGGGAAAACATCCTTCTGATCTTATGCAGCTTTCTAATCAAAATAACTCTTATTGTTATTATGATTATATGGAAGCCTGGTATAGAGTTTTCCTTTTCCAAAATGAGTCAAATAGTCATTCATGGTTTTTTCAGTTTGATCATAAGTTCAAAAGCCAGTTCCCTTATTGGTTCTCTCACTGGTGGACAAGGTTTGGTTCCACTTATGACCTCCTTCCTGAACCTTTGAAAGTTCAACTTAGTCATTTTTGCAACCACGAAGAAACACAATCCAAAGTATGATGATGGCCCCTGTCATTCTTCAGTTTGTTAGTAAATATAAGATTCCTTGGATTCTTAAATGGTAGTATGACATTAAAACCCCAACTAAAGTAACTGATCCTCATGGTCAAGATTTCAATTTGGTGGTAGCTTGTACCACATTTGATCCATTTCCCCTTCTCTCCCATCAATTCTTCATCAAATGGTGGGATAAGTTTGATGTTAATAGAATTGTTGGTCAAGTTCAGTTAGAATTTCCCACTATTCCTCTTAAGGTTCTTCCAGTTTCATCCAAAGAGCCTTCTAGTCAAACAAAAGAGTCAAAATCGAAAGAGTCTAGAGTCAGTCCTACTGGTTCATCTTGTTCTCGTGACATTTCTGATTTCAAGAACTGTTCTAGTAAAGAATTAAAATTAATTGCTCAAGCATTAAATAAAAGAATTGATGAATTGCATGAAGAAGCCTCTGCAAGTTCTTCATCTTCTTCCCAGAATGCTTCTACTAGTCATTATGATGATGATGATCCATATGGCACCATCAACTTGCAAGATGCCCAGGACCCATTTATCTGACATCCCAGTCACATTCCGACCACTCACTTGCACCGCTTCCTCCGCAGCCCGGTCCAAATTTAATGATTCCCTTCAGCCAAAAGCAGTCTTCTACCACTTGAGTATGTTCTTTCTTTTCCACCAAAAGCATCCTCCAAGTCAAAAGTTTTGGCCACTTCACCAAAAGTTACCAGACGCGTCCATGAATAGTAAAAAAGTCAGCACTGTTTTACTGTTCATCAATAGTAAATCTTGTCTGTAATCATTTACTTTATGTAATAGTGAATTTGTAATATTTCTTTCCTTATTCTATAAAAGGAAGTTGAACTTAGTTAGTGAGGCAGACTTTGAAAGACTCTGAGCTCCTTCTCAGGTGAATCTTTAGCTTCTACCGCTGTTAACCTCTCTTAACCCCTTCTCCTACTCTTCTTAATGTTCTGAATAAATTTGTAAGTCAATTTTAAGTTTTAGTTTTGTAAATATTTTCAGTTATCAATAAAATTGTTTATGTTTAGTAATTAAAGGAGGGGAGAGACGAGTAAATCCTTCGCTAGTGTGTCCTACCTAAGCTTATTTGTTGGTCGGTTATAATATAAGGATATTATGTGACATGTTAATTTGTTTAATTAACCCTTATTTTATGGTAGTTTTTAAGAATGGCAGCTGGGAACTTTAACAATGGAGTTTATGAGACTGTGGAACAACCTTCAATCACCAACCAAGAGAACGTACAACAGGAAGGCAATATTCCTCCTGTAAACAACACTATGGAGCAAATAATGAATGATGGAATGTTTAGAAGCTTTTTGCAGTTCATGCAAAATCAGACGAGGGAGACTCGTGTACAAAATATGGGTGGAAATGATAGCAACGCGCGGTTTGTCACTGCCAAGCAGTTCAAGGAGTTGGGACCACCAGATTTCTGGGGAAACCCGAATTCGATTAAGGCAAAAACATGGGTCAAGCAAATTACCAAGATATTCGATGTCTTGGGATGCACGGAAGAATAAAAGGTTCCATTCGCCACCTTTATGTTCCGTGGTGGTGAGTGACATCTTGGTGGGAATTGTAGAAGCGATACTGACCGACCGCACTCAACATGTCTTGGGAAAGATTTCAGAAACTGTTCAATGACAAGTACTTTCCTGAAAGTATTCGTCATATGAAGGAGGTAGAGTTTATTAGATTGGAACAGAACAACATGACGGTGTCCTAGTACAAGGCGAAGTTCGCAGAGTTATCCAGGTTTGCACCTCATTTGGTAGAGAATGAGGAACGTATGACGCGGATGTTTCTGAGAGGTCTAAAACCCGAGATTCGTCAATACCTTATCTCTCACAAATTTTCTCTGTATTCAGATGTTGTCAACAGGGCTCAATTATTAGAGCGAGATAATGAGTATGTTCAACCAAGGACCACAACCAGGGTCATACCAGTGATAGCAGTCATCGAGCGATGATAACAAGCGGGGAGGGAAAAATACAGACAAAAGAGGTAACCACTCGGGTGGTCATCGTGGCCATGATAATAGGAGAGGTGAGTCAAGTGGTAATTGAAAAAAGAGGAGATTCAACAATGACGGGAAGACATCAGTAGCAGCACAAGCACCAATAACAAATTCTAGGGGATGAGAACGACCGCCAGATAGATGCTACAAATGCAGAGAGGAGGGACACATAAGTCCAAACTGTTCACAGCCTTCCAAGGTGTGTTTTAATTGTGGAAAAGACGGTCATATATTCCGATTTTGTCCGATAATGAAGTTAAGTCCAACTGGGATAGCGGCACTGTGACACCCCCAAATCCGGTACTTCCATTTCCACAGGATTTGGTGTTCACTATACAAGCATCATCTATCCATCTACTAATAAAAAATGCAAACCATGCAATAGAAAGAAATAATAATAAAATCTCTCCCCTTATGGGGTTACATCAACTGAATAATAAATAAATCCCAGGTTACTCTAACCTTAAATCATCTGTGCGGAAAACATAAACAAATAAGTCTTTAGTAACATCAAGTCTAACTATCATTACATAATCACATAAATAATCAGTCTTCATTACTTGCTAAGCTTTCCCTTGCCCTTACTAGTGGAAGGTTCGTCTGCTCTTTCGTTCTTAACTGCAATGTTATTATTACGCAAGAGTGAGCACGATTACCCACAAGTATAACAATATAACAATGAATAATAACATGCGAGAGAAATAACAACTTCTGATATAAAGCTCAACGTTTGAATCAAGAATAAATAACAAGAATCAAAAGGAATTCTGAGGATCATAAGACCTTGAACTATGTCCTAGGTTGTCAAGTGTTTATACTTGAAACCTTTAACAGTCATAAGACTATGGACTCTTCTTCTCGTACTTAGGGGGATCAACCCTTAGTACCATACTGTGCACAATATCTTAACGCTAAAGCATAATAATCCCCTATACAGGGTTGTTCATCTCAGTTTTGACATTCGAGTCCGCAGCAAAGGAAGTTTTGTTTGGATAATTCACCAAGGGGTTCTGAAATTTAGAACGCTCATCAACTATGGACTAGTCGAATTAATAAGGGTTCTCTAGTCTAACAAGGTTTAACAATAACAGATAATTTAACTTGGATAAAATCTCAAAAGTATACAATAGAATAATTATTATATAACAACATCATGCTTGAAGATTTATAAACTTTAATATACAAGACAGACTTGATCAATAATAATGAGAATTTGCTCAATATTGAAAGATGAATTAATCAACTTATATAACGATAACAAGTAGGGTTAGGAAACTTGCTCAACGAAAGTTTAGGGTAAGAAACTTGCTCAACGTAAATGTAGAGTTAAAAAAACTTGCTCAATGTAATAAGATAAGGTTTAGAAACTTGCCTCGTGCATAGATTACACGTTAATAAAACTTGTTCTTTGATTTAATTCCTACATATCATTCATGTTCACAACACCAATAAATTATCATGTAATAAACATCACAAGTTTATTCTTTGTCTAACTCGAGTTTATGACTATACTTAGTCAACTATTACACTTAGTGTAAAATTAAGACTTCACGAAAAATAAACTAATTATGCATTCGATCATTCAATCCACACGTAATTATGTTATGGACATGTTAAGAATTTATTTTAACATCTCATTATAGGTCTAACAAGTCTTTATAATCATTAGACTAGGTTACTAACTCATTTCTATACTTGAACATTAAAAATTTGCTTTTTCTGGACAATCTGCTAAGTGGGTATTGCGCTAACTTTTGTACTAGCTCTTTTGGCGGTATTTCATATTTCCATGGTATGATGTCGAACACTTGGCGCTATTGGCATGGAAAAAGAACTAGGAGTTGGCATGTGCAAGAAGACTCTAGTTCAGTTCTCGCAATTCAGCGAAAATTGCGTAACACGACTAAAAATTTTCAATCAACTTATTTTTACCTAATTTAGACATACCCACATGCTAGAATTCATAAATAATCAATACTTAACATCGATGGAGTGATTTTCACCCATTAAAACACATAATCACGTAATTAAAGCATGCAAATTGAATCGTTCTTGATGTTCTTGAAGTTCTTTAACAAAAACATGGATTTTAATGCTTTTGATTTGTTATAAAGCCAAATCCAACCATTCAAGTTTCATTTTGTTCATTTTAACATGCATAATCATATCAATGTGTGAATTTTGCAAAATAAATTATATTTGACATATAAAAATCACGTATAAGGCCATATGGCCATATCACATACTCTGAAATCTTTTACTATATAATTTTATGAAACTGAAGATATGGAAACCCATATAATATATATTAAAACATGCTATGATGTTATATTAACACATAATCACATAATTCCTACTCTTTCCAACTACAAAAACTTAACAGAAAACTTAAGCCATATTCATGAAAACTTTAAAAGACGTAAAAATAATAATTGGGTTGAAGAGATTACACAAGCGTAGATAAAATAATAGGAGATGAATTAAAGCCTTCCTCAATAATTCTCAAACACCAAGCAATCTCTCTCAACAATTTTCTCAAACTCTCTCTCTGTGATGTTTTTATCAAACTTAGAAGAATAATAGAAAATAAAAAGACGTATGATAAATAGAAAAGGAACTGACGCATTGGTGGTCAGTTACCCAGTCATGGGTTAATTGCCCATAACTTCCTTTAGTGCCATGTTTGGCTAGATAGAAAATAATTCAAAAACTATTAAATTTAATAAAACATTATCATATAGTTTAAATAATGTCACACTCCTTTATAAAATAAATCAATATCTTATTTAATTTACTTAAATAAAATATAATAATTTCTCAATAATGCACATAGTCACATAATTAAATTAATTAAAAAAAAATAACATTAAGCTTATTAAATATTTCTTTTAATACAATAAGCTCACATAATCACATACTTGAATAATAAAATTCTCCACATTAATTTAATAAATATAACACATATAATTAAATTAATCTACCACAACTTCATTAATTAATTATTTAATCTAATAATTAATTCATCGAAAAATATTTATTCAATCCAATAAATATTAAAATTAATTTACAAAATTACGGTTGTCACATCTTTCTCCTCTTAAAAGGATTCTGTCCCCAGAATCATAACTCAATAATTCGTCTCGTTACAGGCACCAAAGGTCACTACGGACAAAACAAAGTCGGTGGTTCAAGGGAGGGTGTTTGTCGAAACTGGCCAAAATGCGAGAAACCCGAATGAGGTGATCACGGGTAAGCTAATCTTAAACTCTTACAAAGTTTATACCTTACTAGATACCGGTTCTACCCATTCTTTTATCTCTCCTGCTTGTGCTCAACATTTAAATATGACTCCGGAGAAATTAGACTTTGACTTATCTGTGGAGACTCCGTTAGGAGAAACCTTTATCACATCCACTGTTTATAAATCTTGCTTGATCCAAGTTCCCACAATCACATTACCTGTTGATCTTATCTATTTAAAGATACTTGCATTTGATGTGATTTTAGGGATTGATTGGTTAACCACTCATCAAGCCAAAATTGATTGTTTTTGTAAGGTTGTTAGTTTTCATATTCCTAACCAACCTGTTATACGAATTCAAGCAACTTAACCACTAAAATCAGTCACTGTCATATCAAGCCAGAAAGCTATTCGTTTATTGAAAAACGGATGTCAAGCTTTCTTAGCCCATATTATGGACTTGAACAAAAACACATCAGATTTGAATAATATTTCTATTGTTAGTGAATTTCCTGACGTATTTCCTGAAGAACTTCCTGGTCTACCCCAAGAACGTGAAGTTGAATTCTTTATTGATCTTGAACCAGGTACAAAGCCCATTTCTAAAACCCCATATCTAATGGCACCTATTAAACTTCAGGAGTTAAAAGTCCAACTACAGGAATTATTAGACATCGGTTTTATTCGTCCTAGTACGTCTCCTTGGGGTGCTCCTGTTTTATTTGTAAAGAAGAAAGACGGGAGTATACGACTTTGTATTGACTACCGGTAATTAAACCATGTCACCATCAAGAATAGGTAACCATTACCTCGCATTGATGACCTGTTTGACCAGTTGCAAGGAGCACAATTTTTTTCAAAGATCGATCTTCATTCTGGATATCATCAGCTGAAGATTAAAACTGAGAATATTCCAAAGACTGCCTTTAGAACTCGGTACGGGCATTATGAATTCTTAGTCATGTCTTTTGGATTGACTAATGCTCCTGCTGCTTTCATGGATATGATGAACCGTGTATTCAAGGAATATTTGGATCAGTTCGTTATTATCTTTATTGATGACATCCTCATCTATTCCAAAAATCGTGAAGATCATGATCACCATTTGAAGCTGGTACTTCAAAGACTTCGTGACAACAAGGTATATGCCAAGATGAAGAAATGCGAGTTCTGGCTTAAGGAAGTAGCATTACTTGGGCACGTGGTGTCAAAACATGGAGTAACTGTTGACCCGACAAAGATTGAAGCAGTACAAAGTTGGGAGCAACCGAAGTCGGTGACCAAAGTACGTAGCTTTTTGGGCTTAGCTGGTTATTATCGGAGATTCGTGGAAGGATTTTCTCGAATCGCCATCTCAGATTAACTCGGTGACTCGAAAAGATACAAAATTCAGATGGAGCGAGGAATGCGAGAAGAGTTTCCAAGAGTCAAGAGGAGACTCATTTCGGCACCTTGCTCGACAATACCATCCGGTTCGGATGGATTTGTTATCTACAGCGATGCTTCAGGCAAAGGGTTAGGATGTGTTCTCATTCAACATGAGAAAGTCATAGCCTATGCCTCGCGATAACTCAAAGAATATGAGAGGAATTATCCTACTCATGATCTGGAGTTGGCAGCAGTCGTTTTTGCGTTGAAAATCTGGAGACACTACCTGTATGGGGAGAAAGTGGAGATTTATACGGATCATAAAAGCCTCAAATATTTCTTCACCCAAAAAGAACTCAACATACGGCAACGACGTTGGCTCGAGCTGTTAAAGGATTATGACCATAACATTCAATATCATCCTGGAAAAGCAAGCGTTGTAGCTAACGCATTGAGTAGAAGATCGTATGCGGGGTATGAGTGCGATGTTGTTAACACAAAGACCTATTTTGTACGACTTGAAAAGGATGGAGATAGAGTTAAAGGCTCCAAGTACCCACATGATGATGGCAAATATACGAGTAGAACCGACTTTAATTGATAAAGTTAAAGCTGCTTAAACTACAGACATGGAGCTGATGTGTATGAAGAGGAAAGTGCAAGAAGGTGCTATTCCGAAAGCAAGAATCGATGAAGAAGGAATACTTTGAGTCAACTCCAGACTCTTCGTTCCTAACGATTCTGACTTGAAGCATAGAATCATGATAGAGGCACACAACACACCATTTACAATCCATCCTGGTAGTACCAAAATGTATCACGATCTTTGACATACATTTTGGTGGAGTAATATGAAGAGAGAGATCGCGGAGTTTATCTCGAGGTGTTTAACTTGTCAACGTGTAAAGGCGGAGCATCAAGTGCCAAAGGGTCCATTGTAACCACTTGAGATTCCAAAATGGAAGTGGGAACACATTACCATGGATTTCGTTATAGGTCTTCCCAAGGTTTTTCAAGGCATAGATGTGATTTGGGTTATTGTTGATAGATTAACCAAGTCTGCTCATTTCTTGCCTATACGTGAGACTTATTCCCTAGAACGTCTTGCTCGTATGTACATGAATGAGATTGTGAGATTGCATGGCATGCCAGTATCCATAGTTTTGGATCGTAACCCAAGATTCACTTCACGATTTTGGGTTAGCTTGCAGAAAGCAATGGGCACAGATTTACGATTCAGTTCGGCATACCATCCTCAAACGGACGGGCAATCGGAAAGGACTATCCAAACCCTTGAAGATCTATTAAGACTCTGTGTCCTTGACTTCAAAGGAAGTTGGGACAAGTTCTTGCCACTGGTGGAATTCTCCTACAACAACAGTTATCAAGCAAGTATAGGAATGGCTCCATTCGAGGTGTTGTATGGACGAAAGTGTCGTTCTCCAGTATGCTGAGACGAGGTGGGAGAAGCAACGTTATTGGGACCAGAATTAGTACGCATGACTACAGAAAAGATTCAAATGATCCGACAACGTATAAAGACCTCACAAGATCGACAAAAGAGTTATGTTGATCTTCATCGAAAGGACGTTAAGTTTAATATTGTAGATCATGTTCTGTTATGTATTGCTCCATGGAAGGGAGTTACAAGATTTGGGAAGAGAGGAAAGCTCAATACACGATTTGTTGGTCCATTTGAGATTCTTGACTGAATAGGAAATGTGGTCTATAGACTCGCATTACCTCCAAGCATGTCTCGTGTTCATAATGTTTTTTATATATCTGTGCTTCGTAAATAAATGAAAGACCCGAACCACATTATTGCGTTAGAACCAGACTACATAGCCGAAGATTTAACGTACGAGGAGGTACATGTCAAGATATTGGATAGGAAAGAGCATGTCCCATGAACAAAGGTTATACCACAAGTTAAGGTTTTGTGGAGGAACCATGCTATTGAAGAAATGACCTGGGAGTTGGAATCAAAAATGAAAGCGAGGTACCCTTACCTTTTCGAAACACCAGGTACGTACGTCAATTTCGAGGACGAAATTTCATAAGGAGGGGAGGTTGTAAGACCCCAACTTATTATAAATAAAATTAAATTTCATATATTCATTATCTTGAAATAATAAGGAATTAATTTGATATAATGCTTTGGTTATTGGTGAAATGTGCAAATTTTGCAAAATTAGCAAGTGGTTATAAAATATTCATTTTTGTCGGGGAATATTAGTTTGGTCGTGGAATATTCTTATTATCGGGGAATATTAAATGCGACACGATACCTTGACCATTTTTGGGCCCCATAATGTAATAACCGCGGATGAAGAAAACGACAAGTTTGAGTTTTTATAAATAACGGCATAGTTGTAACCGTTAACACTGTTGGAATACCCGGTGGTTAAAATACGATGAATACGCATGGGTTTACAAGAAGACGCCAGATGTTACAGATATTTTTGAATTATTGATTCTTACGTAAGAAGGCACTACTCAATAATTATTATAGTAATTACTGTTCAATATTTTATTTTATTTTATTAATTCAATAATTCCTGCGTTAATATTTTATATTATTGTTGTTTCAATAATTGTCGCTGCACAATATTTTCCATTATCAGATCAATAATTCATATTATTTGAATAATATTATTAGATAGCATTATTAGCAATGTCTAGAAAGTTCTGTCAAGGAGAGGTTTGGTCACCTAATTACGCGCCAGTAAGGAGAAATCCTTATCGGAAAGCCCCCTCTTTCCTGGGAACAGCCTGGTTGTCATTATTGTGATTATGTAATATTATTTGTGAATAATTAATTATTGATTTATATGATAAGGAAATATTTATTTTATGTGGATATAATTGATGGATATATTTATTTTATATGGTTATAAATGAAGGAATTAGTGTTGAGGTGTTTTATCAGTATTTTATCGGAATTGAGGCATTAAAAATTAAATCAGTGTTCTTAAAGCTCTATTACGTGAGTTATAATCCGACCGTTAGATCGTTGTGATTTTTGGATATGTTATACATATATAAGTTGAGTATATGTCCACAAATTTTGAATTGTTAAAAATTAACGTATGATTTGTTATGAATTTTATGAGGTATTGAAAATCGTCCGTTTATGGATTTCAGATATTTTCTGTTTGAAATTTGGAAAAACTTAAAGCTACAAAGTTGTAGAGAATTCGATTTCGTATGGAATGGATATAAAACTCGTATTTTTCTGATAAAAGGACTATTTATTATGAATTATTAAAGTTTCAAAAATTAAATATTTTTATTAAAATTGGATGGGACTCACTTTTGTTTTTTGAAAACATGTGGACTGCTAGTTTTTTTTTTCCAAAATGACATGCTAGCTTATTCAACAAAGCATGCATAGAAAAAAAGAAAGATTATATTATTATTTTATTATTTAGTCTCCTATGGCGTTCTAACATTTTCCTATAAATAGGCGCTTAAGTTAGAATTGAAAATCACACCAGAAACATAAGTTTTGTCTCTCTATATTGTCAAGCGTATTTTTGTGAGTATTTAGATACTTTAAAAGTTGCTATTCAGTGCAAGTTTCCTTCGGCTTTACATCCGATATTTCTATCAGAAATACTGTTATTTTGAGGTAAGGGATGTTATTTCTTCTTAAATGATATTATTTTCTTCAATATCATTATGCCGAAATATGAAAATGAGTTATTGTGGAATTTCTACCTTTTTGTGTTGGGGTTACTATTCACGTATATGGCACTATTCATAAATATGGCACTATTCACCGAAAAATGAAATTTTCTCTTCTTTGTCCCAGATATCTATTATGGTTACTATCTTTTATTGTATCCATGTTTTAGGTCTTTATTCTTGAATTTTACTCCATTATGGTTTATTATGGAGTATTTTTAAACTCTAGTTATCTAAAGTACGAATATTTAAACTTTATCCTTTTATCTCACTGAATTTGTTCTCTAAAATGTTTTTCATCATCCTCAGTCCTTAACGGTGATACTTGATGAATATCTTTGGCCTGTAGTGCAAAGATGAATGATTACCTGATGAATATCTTTGGCCCGTAGTGCAAAGATGAACAGGTGTTGAGATGAACATGACCAACTGGTGATACAAATGAATATCTTTGGCCCGTAGTGCAAAGATGAATATTTGATGCAAGACGTATATTGATTGATGTTACAAGGATAAAATATTGATGATGGACTTTTAAATTCATAGATGATAGTAGATTTCATTCTCTACTTAACTCTTCTAATGAATTGTTGTTTCCACTGCAGTTGTTGATCTAAAACTTGTTGTCTATTATATTCTATCAGATTTTTCCCTGTTGAAGACTAAGATAATTTTTTGTATATTATCTTAGTCATAACATTCTTTACTAGGCTAGTTGAGCTCACCCTTTTCATTTTTGTTCCATTTTTCTTCTTAGGAAGCGAGAACATAGCAGGAACCAATCGGGGTATAGAGTGATGGTCCTAAACAGTTGTTTTAGCAGTCCTCACTATTTTTGTAAAATAGAGCATTAATAATTGTAATGAGGACTTTATTTGAGTGTGGATATTGTCTAGATGACAATATTTGTATTTAAACCCACAATATGTGTTGTCGTATTTTACATGACAATTGTAATAATAAAGTTGTAGTTTTTTTTCTGTACCATGTATTTGGCGACTCAGAATGGGTGATGTATACCTATTTTGGGGCGTCACAGATAACCCCAAGGAATGTTGTTCCAATTCCGACGATAACCCCGGAAATGCTTGTTTCAAATTCATGCAATCAGCTTCAATCTTAGACCTCCTGCCGAGGCACTTATTCCAAAGACCCAGAGCTAACACTGGGAAGATAGGCACACTTAAAGATGACCCTGCAGAATTCAAACACTTGCAGCAGTCCAATCTCAGAGTTAACCTTGAGCAACGTCTGCTATCAGCCCAAGATAACCCCGATGAGGGGAAAAATCATCATCTTGCCACCTCAACCCCCAACGCGCCGTCTAAAATTTTCATACATACATTTCTACACAGCAATGTCCCACAAGAGCCAAGGAGTTCCAATCCTGAGTGACTATTACACAGGGCAACACATCGGATAGAATTTGAAGCTTGAAGACCATGGGCATGGTCCCCTCTTCCTGACTTCGTACAACCTCTAATCCCATGTCATTGCTTAACTCTCAACAAAAGCGGTCCGAAGAAGGTCTTTTACACCTCGTTCGGATGATCGAATTGAATTTTTGCAAGTTCGAGCAGACATCACAGTGCACGAGTGCACGTAATTCGAGATGACAGGACCCACAGAGTCCGGGGTACCCCGGACAGCCGCAGGTGCATCTGCGGCCACCAGCTCTATAAATATAGAGTTTGGGGTGGCCATTTGTAAGAGAAAAAGAGGCGAGGAAGCCCTGCTCAATTTGTTCTGTACACACCCCATATTGAGTGTTTTCTCATTTTAAACACCTGTTAGCTCACATATAGCTATATTAGACCGGCGGGAGCTGAGTGTTTATCCAACCAAAGTCATAGAAGCATGCTTTGGCAGCCCACGGTAAGCCTTCTCACAGTCTATAAAGCCTTTTTCTTCATCTTTGCACACATTAATCTTTACATTGAGAGTCGTATTGTGTGTGTATGCTCAGACTTCGGTCCGTGGTTTTTATTTCTGTATGTATATATATACTTATATATGTATATATTTATATATATGGACTAACATTATCGAGTTATGCCTCGATTGAGCCTAGACTTATGTTTGGAGCATTTACTTGATTTTATATATATATATACTTATATATATGAACTGTTGTCGGATTATGTCTGATGAGCCTGGATTTTACATCCGGAGCGTTTACTTGCTTTATATATATATATATATATATGAACTATTTTCGAACTCTGTTCGATGAGCCTGGATTTTATATCCGGTGTGTTTACTTCTTATATATATATATATATATATATATATATATATATATATATATATATATATATATATATATATATATGACAAATCATTTGAAATGATAAATCGAGTAGGGATTGAGAAACATCTGTATGCGTTTAATTTATATATATATATATATATATATATATATATATATATATATATATATATATATATATTTATATTTCTGTTAGGCCTGGAGTTTACTTCGTGGCCTTTTACTACTTTATTTACATTTCATCCCGCCTGGAGTTTACTTCGTGGCGGTTGATCGAATTTATTGCTTTATTGACATTTTTGATCCCTCATAGAGGAGCTTCGTAGTGGTTGATCATGTTTCTATATATATTTACCGCTTTTATATATTTATATTTTTGATCCCCCATGGAGGTGCTTCGTGGTGGTTGATCATGTCTGTTTATATATATTTACAACTTTTATATATATAACTGCTTATTGCTTTTCATATAAACTGTGGCATCATGTTAGCCTAGGAATCATGTGATCACAAATTCAGTCTCCTGAATCTAGATTCGGTTCCCGTGATGGACATTTTCAGCTGTAAGCAGCTTATACATTATTCACGGTGTTTGAATTTTCTTAGATGACTGTCATGCCCATGAAGAGTTCGGCACCGCTATATATTATTTTCTCGAAGATGCTTCGCATCTCGAAAATAAAAGCAAACAAGCCGAACATTTAATAATAAAATGGAAGTATGAAAAGGTCTCAATTACTATTGAGCGCAGGGTTGAAAAACCTCTTTTACAAAACTTCATTGCTATATCATGTTTAAAAATGAATTTTTCATACAAATTCAAACCCTTTGTATATAGGTGCGAACGAGGCCTCACACTACTTCCAAATAAATTGCACATTGATCCATACACACACACACACACATATTCATATAACAGTTTCTTGAAAAGTGGTGGTCACCGTGGCAACACGGATGTCGGGGGATGCCTAACACCTTCCCTCCACATAATCAAGCCCTCGAATCCAAATGAATCTCGGTTTCACCGACCCGTTTAGCAGTGTCACTTCACTGGGTCAATGTGCAAACCTTTTCTCGGTTGCGTTGGTGCAACCAGTTAAAAACACCAACTGGCGACTCTTACAGTTAAATCGTCGACATGATACATGTCGGAACTTTTTCACTTATTTTTTCAAACAAATCTCACATAACATGAGAACAACAAAGAACAAGAACAGAAAAGGGACAAAAAAAATCCTGACGCCGACATCTAGTTAGGTTGATGGTATATGTATCTAACTATATTGATTGTTTATGATTACATTTTGTATTTACATCGTACGCCTTTTATCTATAAGTCATTACGTTCTTTACATATTTGATGGTTGATATAGCAAAAGCTATTATTATTATTGATGTGTGTTTGTGACGCCCCCAAAACAGGTATACATCACCCATCTTGAGTCGTCAGATACATGGTACATAAATAAAATATAAACTTCTTTTATACAACTGTCGTGTAAAATACGACAAAACATAGCTGAGAGTTTAAATAAGAATATTTCCTTCTAGACAATATTCACTCTCAATGGAGTCCTCATTACAATTATTATCACACTATTTCACAGAATAATGAGGACTACTAAAGCCACTTATCCTGGACCATCACTCCATTTTCCGACTCATCCCAGCTATATTTTCATTTCCTGAAGAGAACAGTCAAAGAAAAGGGTGAGATCAACTATCCCAATAAGAAATATTATGACTAAGATATTACAAAATAAATTATCATTAGCCTTCAACAGTATAACAACTGATAGAATATAATAGACAACAAGTTTTAGATCAACAACTGCAGCGGAACAAGTAATCCATTAGAAGAGTCAAGTAGAGCATGATATCTACTATCTTCTATGATTTAAAAGTTTTTCATCAAATTTATCATTTGAGACTCAAATTTTAATAAATAAACCACATCATCGAATCATCCCTGCACTACGGGCCAAGGATATTCATGTAATCATCAATGCTCATGACTATACCGAATAATCCCTGGTCATAATCATACCCATAACTGTCCATCAATGCACTACGGGCCAATGAAGACTTTTACCATATCATTCGTTACATTACGGTCATGATTATCCCGAATAATCCATGGTCATAATCATACCAAGTCCATATATGCACGTAAGCCAAAGATAACTTTCATCACAATATAAGAATGAGGATGATGACAATGACATAATAATTCAATAAAACAAGTTCAAGGATAAATTTTAAAGATTTATAATTTAATTTATCCAGAAATCAATAACGTCCAAATTGTCAACATGATACTGCTTTGTGGAGTAAAATTCAAGAATGCTCAGAAGAATATTTCCATGAAAAGATACTGGATGAAACGCAAATATCCAAGATATTCTACTAATTTCATGGAGTATAGAAGCCAAAACTTTAACCAACTGCGTATAATAGAATATATGAAACTACAAATGGATTTTTGCCCGCCATGCGGTAATCCACATAGACAGATCATTTTCATAATTTAATAAGGAATGAATACGAAGGATCATTCACCATGCATGCGGTAATCCACATAGACATGTTATTCCGACAGAATAATAAAGAATGGAATAACAGAAGAATTCACCATGCATGCGATAGACATATGAGACGAGTTATTCCAACGAATAATAAAGAATGGAATAATGAAGAATTCACGTGCATGCGATAGATCGCATGCATGTGAGTTATTCAAATGTAATAATAAAGAATGGAATAATGAAGAATTCACGGTATCACGATAGACCGCATGCACAAAGTTATTCAAATAGAATAATAAAGAATGGAATAACAGAAGAATTAATCAAGCATGCGATAGACCGCACAGACAAGTTATTCCAATAGAATAATAAAGAATGGTATAACAACCCTTACGAATATTGAAAGAAATAACTCTCTTCATGAATACGAAAGAAATAATACCCCTTACCTTAGAAGAAACTAGAAATTGGAATAGTGAGGTAGCAGACTTCTCTTCTTCTTTCTCTCTATAATTTCTCTCTATAATAATTGCTCTTGTGAGACTTAGTGAATTGGTGAAAAATAATGAAGGAATGAGCTTCTATTTATAGGAAAATATAGTTTCAATAATTGCACATTTTGGGGCTCGAAATATTACAGTATAATACCTCCCTCTTTTTCTTCATTTTTAATTTAGTCCTGCAAGTATTATCAAACTTGCACCACCTCCCCTAATAGTAAATCATGTAAATCAATAGTAAATCATGTGACTCAATAGTTCTAAACATGTGAAAAAAAGCAATTACAGTATAGTACCTTCATCTATACCTCCATTTTTAATTTAGTCATGCAAGTATTATCAATCTTGCACTAACTCCCCTAATAGTAAATCATGTGAATCAATAGTAAATCATGTGACTCAATAGTATAATCATGTGAAAAAACTAATTATAGTATAGTACCTTCAACTATACCTCCATTTTTAATTTAGTCATACAAGTATTATCAATCTTGCACCAACTCCCCTAATAGTAAATTATGTGAATCAATAGTACACACATGTGAACACATAGTTATAAGCATGTGAATTAATAGCAATTAATTGCTCATTTATTGGGTTAATTACCCGATTGATCAATATAACCTCCAGACATTAATTATTATCAAAATAAATGTTGATTTCCACTAATACTAATAATTCACACACAATGGAATTATAAATTTCATCTTTAATCCACACTAACTTATTCATCATTAATATTATAACTCATAATATTTAACAACCAGGTCGTTCCCAGGAAAGAGGGGGCTTTCTGATAAGGATTTCTCCTTATTGGCGCGAAATTAGGTGACCAAACCTCTCCTTGACAGAACTTCTAGAAATTATCAATATTGCAAATAATAATATGAATAACTTTGTCGTCTCAATTATTGATTTAATAATATAACATATTATGCAGATGATACTATGATAATAATTGAATCAATAATATGAGAGATATGATGCAGTAATTACTGTAGCAATAATTGAGTATAATTGAGTGACTTCTTACGTAAGCATCAATAATCAATACCGTGTGCCACTATGCAACCACACGACATCGCACTTTTTTTACTACGGGTAGTTCAAGCGGTTTTCGGTAACACTCACCGTTATTTTTAATAAAAGATAATTTCGTCATTTTCTAACTACGATAATACTTATTTGTGGGGTCCACTAATGTGTGTGTCGTCGCATTTAATATTCCTCGACAAAAAGAATATTTCCCGACCAAACGAATATTTTATAACAACTTGCTTACTTTTGAAAAAAATTCACATATCACCCTTAACTTTAACCTTTTATCAATTTAACCATTTACGAAATAAAATAATAATTGTAATAAAATTGAATACTTTCATTTCATAAAATTTAGTCTTACAATCTTCCTCCTTATGAAATTTTGCCTCGAAATTTACGTATGTACTGGTATCTTCAAGAGGTGAGGATACCTTGCTTAGATTCTAACTCTTGAGGTATAACCTTTGAGTGTAGAATATGATCCTTCTTATCCAAGATTTTAACATGTATCTCCTCATACGTTAAATCTTCTGCTATCTCATCTAGTTCTAATTCAATAATGTGGTTTGGGTCGTCCACATATTTACGTAACATCGATACATGAAAAACGTTATGAACACGCGATATATTTGGCGGTAAACGAGTCTATAGGCCACAGTTCCTACTCGATCGAGGATTTCAAATAGACCAATAAAATCAAGGTATGAGATTTCCTCTCTTCATCGAGTCTTGCTTCTAGAATAACGCCCTCTTGAACCTTCTTCTTCACATTCATCAGCTCTGGGTGTGTAGCTTGAGCGGCTTTAACTTTATCGATTAAAGTCGATTCTACTCGTATATTCGTTATCTTCACATGGGTCTCTAGAGTCTTTAACTCTATCTTCATCATTTGTAAGTTATACGAAATGAGTTTTTGTGTTAACAACGTCACACTCGTAACCGCATACGATCTTCTACTCAACACGTCACCTACCAGGTTCGCTTTCCCACGATGGTATTGAATGGTATGGTCGTAATTTTCAACAGCTCGAGTCAACGTCTTTGGCGCATAATACGTTCGTTCTAGGTGAAGAAATATTTAAGGGTTTTAGAAATGGGTTTTGTACTGGGGTCAATACAAAATTCGATTTCACGCTCTAGGTTTAGGCTAAGAAGTCTTCAAAGAATACATCAGGTAATTTATTAACGATAGAAAAAAAAATGTGACTCTCATCCAAGACTTGGATAGCACGTCACATTGATACCTATCAACTTGCCACCGTTATTCACGACGTCCCCTATGGATATTTTGGCTTCGGTGTATTCCAAGACTTGGAAGTCACCAGCGAAAGGCTCGTGGCTCTTTACTTATGGCTTGATATAACAGTGATTAACTTTAGTGGTTTGGTTGCTTGAATTCACATGATAGGTTGGTTAAGAATATGAAAGCTAACAACCTTACGAAAAGCATGATGAGTAGTTAACCAATCGATTCTTAAAATCACATCAAAGGCAAGTATTTTCAAAGAGATAAGATCGACAGGTAATGTGAAAGTGTTGATTTGAATCAAACAAGATTTATAAATAGTGGAGGTAACGAAGGTTTCTCCCAACGGAGTTTCAACAGATAAATCAAAGTCTAATTTCTCTGGAGTCAAATTTAAACATTGAGCGCAAGTAGGAGAAATAAAAGAGTGGGTAGAAATGGTATTGAATAAGGTATAGACTTCGCAAGAGTTTATAATTAACTTACCCGTAATAACTTCGTTCGGGTTTCTCGACAAACGCTCTCACTTAAACTATCGAATTTGACTTTGCTATAGAGTACATTCCACCCTTAATTGCTTCGTCACATTCCTGATCCATGATTCGAATCATTACTCTCCGATCCATATCGAATTGGGGTTGATCCGCTCTTGCAGGTAATTTAACTAGATGTTGGATTCTCCCAATTGTTGTCCAAAAAGCAAAATCCATTTCATTTATTTTGGCCTTATTGGATCGGACGTCTTTTTCTAAAATATCTACGCGTCGTGCGGCTTTTACCCATGCACCATCTATTCTCATTCGTTCAGTTGCTTCTTCTTTCATCAGAACTTTGATCATAGCATTCTCAGATTCCAGCTCTAATATCTTATACTCTGCCAAAGAGTGTTTTTGTTCAAGCATCGCACATCGGGTAACACAATTTTGAATTGTTACATATCTTTTCTCCACGACTGCCTGCCGTTCTTCAGCCTGCTCTTCCAACTCATGAATACGATTTTGTAATTCTAAATTTTTATCATAAAATTCTTCTAATAAATTCTCCTCAGGTTCTTCTTCTTCCTCTTCTTCCTCTTCTTCCTCACTCTCAGCTGCTACCTCTGCGACTAGCTCGGGTGAAACTATTAGTTCTTCACTCACCACGTAGATATCTCTAATTTCTTCTTCGTCTGACGTCACATTAACCAGATTAGTGATTAAAGGTGTCTCAACGGTCTCATGTGCTTCATTGCTTATCTCAATATTTTTGGATGTCATTTTCAAATACTGCCACAAAACAAGGGTTAATTAACATATCATATATTATCCATATACTCTGACCAATTAGTTAAATACTAAATAAACTTAGGTAGGTTATACTGGCAAAGGAATTCCCCGTCTCTCCCCTCCTAGTTCTTGTCTCATATCTCAGCCAGGGATCATATCCCTAAGCTCTGATACCAACTGTGACGCCCCCAAAATAGGTATACATCACCCATCTTAAGTCGCCAGATACATGGTACATAAATCAAATACAAATCTTATAAGTGACGTATAAAATACGACACACACATCTTAGGTCCTCAATACAATTATATATTGCATGTCATGCCATTTTATAATGTATTGAGAAACTTCAATAGTCTCGGACTGTGACACCCCCAACATAGGTATACATCACCTATCTTGAGTCGTCGAATACATGGTACAGAATAAAAATACAAACTTAATTATACAAACGTCATGTAAAATACGACAAAACATAGATGAGAGTTTAAATAAGAATATTATCTTCTAGACAATATCCACTCTCAATGGAGTCCTCATTACAATTATTATCACACTATTTCACAGAATAGTGAGGACTACTAAAGCCACTTATCCTAGACCATCACTCCATTTCCCGACTCGTCCCAACTATATTTTCATTTCCTGAAGAGAACAGTCAAAGAAAAGGGTGAGCTCAACTATCCCAATAATAAATATTATGACTAAGATAATGCAGAATAAATTATCCTTAGCCTTCAACAGTATAACAACTGATAGAATATAATAGACAACAAGTTTTAGATCAACAATTGTAGCGAAACAAGAAATCCATCAGAAGAGTCAAGTAGAGCAGTATATCTACTATCTTCTATGATTTAAAAAGTTTTTCATCAAATTTATCGCTGAGACTCATCTTAATAAATAAACCACATCATCGAATCATCCCTGCACTACGGGCCAAGGATATTCATGTAATCATCAATGGTCATGACTATACCGAATAATCCCTGGTCATAATCATACCCATAACTGTCCATCAATGCACTACGGGCCAATGAGGACTTTTACCACATTATTCGTTACATTACGGTCACGATTATACCGAATAATCCCTGATCATAATCATACCAAGTCCATCTATGCACGTAAGCCAAAGATAACTTTCATCACAATATAAGAATGAGGATGATGACAATGACATAATAATTCAATAAAACAAATTCAAGGATAAATTTTAAAGATTTATAATTTAATTTATCCAGAAATCAGTAACGTCCAAATTGTAAACATGATACTGCTTTGTGGAGTAAAATTCAAGAATGCTCAGAAGAATATTTCCATGAAAAGATACTGGATGAAACGCAAATATCCAGGATATTCTTCTAATTTCATGGAGTATAGAAGCCAAAACTTTAACCAACTACTTATAATAGAATATATGAAACTACAAATGGATTTTCGCCCGCCATGCGGTAATCCACGTAGACTGATCATTTCCACAATTTAATAAGGAATGAACACGAAGGATCATTCACCATGCATGCGGTAATCAACATAGACGGGTTATTCCAACAGAATAATAAAGAATGGAATAACAGAAGAATTCACCATGCATGCGATAGACCGCACAGACAAATTATTTCAATAGAATAATAAAGAATGGAATAATAGAAGAATTCACCAGGCATGTGATAGACCACACAGACAGGTTATTCCAACAGAATATTAAAGAATGGAATAACATAAGAATTCACCAGGCATACGATAGACCTCACAGACAGGTTATTCCAATAGAATAATAAAGAATGGAATAACAGAAGAATTCACCAGGCATGCGATAGACCACACATACAGGTTATTCCAATAGAATAATAAAGAATGGTATAACAACCCTTACGAATATTGAAAGAAATAACTCTCTTCATGAATACGAAAGAAATAATACCCCTTACCTTAGAAGATATTGGATACTGGAATAGTGAGGTAGCAGACTTCTCTTCTTCTTTCTCTTTATAATTTCTCTCTATAATAATTGCTCTTGTGAGACTTAGTGAATTTGTGAAAAATAATGAAGGAATGAGCTTCTATTTATAGGAAAATATAGTTTCAATAATTGCACATTTTGGGGCTCGAAATATTACAGTATAATACCTCCCTCTTTTTCTTCATTTTTAATTTAGTCCTGCAAGTATTATCAAACTTGCACCACCTCCCCTAATAGTAAATCATGTGAATCAATAGTATATCATGTGACTTAATAGTTCCAAACATGTGAAAAAAATAATTACAGTATAGTACCTTCATCTATACCTCCATTTTTAATTTAGTCATGCAAGTATTATCAATGTTGCACCAACTCCCCTAATAGTAAATCATGTGAATCAATAGTAAATCATGTGACACAATAGTATAATCATGTGAAAAAACTAATTACAGTATAGTACCTTCAACTATACCTTTATTTTTAATTTAGTCATGCAAGTATTATCAATCTTGCACCAACTCCCCTAATAGTAAATTATATGAATCAATAGTACACACATGTGAACACATAGTTATAAGCATATGAATTAATAGCAATTAATTTCTCATTTATTCGGTTAATTATCCGATAGGTCAATATAACCTCCAGACATTAATTATTATCGAAATAAATGTCGATTTCCACTAATATTAATAATTCCCACACAATGGAATTATCAATTTCATCTTTAATCAATACGAACTTATTCATCATTAATATTATAACTCACAATATTTAATAACCAGGTCGTTCCCAGGAAAGAGGGGGCTTTCCGATAAGGATTTCTCCTTATTGGCACGCAATTAGGTGACCAAACCTCTTCTTGACAGAACTTCTAGACATTGTCAATATTGCAAATAATAATATGAATAACTTTGTCATCTAAATTATTGATTTAATAATATAACATATTATGCAGATGATATTGTGACAATAATTGAATCAATAATATGAGAGATATGATGTAGCAATGACTGTAGCAATAATTGAGTATAATTGAGTGACTTCTTATGTAAGCATCAATAATCAATATCGTGTGTCACTATACAACCACACGTATTACTGTACTTTTACTAATGGGTAGTTCAACAATTTTAATGGTAACACTCGCCGTTATTTTTAATAAAAGATAATTTTGTCGTTTTCTAACTACGACAATACTTCCGTTGTGGGGTCCATCAATGATTGTGCTGTCGTACGAATATTCCCCGACAAAAAGAATATTCCCCGATCAAACGATTATTTTATAACAACTTACTTACTTTGCAAAAAAAAATCACATATCACCCTTAACTTTAACCTTTTATCAATTTAACCATTTACGAAATAAAATAATAATTGTAATAAAATTGAATACTTTCATTTCAAAAAATTCGGGGTGTTACAGCATTCGTGAAGAATTATTTATTTCTATTTAGTTTATAACAAGCATAATTATGAGTCATTGGCGACGGCTATGCCGTCGGCATTGACTTTTTTTTTTAATTTTCTAAAATAGTTTTTCCTGATGGTCTGTTCGTCGCCAATGCCGTCGCCAATGACTCATTATCGACGGCTAGCCGTCATCAATGACCCCTTCAGTAATGACACACTTACCGACTCATGCAATTTATTGGGAACCGAGGGGGCGACTTACTTATACCATGACGGAAGGGGAGAACGGACCATCATGTCACGCTAATGACCTCATTTCCGACGACAAGAGGGTCATTGGTGACGGCATAGCCCATCGGCAATGACTGATTTTTTTTGTAGTGACATTCACTTCCCCTGGTGTGGTTGACCAACTAATATTCAAAAATATTTTTAGTATAATGTCTTATACACCCTTTAAGTTATAATGTTTAATTTATCCACTAAATATAAATTTGTATATTATAATTTTTACTTAACTTGATATAATTAATTAAATTATGAACTTGTGCAATAAATAACATAAATGTTAAAAAATAATAAATATTCATTTTATCGTAAAAATAAAGTCATATAATTTTTGCTAATTAAAATCCTCAAAGATTAAAATTTACGTGATATATATTCAAATATATTTTTTGTAATTAAAAAGTAAAATTTTAATACCCATAAAAAGTATTAATTAAGGCAATAAAATTATAATTATTTTTCCCAATTATTAAAATTTATGTAAAACAAACTTATTATTATAGAATGAATCTTATTATTCATATAAAAAGTATTAATTATTTTTCTCATATATTAAACTAAACATAAGTCTAACTTAAACATAATTATTTACAAAGAAAATGAAAAATGTTGTTATTCAAAAAAAAAAAAAAAAATATATTTACAAGATAGAGGTAGTAATAAATATTATTATATTTTCTTTATTCAACATTTCACAAAAGCAACGCCAATTGTATACTAAAAAAAAATATAATAAAATCATAAACATCCCAAATTTTGACATATATTTAAGAAAATTTAACATATAAAAATCATAATATGAAACTAAGAATTCAAATAATATTTTTTGTTCTTAAACACCAAAAACTAAACTATCAACATACTCAATCGTTCTAATTAGAATAGCTTCATTAAAAATTTAATTTAAATTTTTAATATTTATATCACTTATCCAAAAATATGTGTTAATTAAACTAAATTAGTTTTTTTATAAGTTACCAACAATTTAAATGAGATAGTCTTAATTACACATAAAATTATAATTAAAATGTATTTATTAGAAAAAGGATAATTAAACATATATATTATTTAGGAATTAAAATTTGATAACATACAAGGGTAAATATGTAACTTTATATATTTAGTCAACCCTAAAAATTTGTAAGGGTATTAACTGTTATTTAAAAAATTAGAGGGGATGTTAGTGTTATTATGGTTATCTAGAGGGGGTGTCAGTGTATTTTACTCAAAACTTAATGGCACTAAATCAAACTATACTCTTTCCAAATCGGTACCATAAAAATTAGCTGAGTTCCAAAAATATATATTACTTATTAAAGCTAAAAATCATCTATGTCTCCTGCATATTCTTGCTAGTTGTTACATATTCATCTCATTTGGGATGATTAGAAACACATATGACAACAAAAATTGGAAGGCTAGATAAAAGGAGTCAGTGGGATGAAGTGTTTTCAGAACATAGAGCCTTTAAGATATTGTGCTTTCCAAATCTTGTGTCATGCATGTCTCTCCATCCCAGATGAGATGAATCAGTAAGAATAAGAATATGTAAGAAAAAATAGAAAATTCTTGAACTTTAGGTCGAACTCTTCTTCATTACCTTGAGTTTGCAATACTATCACGTCTTATATATGGGAAATCTAGCGTCCGCAATATTAAATTGCGGACATGACTTATGAGTTTTCTAGCATCGTTTGGTTAAATCGGGGTCTTGTTTTGGGTATCCTAGAATCCACAGTTTAATACCACAAATGGTAGTTTATTTCTCTATAGAAGTGAGAGTCCGTAGTTTAATACTGCGGACAAAAGACTTTCTCAAGAAGGGGCATTAAGGTCATTTTTCATGTTCGCAGTATTAAACTGTAGAATACTAAAAATTAAACAATGAACGGGAGCAATATAGTTTGTTAGATATTTGGATGGACTGTGACACCCCCAAATTCGGGTACTTCAATCCCACAGATTTGGTGTTTAGTGTCCAATTAAATCATAACTAACTACCCATAAACAAATGATATAAACTTGCAAGCTTAAACAATAAAACTCCCATTAAAGGGTTACACAATCTCAAAATAAATCACAGGTCATCTAACCTTTATTAATACAATAATCAGCAAAAAATTAAAACATAATCATAATTAAGTTTATTACATAAGCTTCATAAATAGAAGGTAAATTAAATTTCATCTAATCAAGAACTTTGCCCTTGCCCTTACTTGTAGAAAGCTCTTCAAACTTCTTAACTTCATCTGCATGAAAGAGTGAGCAAACAATTGCCCACAAGAAGGATAATATACAATAACATTCTATGAATGATAATTAACTGATCTTTCAATGGTAAAGTATTTTTATCGGAAATAATAATTTCTAGTTTGAATACTGTGAGTTCAAGGAATAACGAACTTTAAAATCAAATAACAAATATCAATATCAAAGGAATACACTGAGGTTCACAAGACCACGAACTATGTTATAGGTTGTCAAGTATTTCTACTTTAACCTTTACCAGTCTAAAAGACCATAATCATCATCTATGTCCTTGGTTAACAGGTGTTTCTACTATAACCATTAACAGTCTAAACGACAATATGCACCATCATCTCATACTCCAGGTGATCAGCCCTTTGTACTATGTATTGCGCAAAAATTTTAATGCTATCGCGTAGCTCTAAAATTATCCCCTAATATAGGGTTGTTCATCTCACCATAGATCATCAGGTTCCATACCAAAAGAAGTTTGGTTTGGAATTAACTTCAAAGGAATTCTAGATCTTTAGAACGCTCATCAACCAAGTACTGGTTGAATCAAATAGGAATAAATAACTATTCAAGAGTATGGTTACAATCGAATTATGCCAATGTATCAATAAGAGATAGGATATCAATGGTTTATCAGCTGAACAAGTATTAGTCATAACTATACGCTCTTAAAACTGTACAGATTCAAAAGTAAACCAAAGGAAGTTTGGTTTGGACTGACTTTAAGGGTAATTTAGAGTTTAGAACATTCATCAATTAAGGATTAGTTGAATCAATAAAGAATTACTAGTCAACTAAGAGTTCGGTACAACCATGTAAGATAGTGCAATGACATTGGTGATCAGAGATTGAACAACCGTTAATTTTAGCTGAACAAATATTATTCAACAAGATCAAGTTTTAAACAATAGTACAGAGTTTAAATAAACAAAACAACCTCCCTTGTAATAAAGGAGTAAAGATTAACTAGCTCAATGGAAAGTGTAGTTTAGAAACTTACTCAACAATAATTCAGAGTTAAAGAATATGCATAACAATAACAAGTTAGGAACAAGAACTTGCATAATGAAAGATTAAAGTTAGAGAATTTGCTCAATTGAATAATAACTTCAAGACTTGCATAATCATAAAAGTAGGGTTTGGAAACTTGCTTAACAATAACAACTTAACTAATTAATAAGAGCTTAGAGATAGAGAACTTGCATAAGTCTAACATAACAGCGAAAAGTAAACCTTGCTAAATAATAAAGTAGCAAAGATTAGAGAACTTACCTCTTGCGTAAGCTATATAATTACAACTCACGTACTCCAATATCCTACACATACCATTAGGATTATCACATCAATTAGTTACATACACATTATCCTCATAGATTCAATTTTCATCTTAGTTAAGTTATAACCTTTAGCTTAAGGTTTAACCATATTAATCAACCAAATAACACAAATATGAAAACTCACTAAAATATAACATAAGACTTTTAGCATCCAAATCACATTCTCAACTCTTACAACGTTAAGTTTCAATCTAATATAACTTATTAATCAATACTATATGTCTTCTTAGTCATACTCGAAATTCATTCAAGTGTTTAAGTCTTATGATGACTCCTTATTAGTTTTATATTAACCCCATTCCATATCTTATAATGTTCACTTCAATTGAATTGAATCACTTTTTAAGTTCATTAACACACTTTTTAAGTTCATTAACACTTATCACGGTGTTTCAACGTTCATTCGTCACTTGCCCGAATCGTCTCTCTTGTGTATGCTTAGTATGCTTACACAACTTATCTAATACATCTTTTATTAATTTTAAGCATCATTATATTTATTAATATTCATGTATTATAATTTAGAATAGTATCTTTTATCGTCAGAAGCACTACACTTGCATACGTACAAGCCCGACACCCTCTGATTGCCTCTGAGTGCACAATAGTCCTAAATATGGCCATTTTGACCCCTACTAACGACATCATATTGAAAAACTTAAATAAAAAAAGTTGTAGGTCTACTCATCCTCGATCTGGATAATCTTGAATTGTATAAATCGGAGTTCGTATGAAAACGTTATGCTCATTTTAGTAAAACATGTCAGTCAGATTTTCTCTAACATTCGTAAGACTGCCTACCCCCCGTCGGGGCGGGGGTTTTGTGCTATAGATGCCCACCGAGGTGGGACTCCACTGGGGTGGGACAAAAAAATAGTTGTAATGTTCGTAGTATGGGTATTTTGAGATTAGCTTCGTAATTCATGAACGAACACACAAAGAAAGCCAAATTAGGTCTAAATGCTCATTTCTAACAACCATTCTAACTTACCCAAGTTGTAATAAGTTTACAGAAACATAAACTAATGTTTCTAAAATGTTTCTAACCATATAAACAACATAAAAATAAAAATTACAACCTCTAAATTCACTATTTTTACTATTTCTTCACTTTTAGACATTTTTAGCGAAAAAATTTACTGTGAATTCATTTTACAACAAAAATAGTCCATTTAAATCATATTGTTTTCGTTTCTTCGTGTATTTTCACAATCAACAAACAATTTATAATTTAACAGATGAATTGAACATCAATTTTAAAGCCATATTCATACACACATCACTGTAATTCAATTTCTTCATAATTATCATGTTTTCATGAATTAGTTAACACTAAAGCACATAAAAACAATTTATATACATAGTCTAACATATACAAATTTTATATTCCTCAATTATCAATAAAAATCCAATTACATTGAACTTTTGATAAAAATAAAAACTTTTAAAAAATAAGAATTATACCTTTACTTTCTTGTTTCTAGAAGATGAAATTAACTAGAAGATGAAATTAACATTTTTCCCCCTTTATTGGTTCTCAAAACCACCACACATTTCTTTTTTCTTCTCTCTTTTCTCTCTTTTATCTTTTTTTTCTCTCTGTTTTCTTATGTTCTTTCTTTGCAAATAGCTAGGCCAAGTATAATACGTAAAAGAAAGTGATAAAACATAATACACAAACGTATAAAATAAAAACTGACATACTAACTCTACTTAATATATCAATTATATTTTATTTTAAATTTAAAAGCCATAAGTCCTTGTTTGGCAAAACTCTTTTTAAAATAAAGACTTAACATTCCTTAAGTCTTGTTTGACAAAACTGAATTAAAACTCTTTTAATTTATTTTCATAACTCATTTGTAATATAGTTTATTGTTCCACTTTATTTAATTAAATTCCTATATTCAAATTTAACTAAATTAAAACTAACAACAACTTATTAAATTAATTTGCCACATAATCCAATTATCACAAAATTATAATTTTCATTATAATTTTATTTAATAAATTAATACATCACTTTAATTACTAAATTACATTAAAATAATAGTATAACTATTTAACAATTCACCTTTTAATTAAATTACAATTTAAACTATACATTAGTGTAATTAAATATGCACAACTTATAAAATCATATAATCATTAATAAATCAAAATAATAACAACTCATTTAATCATTATCAACTCTCTAATTTAATTATTAAATTAAATTAGGATATTACCACTATGTAACATAATAATTAATTCAACATTCATTTAATTTAATTAACTTCAAAATACAAAATTACTAAATACCAACTTAATTAATATATTACACTTAATTAAGTTAATTCCCCACAACTCATGAATTATTTATTTAACTAATAAATAATCAAATAAAACCAATATTTATTTAACAATAAACACATCTACTAAAATATTTATTTAATTCAATAAATATTTTAAATTACATACAAAATTCTGGATCGTTACATCATTCCCTCACAAGGATTCTGTCCCCAGAATCACAACTCAAAGAATTCATTCGTCACATTGTTCCCTCCTTACAAGGATTTTGTCCCTAGAATCGAAGACATAGGTTAAACAAATAACTTATGATAACTTTTCATCATCTTATTTTTGAGTTCCCAAATAGCTTTCTCAACATTGTGGTCCCTCCACATTACCTTAACAAAAGGTATCACTTTATTCTTAAGAACTTGTTCTTTTTTCTCAACTTATTTGAATAGAAATTTTCTAGTAGGATAAATCTTTATCAAACTGTAACAGTCGTACTTGATCACATGATTGTAGTCGAGCTTGTACGACCGTGCACTAAAATATGAAAAGCATTGGGAATGCGCTCAACTGTGGAGGTAAGGCTACGTCATAACCATCTATTCCCTCTCTTCACAGTACATACAAACTAAGAACCTCGGTTTCAGTCTGCTAATGTTTCCTTTCACTAGGACATTCTGAAGAAAACGAAACTACATACTACAAACACATGTTTTCTTCTGTCTGCTAATGATCTTGTTCTTATGCCTTGACGATCTATAAAATTTGTTGTACCACCTTAAGCCATCGTCATTCCAACATAGTGGAGTTTCGCTCCTCCATCCATATAGCGTTTCGTAAGGCAATACCCCAACACTTTACATAATAGTCGTTGTTGTAGGCGAACTAAACCCCAGGTACATGTCTTCCAATGCCTGGCTTGTCCTTTCATCCTGCTCATCGGTTTGTAAATGGTATAACGTGCTCATTCTCAACTGCATCCTCATGCATTCTTACAACTTTTATGGAAATTCGATGTTAATCGTGGATCTTTGTCGAACACGATTGATACCGAAACATCGTGCCTTGAAATAATTTCTTTAACATATAACTTTTCCCACTAAACGATAGGAAATATGCTAACTTTGACATACCATGAAATCTATCACCATATCTTGCCACCAAAAGTATTATCGAAGGCGCAATATATGTGCTCCATAGTTGATTCCACCTATAATTTTTATGCAAAACTTCATCTTCAATTCTCAATACTAACAAAACCTAGTTTCTTCCTTCAACATTCAGCCACCCTTCAATATTGATCTTGAATTGACACCTTCATCTTGGAGTTACTCTTTCTTTACTCTGTCCCGCAAAGTTTTACGGTTTTCCATCTGAACAGCTTCCCCTCTGACTTCTTCGGATATCTTACCTCCAACCATAACTTAACCATTTCTATTATGAACCCATCTTGCGCAGTTAACAAAAATAACTCCTACCTTTTTCTTAAGACGTCGGCAACCATATTCATTTAGGATTTTGCAGTCACAATCCTTGATCAAGTCCAACTATCACTTCAAATGCATGCTTAAATATCTCTGTGTGAGAATATACTTTAGACACTTATGGTCTATTTATATTTCATACTACTTTCCAAAATAATACCTCCAAATCCTCAGGGCAACCACTACTACCGCTAACTCTGAATCATGAGTCGGATATCCCTTCTCGTAATATTTCAATTATCATGAGGCATACGCAATGACTTTTCTGTTTTGCATAACCACACAGCCTAGTCCTTTATGCGAAGCATCATTATACATCATAAAATTTCATGTATTAGCTGGTAAAAACAACACAAGTGCCATTCTTAACTTCTTCTTCAATTCTTGAAAATTCGTTTCATAAATTCCTACCCATATAAATTCCACCAATTTCCTCGTCAAGTTAGCTAACGAAGTGGCTATCTTGAACTTAACGTATCCCATACACTATTTTCTTATCAACTTCTTGACTTACAACATCGATAGATAACTCTACTGTACAGGCGACCTGCAACTAGAAAAATAAAATACTACCTTTGATTTCCTCGGAGTCATAAGGTTTACACACTTTCTTTGGCAATCACTTATCGCCTCATGGTTCAACAACCCATCCAATCTTAGGATAACCTCAGATTTTTCCTAAGTTGTTCTGGAATTAATTCCACCGACCTCACATGACCTTTAATAGCTACCCGATAATTTCTATATTTAAGGAATAGTCTAACTCCTCCTGAAGCAAATCTAATTTCTTAGAAAATTTGTCGAACATAAATTAACGAGTAGCACTTGAATTAAATATCATACAGCCTTATAGGTAATTAAATATCTGCATCGTCATGTTGGATGATTGTTCGGTTGGTCGACTCGGCGGAGCTGCTTCTACAATAACTAGCTTGACACTGCCCCCTTGCTTCCGTTTGTTTTTCCTGTCACTTTCTTTGGGCAACCTCGAGTCAAGTGCTCCTTCGATCCACATGTGAAGCAAGATCCCTTCCTCGGTCTTGAACATTTTGGTGCAATGTGGCCCTTCAAGCCACAATTAAAGCACACCCTCTTTCCCTTCAAGCAAACACCCACGTGTCTCTTTTTACAGTTGCTACACGTCCCCACTTTCTTCTTCTCATTCCCTTGCTGATTTTCAGCGGTAATACTATTGTTCCACTTTCTTTTCTGAGCGTTACCGGTATGACTATCTCCCGCCTTATCATCTTCACTCTTCTTTCCCCTATGTTCTTGATTGTATGACAGCATATTACCTTCCCCGTCTACGAAAATTTCTTCAGTCCTGTTGTGAATGAATTCGGTTGAAACATCAAGATTTGACTATACATCCAGGAATTCAATTGATTTGCAAGTACTCCGACCAACAAATTCACCAACTACTGCACTAGATTTGCCCCAGCTTCATTATTGTATGTATATCCCTCGGGGGTCTGTTGACATTGCTATCTTCTTTTAGGCAACATCTTAATGTTTAAAACTTACACTATTAGATCATTATTCATTCACGCATTAAAACTTTTAAGCTTATCTCAACCACTTTTAAACAACATATGATATATCTTAATAAATAATAATACTTTATTCATTTATTACATTACACATAACAAAATAGCCTCACTGCTATTTATATCATTTATCCTGTAATAATAAAATACCAGGATTACTTCATCATATCCCACTATTTATTTCAAAAGTCAGGATTTACATCTTATTATTTTTCATCATGATTTATATATCATCTTATTATTTTTCTCAAAATCTACAAGAACATTCCACTTTGTACAACTTCATTGCGCTCTTACTCCACGATACGAATCATCGTCCTAAGATCCATTATGTACCCCAGACAACCTCAACCTGCACAGGAAAGTGGAAGACTAAATTCTAAGTTCCATCATTCATTTGGCACTCTTTGACTTGTCTTCAACACGATCTATGCATTTAGAAGTCTTCACCCACGCGTCTTCAGCTCTCGCCCGCTTTGCTGACTCCTTTCCCAAGTCATTCATGTGTAATCTCGTTAATAACTATCCTCTTTAATACTCTAACTGAGATAATCTCTGCTCTACACCTCCCAGTCGTGCGGTAAGGTCTTGAATCATAACATTCTCTTGCGCTAGCGTGGCTTGGTGTTCTACAGTTTCACCTTACTCCTCTTACTTATACTTCATCTTTAACTTCTCAAATTCATCTTCACGATCAAACTCAAGCTCATACCCAAGTTCTACAACGGGTATGGCTTTCCCAATACCAACCATACTCATACTATACGAACTTCTCAGGGCTCCTATTCCCTATCCTCCTTCATCAGTCATTCTGACAACAAAGTTTTAATAACTCCAACAAATCGATATGTATAATACTCGTGAGCATATAGGTTGTGAACACATAAGCACTTAAAGTCTTTTATCATTTTATCTTCAAAGAATTTTCTTAATTCATTCCTTAGAACTCGATGAGAGTTTATCACCACTATGTTTTCGATCTCCTAGAAGGTTATAGTCTAAGGTTTCCCCACCTAAGATTCATAACCTAAAGCTTTGATACCAACTTGTGACACCCCCAAATTTGGGTACTTCAATCCCACAGATTTGGGGTTCATTGTACAATTAAATCATAACTAACTACCCATAAACAAAGGATATAAACTTGAAAGCTTAAACAATAAAACTCCCATTAAAGGGTTACACAATCTCAAAATAAATCCCAGGTCATCTAACCTTTATTAAAATAATAATCAGCGGAAAATTAAAACATAATCATAATTAAGTTTATTACATAAGCTTCATAAATAGAAGGTAAATTAAATTTCATCTAATCAAGAACTTTGCCCTTGTCCTTAGTTGTAGAAAGCTCTTCAAACTTCTTAACTTCATCTGCATGAAAGAGTGAGCAAACAATTGCCCACAAGAAGGATAATATACAATAACATTCTATGAATGATAATTAACTGATCTTTCAATGGTAAAGATATCATTATCAAAGGAATACACTGAGGGCCACAAGACCATGGACTATGTTATAGGTTGTCAAGTATTTCTACTTTAACCTTTACCAATCTAAAATACCATAATCATAGTGTCCGAGATGGTTTTTATAGTAGTCCTCACTATTCTATAAAATAGTGTGACAATAAATGTAATGAGGATTCTATTTGAGTTTGGATATTGTCTAGAAGAATATTATATTCATATAAAAACTCTCAGCTCATGTTGTGTAATTAAGTTTGTATTTGTATTTAGTACCATGTATTTGGCGACTCAAGATGGGTGATGTATACCTATTTTGGGGGCATCACAGTTGGTATCAAAGCTTAGAGATATGATCCCTGACTGAGATGTGAGATAAGAACTAGGAGGGGAGAGACGGGGAATTCCTACGCTAGTATGACCTACCTAAGTTTATTTGGTATTTAATTGGTTGGTCAGAATATAGGGATAATATGTGACATGTCAATTAACCCTTGTTTTGTGGCAGTGTTTGAAAATGGCATCTGAAAATGTTGAGATCAGCAATGAAGCACATGAGACCGTTGAGTCACCAACGATCAATACCCAGGATAATGTGCATCAGGAAGGCAATAATCCTCAGGAAAACAACAACACTGACCAAATGATGAACGATGGGATGTTCAGAGGCTTTATGCAATTCATGCAACATTAGGCGAGAATAACTCCTATTTCAAATGCAGGTGGAAACACTGGCAACTCTCGGACGGTCACCGCTAAGCAGTTCAAGGAGCTGGGACCACCAGAGTTTTTGGGACAGCCAAAACCACTTAAGGTGAAGACATGGATAAAGCAGATCACCAAGATATTTGATGTCTTGGGATGTTCCGAGGAACAAAAGGTTCCCTTTGCCACCTTCATGTTGCGAGGAAAGGCATATTACTGGTGGGAATCTGTAAAGCGTACTCAGCCTACCGCACTAAAGATGTCTTGGGAGAAGTTCCAAGAACTATTCAACGATAAGTACTTTCCCAAAAGTATTCGTCACATGAAGGAGGTAGAGTTCATCAAACTAGAGCAAAATAATATGACCGTGTCGCAGTACGAAGCTAAGTTTGCCGAGTTGTGCCGGTTTGCGTCACACTTGGTTGATAATGAGGAGAGAATGACGCGGATGTTTCTAAGAGGTTTGAAACCCGAGATACATCAATACCTTATCTCTCACAAACTGTGTTGGTATTCAGATGTTGTAAATAGGGCTCAGTTATTGGAGGGCGATAATGAGTCAACCCAACCAAGAAAAAGCAGCCGACAACTCGATAATACCAGTGGTAGTAGTCATCAAAGTGGTGACAACAAACGTGGAGGTAATCAACTTTCCAGAAATGGTAACCACTTCAGTGGTAATCATGGCCAAGATAATAGGAGTGGAAATTTCAAAAAGAGGAGATTTAACAATGATGGAAAGACGTCAGCACCCATTGATAAAGAAGGAGAACGACCACCGATCGTATGATTCAAATGTGGAAGGGAGTGACACATCAGTCCAAACTGATGGATACAGTCCAAAGCGTGTTACAATTGTGGAAAAGAAGGTCACCTAGCCCGATTTTATCGTGCACCAAAGTCAAGTCCAGCTAGGAGGGAGGCATCAAAGGCCATCCCAGACAAGACAAAACCGGTAGTTCAAGGGAGAGCGTTTGTCGTAACCTCCCAAAAAGCAGAATCCGAATGAGGTGATCACGGATAAGCTAATCATAAATTCTAGTGAAGTTTATACCTTATTTGATACCAGTTCTACCCATTCTTTTATTTCTCCTACTTGCGCTCAATGTTTAAATTTAACTCCGAAGAAATTAGACTTTGATTTATCTTTTGAAACTCTATTAGGAGAAACCTTCATTACATCCACTATTTATAAGTCTTGTTTGAAATCAAATCGGTAACCGCATGTTACCTGTCGATCTTATCTCTTTCAAAATACTTACATTTGATGTGATTTTAGGGATTGATTGGTTAACTACTCATCATGCTAAAATCGATTATTTTTGTAAGGTTATTAGCTTTCATATTCCTAACCAACCTATTATGCGAATTCAAGCAACCAAACCACTAAAGTTAATCACTGTCATATCAAGTCATAAAGCTATTCATTTATTGAAAAATGGATGTCAAGCTTTCTTAGCCCATGTCACGGATTTAAATAAAAATACGTCATATTTGAATGATATTTCTATTGTTAATAAATTTCCTGACGTATTCCCTGAAGAACTTCCTGGCCTACCCCTAGAGCGTGAAATTGAATTTTGTATCGACCTTGAACCCGGTACAAAACCCATTTCCAAAGCCTCATATCGAATGGCTCCTATTGAACTTCATGAGTTAAAAACCCAACTACAGGAATTGTTAGACATCGATTTCATTCATCCTAGTACGTCTCCTTGGGGTGCTCCTGTTCTATTCGTGAAGAAGAAAGATGGAAGTATGCGACTTTGTATTGATTATCGAGAGTTGAATTATGTCACCATTAAAAATAGGTACCCGTTACCTCGTATTGATGATCTGTTTGACCCGTTGCAAGGTGCTAAATTCTTTTCAAAGATCGATCTTAGTTCCAAATATCATCAATTAAAGATTAAAACTGATGACATTCCAAAGACTACTTTCAGAACTCGGTACGGGCATTACAAATTCCTAGTCATGTCTTTTAGATTGACTAATACTCCTGCTGCCTTCATGGATATGATGAACCGAGTATTCAAGGAATATTTCGATCACTTTGTAATCGTCTTTATTGATGCCTTCCTCATTTACTTCAAAAGCCATGAAGATCATGAGCAACACTTGAGGCTGATACTCTAAAAGCTTCGGGAAAACAAGCTATATGTTAAGTTGAAGAAATGCGAGTTCTGGCTTAAGGAAGTAGCATTACCTGGGCACGTGATATCAAATCATGGAATACCTGTTGAACCAGCAAAGATTGAAGCAATTCAAAGTTGGGAGCAACCTAAGTTAGTGACCGAAGTACGTAGCTTTCTGGGCTTAGCTGGTTATTATCGGAGATTCGTGGAAGGATTTTTTTGAATTGCTACTCCATTAACTCAACTAACTCGTAAAGATACAAAATTCAGTTGGAGCAAGGAATGTGATAAGAGTTTTCAAGAACTCAAGAGGAGACTCATTTCAACACCTGTTCTGACAATACCATCTGGTTTGAGGGATTTGTCATATACAGCGATGCTTCAGGCAAAGGTTTAGGATGTGTTCTCATGCAACATGAGAAAGTCATAGCCTATGCCTCAATATAACTCAAAGAATATGAGAGGAATTATCTTACTCATGATCTAGAGTTGGCAGCTATCATTTTTGCGCTTAAGATTTGGAGGCATTACGTGTATGGAGAGAAGGTGGAGATTTATACGGATCATAAAAGCCTCAAATATTTCTTCACTCAAAAGGAACTCAACATGCGGCAATGATGATAGCTTGAGTTGTTGAAAGATTACAATCATACCATTCAATACCATCCTAGAAAAGCGAACGTAGTAGCTGACGCATTAAGTAGAAGATCATATGCGGGTACGAGTGCGATATTGTCAACGCAAAGGCCCATTTTGTATGACTTAAAAAGGATAGAGATAGAGTTAAAGACTTCAGGGACCCATGTGATGATGGCGAATATATGAGTAAAACTGACTTTAATCGATAAAGTTAAAGCTGCTCAAGCTACAGACCTGGAGCTGATGCGTATGAGGAAGAAAATGCAAGAAGGTGATATTTCGGAAGCAAGAATCGATGAAGAATGAATACTTTGAGTCAACTCCAGACTTTGTGTTCCTAACGATTCTAACTTGAAGTATAAAATCATGATGGAAGCGCACAACACACCGTTTACAATCCATTCTGGGAGTATCAAAATGTATCGGGATCTTCGACATATATTTTGGGGGAGAAATATGAAGAGAGAGATAGCGGAGTTTATCTCAAGGTGTCTAACTTGTCAACGAGTCAAGGCAGAGCATCAAGTGCCAAAAGGTCCATTGTAACCATTTGAAATTCAAGAATTGAAGTGGGAGCACATTACCATGGATTTTGTTACTGGTCTTCCCAAGGTTTCTCAAGGCATAAATGCGATTTGGGTCATTGTTGATAGATTGACCAAGTCTGCTCATTTCTTACCAATACGAGAAACTTATACACTTGAACGTCTTGCTCGTATGTACATAAACGAGATTTTAAGATTGCATGGTATGCCAGTATCCATAGTTTCTGATCGAGACCTAAGATTCACTTCAAGATTTTGGGTTAGTTTGCAAAATGCTATGGGCACGGATTTATGATTTTGTTCGACATATCATCCTCAAATGGACGGGCAGTCGGAGAGGACTATTCAAATTCTTGAAGATTCATTAAGACTCTGTGTCCTTGACTTCAAAGGAATTTAGGACAAGTTCTTACCATTGGTGGAGTTTTCCTACAACAACAGTTATCAAGCAAGTATAAGCATAGCTCCATTTGAGGCGTTGTATGGAAGAAAGTGTCATTCTCTAGTATGCTGGGATGAGGTGGGTGAAGCAACGTTGTTGGGATCGGATTTGGTACGTATGACTACGGAAAAGATTTAAACGATCCGATAACGTATAAAAACCTCACAAAATCGATAAAAAAGTTATGTTGATCTTCATCGAAAGGACATGGAATTCACTATTGGAGATCATGTGCTGTTACGTGTTGCTTCATGGATATGAGTTAAGAGATTTGGAAAGAGAGGAAAGCTCAATCCTCGATTCATTGGCCCATTTGTAATCCTCGATCGAGTAGGAACTGTGGCCTATAGACTCGCCTTACCGCCAAGTATGTCTCGTGTTCATAACGTTTTTCACATATCTATGTTACGTAAATATGTGAAAGACCCAAACCATATTATTGAATTATAACCGGACGAGATAGCGGAAGATTTAATGTATGAAGAGGTACTTGTTAAAATCTTGGATAAGAAGGATCATATTCTATGCTCCAAGGTTATACTTCAAGTCAAAGTTTTGTGGAGAAACCACGATGTAGAGCAAATGACCTGGGAGTTAGAATCTGAAATGAAGTCAAGGTATCCTCACCCCTTCGACATACCAGGTACGTACCCTAATTTCGAGGGAAAAATTTCATAAGAAGGGGAGGTTGTAAAACTCCAACTTTTATGAATAAAGAATAATTTTTCTCAAAATATATTTTTGAATATTATGGTGTGGATATGATATAATGTTATAGTTGTGGGTAATATTTACAAACTTTGCAAGGTAAGCAAGTTATTATAAAATATTTGATTGGTCGGGAAATATTTGTTTTAACAGGGAATATTCGTACGACGACACAATCATTGGTGGACAACACAACGGAAGTATTGTCGTAGTTAGAAAATGACAGAATTATCTTTTTATAAAAATAACGGCGAAAGTTTTACCGTTAAACTGTTGAACTACCTGGTGGTAAAAATACAGTAATACGCGTGATTGCATAGTATCACAAGGTATTGATTATTGATGTTTACGTGAGAAGTCAATCAGTTATACTCAATTATTTCTATAGTAATTGTTGCATAATATCTCTCATATTATTGATTCAATTATTGTCACAGTATCAATATTTTATATTATTAAATTAATAATTGAGATGACAAAGTTATTCATATTATTATTTGCAATATTGACGATGTCTAGAAAGTTCTATCGAGAAGAGGTTTGGTCACCTAATTGCGAGCCAATATGGAGAAATTCTTATCAGAAAGCCCCCTCTTTCCTAGGAATGACCTGGTTGTTAAATATTGTGAGTTATAATATTAATGATGAATAAGTTTGTGTTGATTAAAGAAGAAATTGATAGTTTTATTGTGTTAGAATTATTAGTGTTAGTAGAAATCGACATCTATTTCGATAATAATTGATGTCTGGAGGATATATTGACCAATCAGGTAATTAATCGGATAAATGAACAATTAATTGCTATTAATTCATATGCTTATAACTATTTGTTTACATGTGTATACTATTGATTCACATGCATGTACTATTAGGGGAGGTGGTGCAAGATTGATAATACTTGCATGACTAAATTAAATATGGAGGTATAGATGAAGGTACTATACTGTAACTATTTTTTTACATGTATAGAACTATTGATTCACATGATGTACTATTAGGGGAGGTGGTGCAAGTTTGATAATACTTGCATAACTAAATTAAAAATGAAGGAAAAGATGAAGATATTATACTATAATATTTCGAGCCCCAAAAGGTGCATTTATTGAAACTATATTTTTCTATAAATAGAAGCTCATTCTTCTTTCATTCTCACCAATTCACTAAGACTCACAAGAGAAATTATAGAGAGAGAAGCTATAGAGAGAAAGAAAATGAGAAGTCTGCTACCTTAATATTCCAGTATCTAGTCTTCTTCTGAGGTAAGGGATATTATTTTTGTTCAGTATTCATAAGGAATAATATTTTCTTTCATACTCTGTAGTATATGAGTAATATTATTTTGTTTCGTATTCCTAATTATACCCTCATTTTGTTAAAGTATTGCTTCTATACTCCGTGAAAGAATATCCTTGAAATTTGTGCTTCATCTACTATCGTTTCACAAGGATATTTTCTGCACATTCTTGTTAAATTTTAAGCTTTTCATGCCGAAGTACTATCCATGAGTACTATACATTTATACGATATTATTCACAAAGTACTATTCATGGGTACTATTCACAAAGTACTATTTATAAAGTACTATTCATGAAGTACTATTCACAAAGTACTATTCATGGAGTACTATTCCCGAAGTACTATGTTAGTTCCCAGAGGCACAATAGATATCTAGAAGGGGGGGTTGAATAGATAATTAAAAATTTTCTTTTAAACTAGTTAGTATGATGGTGATTAATGCACAGCAGAAAGAGTATTTGATAAACCTTCTTTTAGATATCTTGAATTAATGAGAGTGAGGCAGTTATGACAGCTATATCAGTTATAGTAGTTATAATGGACACAATAGTTTTAAGTGGTTCAGAGCACTTAAAGCTCCTAATCCACTCTTCTACTCCTTGAGTAGGAAATCCACTAAGGTTGTCTGTTACACTTCTTGAATCTCACATGATTCCTTCCAGACCAATGATCCGAGCACTTCTTAGTTCACTCTTGAACTCTTCAAGTTCAGCAAACTTGGTTCTTCACAGTTCAATTAGAACTCTTCAAGTCCTTCAGACTTGGAACTCTCACTTCAGTTGATTGGTTGTTGTTGAGATCGTGATTGGTGCTACTCAGTTGCTATTAAGCACTTGTTCGAAAGAACTGAGTAGCTAAGCAAGCTTTCTCTTTTTTTCAGTTCGTAGAGTTGAGCGTTGAGTGTTCTTGTGCATTTTTGTTCAATGCTTGCTTACTTCTCTAATCTGTCTGTGTTATGTATATATGTGATCTTTTTAAATCTATCCATTGAAGTCATCTGATGAGGCATTAAATGCGTTTGACATTTTTGAGCTTTGATGGAGACTTTTCTGCACAACTTGAATTACAATCGCCCTTGACACGAAGAGATCGCTTTCTCACCTAACACACGAAAAGGTGTTTTCCCTACCTTAATGGTCCTTTTTTAGCTTCTTGAATATGTTCCTTTTGATCAATACTAAGGATATCTTTTGTACCGTTGGGACTGGTGAGTGCTTCAACGTTCAAAACCCATTCCACATTTGTTGGAATTTGTTTCCAAACAAAAGATAGGGCTCGATGCTTCTGACACAATACAAATGATACTCTACAATGCATATCGTGGTGTCTTGTCATATTTGTGCTTAATCTGAATAGAACACTACGATTTCTTTCAAGGGTTTTCATGTAACGATCTTTCCACACTATGATCTTTGCTTGCTCGTCATGCAGACTCTACGTTTCCGAGAGCATACTACGATCTCTGAGTTAGCTTTGGCAAATGTCTAGATCACTCTACGATTTATGGAGAGGCCCTTCAAGATAGATACACTACGATCATCTCAGCTCTACGATCCTGCCTTAGTTTCTGCATTCTGTTGATTAGCTGGATAGACTATGATTCTCTTCAAGGCCTATCTATTTCTTTCTAGTCATAGATCAACCTAACATTTTTGATCTCTTTATCTATACAAGTGAACATTAAAGACTAAGATCAACCTAACAATTTTGATCTATCACTAAGTCCTTGTACATATATTCCTTGAAGGACTTTACATATAATCATGAGCATTTACTTTAAAACATCAAATCAAAATATGCATTCTTCCAATAATCTCCCCCTATTTGATGTTGACATAACCAAGGAGATTTTTTGTCATGATTATTAAATTTTATATGCAGTTGCAACAAAGTAAACATGACTTAGTATTTCATTGAGCAGCTGAAATTTCTAGAGAATAAGAATGAATTTATTGATGTGTGAAGACAGATATTACATTTAAGTTTGACTACATCAATATGACTTAAAATTCAACTTTTCTCTAATTCTTCGGCCTTTTGCTTCTTGGAGGATTTGCATATTCCTCAGCTCTCCTTTTTCTGCTTGCTTCATCTCTTCTGGCTAAATCTTCCAGCTCACTTGGGCTTAGTCTAGGATTGTGATCATGCCTATTCATGAATGTAGGATCTCCAATTGGCAATCTTAGGCATGTTGTTGTCACCTCATGAGAGCTGGTAGTTGGCCCTAGACTCCTTAATGGTTGAGCCATTAAAACTTCCTGCTGATTAGCTCGTTGGGTCTGATGGCTGGATCGTGGAGTCTGCTGGTGGATTTGCCTTGCAGGAGGATTCCTCGAGGATTGAGTTTGGAATTGACCTCTGCATCTGCCCTTGCCTTCCTGATCTCCTTTCCCTTTATTCTCCCCCTTTATGTCAGCATCAAGGGTTCGAATGTCTTCAAAGAGGCGAGTGACTCCTTAGACTAACTTGTTGAGTTGACTCTGAGTTTGAGCAATGTCCTCGTGATTTTCTTGGATCAAAGCATCAGAATGAGTTTCACGTCGTTGAAGGATGTTCAGGACAGTTTCAGTTTGCTACATTTGACCCATGGAGAAGTCTTGAAATTCCTTGACTGCAGTTTAGAGACTTGAGATACTCTTTATCATTAGTTCGTTTTGAGATTCTTGAGTCTTTTGTAAGATCAAGATAGCATCCATATGTCTTTTAGCTGCGAGAAAGTGGATGGCATCCCTGTCTTTTATGCTTTGAAGCATTTCTTTGATGATCTCTTTAAGCGTTTTAGAGAGCTCGGAGCTTAGGGAGCTTGGGAGATTATTTTCAGCATTGATTATTGATGTTAATCTCAGCTGGATTAAGTGCAGTGTGATCTTCAAGACTCTCATCGAGTTCCTTGATCGCTTTCGCAAACATTGCTGATAAATCAGCCTTTATGGACAACTCTGAAAAAATTACATTCAGTTGCGGAATTTGTGAAGGAGGTGGTGTGCTGTTGAATTGATCTTGCAATGAGTAGAGAGCAAGATCAAGATTGAAGTATTCATTTCTGGATGAGGAGGGAATATCTGATGGAGGGGCCTGGGTTTGGATGTTTAAGTTTGGTGGCTCTACGATTTGAGGTTAAGACTCTACAATGGGGCTAGAGTCAGTGATCGTGGAGATGGTGGGATGTGGGAGCATTATGAAGTTGATATTATTTGGTTCCTCATTTATAGAATTTTGGGATTCTGTAACTGGAAATTGGTTTAGTGGATGAAGAATTACTTCCAACCATCGTGGGAATTCATAAAACTGATTACATGAGGATGATGGCAAGTGATTAACTCTGAAGAGGGTTGGGATAGACAGTACCTCGGGTTTATTCTTTGAGGTAGAGTTGTTTGTGAGTAACTTCTTAGCAAAGTTGAATCTTCCTGGGAATCCATTAGCTAGCACTGAGATGGCCGGATACTCATTGAAGCTCCAAAACATGTGACTCCAAGAGTTTAGAATTTGAGCTTGATGGAAAGGCATCATAGGTAGATATGCAAATAGTTGCTCATAGTTGGCTCTTCTGTACCCATCAATGCCCATAGCTATAATCTCGACCTCGTCCCCTTCATCCTTTTCTCTGATTTCATTGGAGGATTCCATTATCTCAATGACCTCATAATGTTCTTACACTGGTTCCTCTTCATTTCTTGCAGGGACCTCTTTTTCTGTCATAGAGATGTCATGAGCCTCCCCCTCAACTTGATCATCTTCTTGTACTATCAATAGCTCCCCCTCAACTGGAGCACTTTCTAGGATGGGAGCTTCAGGCATCTCCCCCTCGGCAGGTGTATTCTCTATCAGATCTTCAGGTGTCTCCCCATCAGTTTGAGCTTTGACTTTTTGGCTTTCATTTGCTGGTTCCTTTTCAGCAACCAATTCTTTGTCTTCCCTCTTTAGTACTTCTTCATTGACAAGAATATATTTCTTGACCAGTTTTCTTCTTGGTTTTCTAGGCTGAGCCACAGCCTCAGGACTTTCTTGAACATCAGTTTTGTCCAGCTGACTAGCCAGATTGTTTGATTCAGCTACTTCCTTGCTTGATGTATTTGATCTGGTCTCTACGATCGGTAGAGACTCTACGATTGAAAAGATGGATGGCCTTTTGGACTTGTGGCTGATTTTATTCTTCTTCAACAGCTGAGATATGGTAGCTCTATCTTCTTCTGCCTCAGCCTGTTGTTGCTTCCTTCTTAGGATCCTTAGAGTCTCAATGTCCGAGGACTCTACGGGCTTATTGGTAGTGGATCCTTGAGGCTCTTCTGTAGTTCTAGCTTTCAGCTTTCTTTTGCCCTTGCTTTTTCTGATCAAAGCAATGGGTTCTTCCTTGTTAGCTTCTTCTTCTTCTTTTTCATTTTCTCTGACAACTGAAATATTTCCAGGCACTCCTAATTCCTTTATTTCACCAGTTCTTCCATTGGATTCAGATATCATTCGCACATTTTTAGCAGGATTCCTTTTCCAGTTCTCGAATAGTTGCTGAGTCATTCGACGATTTGGATTAATGGCTTCTCCTTCATCGTCCTCAATTAAGTCACCCAGAGTAGCCTGTAAGATGATGCTTATAAATTGCCCGTAGAGCATCTTTTGAGAGCTCTTTGTCTTCTTTGAGCTGATTAACCACTTCCCAATCCATTCAAGCAATAGAGCCCCATAGTTAAGTTGTATTTCATAACATATGGCAGTCATGAGCTTGAGTTGCACCTCATTTACAGAGTCGTAACCAGAGCTCTTGCAATATACATTTTCCAATAATATCAGCTAGAAATTCATACCTCTGTGGAAACTCCTTCTTCTTGTATCCTTTGACAGAGGGTGATTTCTTGTAATGCATCTTTTTGAGTCCCTTATGGAAGTCTATGCCATCTATGGACGGATACCCTTTAGGTTTGAGACCTAGGGCTAGATTGATGTCCTCAGCCTTTAGTCTAGTTTCTATGTTCCTAACTTTCACAGTGAGTGTTGTTTTCAAATAAACCATTATTATAGAATTCTTTTACGTACCAGCTTCGGGTATATCAATGTGTCTGTACCCAAAGCTTCTTGAGACCCGCCTTCTTGATAGAAGCGGATCTTGTGAAATTTGGGTTCAAATTTATTTTGAACTCGTCAAAGCAAAAGTCTCAGAGCGAGAGATGGCGTTGAAGACGCCATTGATTTTCTTGCAGGAAGTGTGGTGATCGAGCTTTCACAGTTTAGGGTTTCTACTTGAGAGAGGAAGAGAGAGATGATCTTTTGAACTTTATATTTCACAAAGACGATTTTAATTTGTACTTGTAACTTCCCTCTCTCTATTTTTCTTAGTGGGACAGGTGTCAAGTTTTGCTTGGCTTAGGAGGATTGTACTGATTTGCCCCTTAACTTCTTCTGAGCTAATATGTTCTTCGGGAGGACTACGATCGTTGAGATGGTCCTTGGAGTCGTTGAGTCTGTTTTATCATCATAGAGTCTGTTCGGCAGTTTTCATGTCTGAGCTGCAATCGTTGAGTCTGACCAGTGATCGTCGAGTTTAAATATCAATCGTAGAGTCTGACCGAGTCCTTGTGATGAATCTTTTGACTTATCATTCTTCTTGGTTTAAGATAGCTCGGGAAGGGCCAACCTCATTGAATGAATCAAGGGTTAGGTTTGTCCCTGAGGCTCTTATCAGAGAGATTGCTTTGTTTTGTGCTTGATCATCATAGAGTGCTCCTTTGGTTTTGTTGATGAAGCTCTACTATCGTTGAGTCTGTACTGCGATCATTCTCTTATGACATTTCAGCTCTACGATCGTGGACTTCATTTCATCATGTTTATGATTTCGAATATAGCCTTTAAAACTGCATGGTTAGCGCAAACTAGAGCATATTTTATGGTTGCAAGTTAAGCATGCCTAGCTCACTTATTAACTTGTTAAATCTGGGTTCATCTAGAGGTTTTGTAAGAACATCAGCAAGTTGATTTTCCATGATCCCTAATGAAGTGATACCTTATTTCTATATGCTTAGTCCTAGAATGCATGACAGGATTATGAGTTATGGCAATTGCACTTGTGTTATCACAGTGAATAGGTATGGATTTAAATTCAAACCCATAATCTGCTAGTTGATTTTTTATCCATAAGATTTGAGCACAAAGAATCTGCCAAAGACAATGTTCAAAACATGAGTTGAAGTAGATACTGAATTTTGCTTCTTGCTAAACTAGGACACAAGTCTGTTTCCTAGAAATTGACAGGTGCCACTTGTACTTTTTCTATCAATTTTGCAGCCTGCAAAATCTGCATCTGTGTATCCTATTAGCTCAAATGAGGTCTTCTTGGGATACCAAAGCCGCAAGTGGGGTGTACCTTTGAGGTACCTGAAAATCCTCTTTACAGCAGTTAAATGAGATTCTTTAGGACTAGCCTAAAATCTAGCACAAATGCATATTGCAAACATTATATCTGGTCTATTGGCAGTTAGATATAAAAGAGAGCCTATCATACCTCTGTATTGAGTTATATCAATACTTTTACCTTTTTCATCTTTGTCGAGCTTGGTTGTAGGAGCAATTGGGGTTTTCATGGGAGAGGCTGACTCCATGCCATACTTCTTAAGTAAGTCTTTAATGTACTTGGTTTGGTTGATGAAGATTCCTTCATCGGTCTGCTTTACTTGCAGTCCAAGGAATAAGTTTAGCTCACCCATCATGCTCATTTCAAACTTGCTCTGCATAAGCTTGGAGAATCTCTTGCATAGCTTTTCATCAGTAGATCCAAAGATAATATCATCAACATATATTTGAACTAATAGGACTTTTTCTTTATGCTTTCTAAGAAATAGTGTGGTATCTACTCTACCTCTAGTGAATCCATTTTCAATAAGAAAGCTAGTTAGTGTTTTATACCATGCTCTAGGTGCTTGTTTAAGACCATATAAGGCTTTGTCTAATCTAAAGACATAATTAGAAAGAGATGGATTGATGAAACCTGGAGGTTGTTCTATATAGACTTCTTCTTGAAGTTCACCATTCAGGAATGCACTTTTGACATCCATCTGAAAGACCTTGAATTTCATGTGAGCAGCAAAGGTAAGGAATATTCTGATGGCTTTTAGTCTGGAAATAGGTGCAAATGTCTCATCGTAGTCAATGCCTTCTTCCTGAGAGTAGCCCTTGGCTACTATTCTTGCCTTATTCCTGGTGATGACTCCGTATTCATCCATCTTATTTTTGAAGACCCACTTGGTTCCAATAACAGGATGATTCTTTGGTCTTGGAATCAGTCTCCATACTTTGCTTCTTTTAAACTCACTAAGTTCTTCTTGCATGGCCTCTATCCAGCTGGAATCTTCCATAGCATCCTCTATCTTCCTCGGTTCTATTTGTGATAGAAAGCTTAGATAAAAGAATTCATTTTGGGTAGCAGCTCTTGTTTTGACTCTTGCACTCGAATCTCCAATGATTAGATCTTGAGTGTGATCTCTTGCCCATCTACTTCCTGTTGGGACATCAATTCTTATGCCTTCTTGTCTTAGATCTTCAAGATCTCTTTCTTCTTCTTGGTGTGGAGGCTCGTTGTCTGGCATAGGCCTCTCTACGATCTCATTTCCTTGCTCAACGATTTCACTGTCTGGTACTATGATCGTAGTATTGAGCTCGACAACCTCATTCGTAGTGTCTGAACTGTTGGTCGTAGTGTCTTGAGGCATTGTTTTGTTTAAAGTCTGTCTCATCAAAGATGATGTGAATTGAGACTTCAACACTCAATGTCTTCTTGTTGAACACTATGTAGGCCTTACTATCTGTGACATATCCAAGAAAGATTCCTTCATCTGATTTTGGCTAAAACTTTGTCAAGTATTGCTTTCCATTATTAAGAATGTAGCATGCACAACCGAAAACATGAAAGTAGCTGACATTTAGTTTTCTTCCTTTCCACAGTTCATAAGGAGTCTTCTCAATCATAGAGTGTATGAGTGATCTGTTCTGAGTATAGCATGCAGTGTTGACAGCTTCTGCCCAGAAGTACCCAGGCAGATGGGCTACTGCTAGTAGAGTCCTTCCAGCCTCTATTAATGTCCTGTTCTTTCTCTCAGTAACTCCATTTTGTTGAGGAGTTTGTGGAGCTAAGAAGTTGTGACTAATGCCATTGTTTGTGCAGAACTGGTCCATTTCTGAGAAGTCGAATTCTCTGCCATGATCACTCCTTATAGCCTTGATTTTCTCTCCTTTCTCATTCATCACCAGTTTGAACATCTTGATCAACTGGGAACTTGTCTCATTTTTTGAGGTTAGAAAGAACACCCATGTAAATCTGGTGAAGTCATCGACTATGACCAGAGAATATCTCTTTCCTCCATGGCTCGTCGTTGGAATTGGCCCAAAAAGATCCATGTGTAGCAACTGCAGAGGCTTGTCAATTGAATTTGTAGTTTTGCTCTTGAATGTGATTTTGGTCTGTTTCCCAAGTTGACAGGCATTGTACGACCTTTCTTTAACGAAGTTGAACTTGGGTAGGACTTCAACTAGATCTTTTGAAGCTAATTTGGACATGCTTTTGAAGTTGAGATGAGATAATCTTCGATGCCATAGCCAGCTCATTTCTTCGGATGCTTTAGCTAGAAAGCATATTATCTCGTCTGAGCTCAGTTGTCCAAGATTTACTGCGTAGACATTTCCTTCTCTTGTTCCGGTTAGCTTCACAGCGGATGTCTTCAGGTCTCGGACTTGACATTGATTGTTGAGGAATGTTACTTGATGACCCTTGTTGCAGAGTTGGCTAATGCTTAGAAGATTGTTCTGTAGTCCTTCCACATAGGCTACTCTACTGAAGGATACTACACCATTTCCAATTGACCCATATCCTCTTGTTTTGCCAGAGCTGTTGTCTCCAAAGATGACTGAGGGACCCTCCTTCTCAATGTAGTTAGACAGAAGGGCTTTGTTTCCAGTCATGTGCCTTGAACATCCACTGTCCAGATACCAGGTTGTGTTTGTGGAGCTCTTTTTCCTAAGGTAACATTAAACCTTCATTTTGGTACCTATACTTGTATGGGTCCTATTATGTTAGTACCCTTGGGGACCCAAATCTGCTTGATTTTGGGTCTAACATGCATGGAGTTATAATGACATTTTGCAGCCTTATGGCCAACTCTGTAGCACACAAAACATTTGATATGATGCATGTTTGTGTGTGTGTGAAATTTCTTCCTCCATTTGGACTTTTGTGGGTTATTGGTCATTCTTCTGCTAGGCTGATATTTCCTCTTCCATGTGTTCTCTTGTTTCATGACTTGTGAGGAGTATATCTTACTTCTACTGTACCTTCCTGGTTGGTTCGTAGAGTTAATTTTATTGGACTTTACGATCCTTCGAGGTTGATGAGTAGTAGCTAGATTACTCTTCTCTTTTCTAAAAACTAGACCGGCATGAGATCCCTTACTCGTGGGAATATGAATTGAATCAACTGAGCAAGGTTTGATAGGCTCATCCTTTTGTGAGGATTTCACAAATATAATGCCTCTACTAAAACCTGAGGCATTACTAGTGATAATTTCCTTTACTTTTTCCACACATGACTCTGAGGTAGATTCCCCAAAGCCTAACCCTGTTATATCAAAGACACTTCTCTGGTTAAGGATTAAGGAGTCCATGTATGAAGAGGATTTATTCCATGTAGAGACTGTCTTTTCTAGATCCTCAATCTTGGAGGTTAGACTAGACTCTCTTTGTGCACTGAGCTCATTTGCTTGTCTCAAGAACTTATTCTCAGCTTCAAACTTGGAGAGAGAATTAGTACTAAGAAGGGATGTTTCTAGTTCTTCTTGAACATTTTCTTTCTCCTTTTGAAGAAGTGAATAATCTTTAGACAGAACTCTAAACCACTTCATGTATTGGTGCAGATCAGATGTTATGCCATGTAATGCAGTTCTAAGGTCATCAATATCTACATCAGGAGAGTTGAAGTTAAATACCTCATCGATACTTACTTCATGTATGTTGGAGTTCTGTTTGTCCCTTGTATTTTTGGCCATCAAACAGAGATTTGCCATTTGAGGATCTTCATCATCTCCAGATTCCGGAGTTGAGTCATTGTCTGAGTCACTCCACGATCCTCCAACTACAAGGCCTTTATCCTTCTTCAGTGGCCTTTTATTGCCTTTGTATTCCTTCTTTGCATGTGATTTCTTCTTGAGTTCTTCTCTGAGAGGTTTGTTACAGTTAGCAATGAAGTGGCCAGGTTTCTTGCAATTGTAGCATAGGTCATTTATTTTCTCCTGGCTGCTGTAATTGTTGACTTTCTTTGGCTTATTGGTTTTGCCTTGTCGCATGAATCTTCTTAGTCTTTTTACCAGCATTGCAAAGTCCTCATCATCATCTTCATCGTAGTCAGAATCAACTTCAATGTTGACTTTGGAGGTGTTTTCGGTTACTTTGAGAGCAACACCTTTGTCCTTCTTTCTTCCTTGCATAACGTTTACGCTTTCGTTATGTCGATTCCGGTTCAGATATATAAGAAGGTTGCCATATAGCTGTTGAACAGTCATTTTATGTAGATTCTTTTACTCTCTAATGGCAGTGGTTTTGGCATCCCACTTTCTTGGCAAGGCTCTCATGAATTTTATAATTAGATCTTTGTTTGGATAGATCTTTCCATAGGCTCGTAGGGAGTTGAGCAGAATATTAAATCTCTCGTATGTGGCAGTGATGTTCTCTCCTTGAACGTGAGCAAACATCTCATATTGCTGAGTCAAGAGAGATTGTTTATTTTCTCTGACTTCTTATGTTCCTTTATGCATGATAAGTACTGCTTCCCAAACCTCCTTTGTTGTTTTGCAGTTAACCACGTTTTCAAACAGATCATCTTCTAGGGATTGAAATAAGATGTTCTTAGCCTTTTTATCAATTTGGATGACTCTCTTCTCATTTTCATCTATTCTTCTTTGACCTTGATCTGTATTCTGTTTGGGTCGTCTGTAGTTGGTGCAAGCTTTGTAGGAATGTAGGGCCCATTTTGAACAGTTTCAAATAGATCTTCATCTATTGCATCCATATAAGCTTGCATCCTAACCTTCCAGTTAGTGAATTTGTCTTTGTTGCACATGGGTGGCTTCTTTGCCTCCTCCGATCTTTGATTAAGCTTTGTAAGTGTGCCATTGGATCTACTCAAGCTTTGTAGGCTATATAATAGAAACGCTTTTGATACCAATTGTTAGTTTCGGAGAGGCACAATAGATATCTAGAAGGGGGGTTGAATAGATAATTAAAAAAATTTCTTTTAAACTAGTTAGTATGATGGTGATTAATGCACAATGCAGAAAGAGTATTTGATATACCTTCTTTTAGATATCTTGAATTAATGAGAGTGAGGCGATTATATGACGAGAATAGCGGTTATAATGGACACAACAGATTTTAAGTGGTTCGGAGAACTTAAAGCTCTAATCCACTCTTCTACTCCTTGAGTAGGAAATCCACTAAGGATGTACATTACACTTCTTGAATCTCACAGATTCCTTCTAGACCAGCAGTCTAGGCACTTCTTAGTTCACTCTTGAACTCTTCAAGTCCAGCAGACTTGGTTCTTCCAGCAGACTTCTTAGGAAAATGAGAAGTCTGCTACCTTAATATTCCAGTATCTAGTCTTCTTCTGAGGTAAGGGATATTATTTTTGTTCAGTATTCATAAGGAATAATATTTTCTTCCATACTCTGTAGTATATGAGTAATATTATTTTGTCTCGTATTCCTAATTATACCCTCATTTTGTTAAAGTATTGCTTCTATACTCCGTGAAAGAATATCCTTGAAATTTGTGCTTCATCTACTATCGTTTCACAAGGATATTTTCTGCACATTCTTGTTAAATTTTAAGCTTTTCATGCCGAAGTACTATCCATGAGTACTATACATTTATACGATATTATTCACAAAGTACTATTCATGGGTACTATTCACAAAGTACTATTTATAAAGTACTATTCATGAAGTACTATTCATGAGTACTATTCACAAAGTACTATTCATGGAGTACTATTCCCGAAGTACTATGTTAGTTCCCAGAGGCACAATAGATATCTAGAAGGGGGGGTTGAATAGATAATTAAAAATTTTCTTTTAAACTAGTTAGTATGATGGTGATTAATGCACTGCGTTGAAAAAGAGTATTTGATAAACCTTCTTTTAGATATCTTGAATTAATGAGAGTGAGGCGATTATGACAAACTATATCGCTTATAGTAGTTATAATGGACACTGCAGTTTTTAAGTGGTTCAGAGCACTTAAAGCTCTAATCCACTCTTCTACTCCTTGAGTAGGAAATCCACTAAGGTTGTCTGTTACACTTCTTGAATCTCACAGATTCCTTCTAGACCAGCAGTCCAGGCACTTCTTAGTTCACTCTTGAACTCTTCAAGTTCAGCAAACTTGGTTCTTCACAGTTCAATTAGAACTCTTCAAGTCCTTCAGACTTGGAACTCTCACTTCAGTTGATTGGTTGTTGTTGAGATCGTGATTGGTGCTACTTTCGATTCTTTATTAAGCACTTGTTCGAGATAACCGAGTAATGAGCAAGCTTTTCTTTTTTTTGATTCGTAGAGTTGAGCGTTGAGTGTTCTTGTGCCTTTTGTTCAATGCTTGCTTACTTCTCTCATCCATACGTATTACGTATATTGTGATCTTTTTAAATCTATCCATTGAAGTCATCTGATGAGGCATTAAATGTGTTTGACATTTCTGAGCTTTGATGGAGACTTTTCGCACATCTTACGAATTGCAATCGCCCACCTTGACCATGAGATCGCGCTTTCACCTAACACCTGAAAAGGTGTTTTCCTCTGCCCAATGGTCCTTTTCTTAGCTTCTTGAATATGTTCCTTTTTATTAATACTAAGGATATCTTTTGTACCATTGGGACTGGTGAGTGCTTCAACGTTCAAAACCCATTCCACATTTGTTGGAATTTATTTCCAAAACAAAAATAGGGCTCGATGCTTCTGACACAAGATAGATGATACTCTACGATGCATATCGTGGTGTCTTGTCATATTTGTGCTTAATCTGAATAGAACACTACGATTTCTTTCAAGGGTTTTCATGTTATGATCTTTCCACAATACGATCTTTGCTTTCTTGTCTTGCAGACTCTACGTTTCCGAGAGCATACTACGATCTCTGAGTTAGCTTTGGCAAATGTCTGGATCATTCTATGATTTATGGAGAGTCCCTTCAAGATATATACACTACGATCATATCAGCTCTACGATCCTGCCTTAGCTTCTGCATTCTGTTGATCAGTTGGATAGACTACGATTCTCTTCAAGGCCTATCTATTTCTTTCTAGTCATAGATCAACCTAACATTTTTGATCTCTTTATCTATACAAGTGAACATTAAAGACTAAGATCAACCTAACAATTTTGATCTATCACTAAGTCCTTATACATATATTCCTTGAAGGACTTTACATATAATCATGAGCATTTACTTTAAAACATCAAATCAAAATATGAATTCTTCCAACATACTATTCACGAGGTACTATTCACCCAGAGTACTATTCATGACAAAAATTGATTTCTTTTCGGTCCAAATCATTTTTGATATAATATCATTCTTGAAATTTACTCCACAAAGTAGTATTATGTTGGCAATTTGAACATTATTGAATTCTAGATAAATTAAATTATGAATCTTTAAAATTTATCCTTTGCTTTCTTTTAATTGAATTCTTATATCATTTTCATCATCCTCATGCTTATATTGTGATGAAAGTCATATGTGGCTTACATGCATAGATGGACTATTGATTGGTATGATTATGACCAGTGATCATTCGGTATAATTATGACCCTTAATATTACATATGATGTGGTAAAAGTCTTCATTGGCCCATAGTGCATTGATGGATAGTTGTTGGTATGATTATGACCAGGGATTATTCGGTATAATCATAACCATTGATGATTACATGAATATCCTTGGCCCGTAGTGCAGGGATGATTCGATAATGTGGTTTATTTATTAATGTGAGACCCAGAATTTTATGAAATGAAAGTATTCAATTTTCTTATATTTATTATTCTATTTAATAAATGGCTAAATTGATAAAAGGTTAAAGTTAAGGGTGATATTTGAAAATTTTGCAAAGTAAGCAAGTTGATATAAAATATCGTTGTGTCAGGGAATATTCGTTTGGTCGGGGAATATTCTTTTTGTTAGGGAATATTCATTCGACGACACTATCATTGGTGGACCCCACAACGGAATAATTGTCGTAGTTAGAAAATGACAGAAATATCTTTTTATAAAAAAACGGCGAAAGTTTTACAGTTAAACTGTTGAGATACCCGGTGGTAAAAATATAGTAATACGCGTGGTTGCATAGTAGCACACAGTATTGATTATTGATGCTTACGTAAGAAGCCACTCAGCTTACTCAATTATTGCTATATTAATTGTTGCATAGTATCTCACGTTATTTGATTCAATTATTGTCAAAGTATCATCTGCATAATATTTTTTATTATTAAATCAATAATTGAGACAATAAATTTATTCATATTATTATTTACATTATTGATAATGTCTAGAAAGCTCTATCAAGGAAAGACGTTTGGTCACCTAATTGCGCGTCAATAAGGAGAAATCTTTATCGGAAAGCCCCCTCTTACCTGGGAATGATCTGGTTGTCGATATTGTAAGTTATAATATTAATGATGAATAATTGTTGAAGTATTAAAAATGTGTTTATTGAAGATAAGTGAATTACAAAATTTAGAGGGGAATAATGCAAACTTGGAAAACTTTAGGGGTACTAAAGTGTAATAACTTAAATCAATATGGACCATTGATGGTGGTTTTAATAGTAAATCAATCTGGACCCTCAGTGGTGGTTTTAATAGTAAATCAATTTGGACCGTCGGTGGTGGTTTTAATAGTAAATCAATCTGGACCGTCGGTGGTGGTTTTAAAAGTAAATCAATCTGGACTGTCGGTGGTGGTTTTAAAAGTAATCAATCTGGACCGTCAGTGGTGGTTTTAAAAGTAAATCAATCTGGACTGATCGTTCTAATAGTAAATCAATCTGGACCATTCATGAATTAGTTACTACTTAGTCCATTCTCCTATAAATAGAAGCTTAATTCTTCTTTCATTCTCACCAATTCACTGAGATTTGCAAGAGAAGCTATAGAGAGAGAAACTATAGAGAGAAAGAAGAAGAGTATTTTGTTAGGTCCTAGTTAGCACAATAGTTATCTAGAAGGGGGGGTTGAATAGATATTTAAATAATCTTTTTCGTTTTAACTTTGTTCTTTGAAAGTGATTAAAACATAGCGAAATTAGTATTTGTTTTAATCTTCTTAACCAAGTAATGGTGTTGTGAGTGAGTGTGAGGCAGATATGGCAGATATAGCAGTTATGGCAGTTATAGCATGAATATAAAAGACACAGTCGTTTTTAAGTGGTTCGGAGCACTTAAAGCTCCTAGTCCACTCTTCTACTCAACGAGTAGGATATCCACTAAGGATGTCTTTTACAACCACGAATCACTGATTCCTTCTAGACCAAATTTGTCAGGAACTTGATTCACTCTTGAACTCTTGAGGCGGTGACCTTGGAACTTCTCTAGTTCCACAGGAACTCTTCAAATCCAAAGAGCTTGGTACTTTTTCTTGAGTTGGTTGAGTTATTGAGTTCTTGATGGTTGCTACTCGATTCTTTGTGTAAGCCTTTGGTTGAAAAGAAGCCCGAGTAGGCGAAAGCAAGCTTTGTAATATCTCGGATCGTAGAGTTAAGCCTTAGAGTTCTTCACGTTGTATGTTTATACTTGCTTGATTTCTTCTCATCCATCGATCTGTATATATGTGATGTTGAAAACTATCCGTTGGATCCATCCGTTGAGGCCTTAAATGCTTCTGAACTTTCTGAACTTTGATGGAGACATTTCTTTACCTCTGCTGAATTCTGCATTCTAGCCCACTGACATTGCAGTCTGCTTTCTCACCTAACACCTGAAAAGGTGTTTTTGTCCCGTTTGCCCATGGTACTATCCTTGACTTCTACAATACGCTTCTTTGTTACATACTAAGGATATTTCTTATTCTTGGGACTGATGAGTACTGCAACGTCTAGAATCCATTTCTCATTTGTTAAGATCATCCTTTGCACAGATCTTGAGGCTCGTCATTTTCGGATATAAGATAGATGGTGCTCTACGATTTGGATTGTGGTATACTATGATTCAGATCATAGTGTTTTGATGACTTTGCACACTACGATGCTATCAGTAGAGAATACTAAGTTTTCCCTTAGGCCTTCGCAGACCACGATCTTGACTTGCTCGTGATGTTAGCTCTACGTTCCCGAGAGTACACTACGATCGTTGACTTATATGCTTCTTGTTTCCTTCATCATACTACGGTCGTAAAGTTTGCTCGGAAAACGTTGGGACCACTCTACTATATCCGAAGAGTCCCCTTCAAGGCAAACATACTACGATCTTTCGATTCTGCATCTTACGCTTACGACTTACGCAAGTTGATCAGATTGATGCACTACGATTTCTTCAAGACTAATCTATTACATCTTAAGATCAACCTAACAATTTTGATCTTTCTATTGATTCATTCCAAACAGAATGGTACACGTTGATAGCTTAGATCAACCTAACAATTTTGATCTATCACTAAGTCCTTGTACATGTATTCATTAAAGGACCTTACAAATAATCATGAGCATATTCATTAAAACATCAAATCATGCTATGCATTCTCCCAACAATCTCCCCCTATTTGATGTTGACATAACTAAGGAGATTTGTTGTCATGATTATTGATTTCTATATCGATCTGTGAAAAAATAAACATGACTTAGTATTTCAGTGAGCAGCTAAAATTTCTAGAGAATAAGCATGAATTTATTGATGTATGAAGATAGATGTTACACTTGAGATAAATACATTAATAAGAAATGAAATTCAACTTATCTCTATTTCCTTGGCCTTTTGCTCCTTGGGGGGTTTTCCTTTTCCTCTGCTCTTCTTTTTCTGCTAGCTTCATCTCCCCTAGCCAAATCTTCGAGCTCACTAGGGCTTAATCTTGGATTGTGGTCGTGCCTATTTTGAATGTCGGATCTCCAATTGGCATTCTTAGGCCTATTGCGGTTACTTTATGTGAGCTAGAAGTCGGCCCTGAACTCCTTAATGGTTGAGCTACCAATATTTCCTGCTGATTAGATTGTGGAGTTCGATAGTTTGATCGTGGAGTCTGTTGAGAGTGCCTTGCAGGAGGGTTCCTCATACATTGCGTTTGGAATTGTTGGAATTTTCCTCTGCTTCTTCCCTTATTCCCTTGACCTTCCCGATCTCCTTTGCCTCTATTCTCCCCCTTTATGTCAGCATCAAGAGTTCGAATGTCTTCGGACAGACGAGCAACCCCTTGGATAAGTTCGTTGATCTGATTCTTGGTCTGAGCAATGTCTTCTCTATTTTCTTCGATGAGACCTTTAGACCTAGCTTCTCTTTGCTAAAAGATGGAGAGAATGTTGTCTGTTTGTTGGCCACTGCTGACATAGGACTGTTGAAACTCTTTGACAGCAGCCTGAAGATTTTGAATGCTTTGTATCATTTGCTGGTTTTGAGATTCTTGAGTTTTCTGTAAAATCAAGATAGCATCACTATGTCGTTTGGCTATAAGGAAGTGAATGTCATCCCTGTCCTTTATGCTTTGTAGCATTTCGCTGATGATCTCTTTGAGTGTTTTAGACAATTCAGAGCTCAGGGATCTTGGAAGGGAGTTTGCAGCATTGATAATGGATGTCAGTCTTAGTTGTATCAGTTCAGCATGATCTTCAAGACTCTCGTCCAGCTCCTTGACCATTTTCTCAGACATGGCTGATAGATCAACCTTGGTAGACAATTCTGAAATAATTTCATCCAATTGTGGAAATTTTGAGGAGGAAGGAGGTGTATTGTTGAATTGTTCTTTTAGTGAGCAGAGAGCCAGTTTAAGATTGAAGCATTCATTTGTTGATGAGGAAGGGATATCTGATGGAGGGGCCTGTGTTTGGATATTTGGGATAGGAGACTCTACGATTCTGATGTGTGACTCTATGATGTGACTAGAGTCTGGAATCGTAAATTTGGTGATTTTGTGGGAGGTGAGCAAGGTTGAATTTTCTTGATTCTTGATTATAGAATTTTGGGATTCTGCTTATTTGGAAATTGATTTAGTGGGTGAAGAATCACTTCCAACCATCTAGGAATTCATAGAATTGATTGAATAAAGATGATGGCAAGTGATTCATTTGGAAGAGTTTAGGGATAGTCAATACCTCAAGCTTATCCTTGGTTGAAGAATAGTTGGTAAGGAGCTTTTTGGCAAAAATAACTTTTCCTGGAAATCCATTGGCGATCTGAGAGATAGCTGGGTATTCTTTGAAGCTCTGGAACATGTGATCCCAAGAGTTTAGAATTTGGGGCGGTGGAAGGACATCATAGGAAGATATGCAAATAGTTGCTCATAGTTGTATCTTACGTATCCATCTATACTTCTTGCAATGATTTTAACTTCATCTTCTTCATTGATTTCATCTGCAGATTCCATTATCTCAATGGTCTCTGGATGATCTGGCACTTGTTCAACCTTGTCTTGGGCAGTGACCTTCTCTTCTGCCATTTGGATATCATGACGCTCCCCCTCAGCATGATCATTCTTTTTAATTGCATACTTCTCCCCCTCAGCTGGTGTATCCTCTATCATGAGTGATTCAGAGATCTCCCCCTCAGCTGGAGCACCTTCTATCATGTGGTCTTCAGGTTCCTTCTCTTCAGTAGGAGTAGTGATTTCTTGACATTCACTGGTTGGTTCCTTTTTGGTATTCAGTTCTTCTGTTGCTCTTCTTAGCACTTCTTTATTGTCAAGAATGTATTTCTTAACAATTTTCCTTCTTGGCTTTATAGCCTGAGCCTCAGCCTCAGGGCTTTCTTCAGTTGTGCCCTTTAGACTGGCCAAGATAGCAGCTTCTTTGTTTGATCTGTGCTCTACGATCGGAGGAGACTCGATGATCGAAGAGACTGATGTCTTTTTGCCTTTGTGACTGGTCTTACTCATTTTCAGCAGTTGTGATATTGTTGCTCTATCTTCTATAGCCTCAGCTTGTTGTTCCTTTCTTCTTAAGATTCTGAGAGTCTCAATGTCTGAGGACTCTGCATGTTTGTTGGTGGAGGATCCTTGAGCTGCATGTTTGTTGGTGGAGGATCCTTGAGGCTCTTCTACTGGTTTGACTTTCCTTTTTCTGACTAACGCATTGGGATCTCCCTTGTTTGCTTCTTCTTCTTCCTCAGATTCTCTGACAACAGACATATCCCCTGCAGTTCCTATTCCCTTTACTTCACCAGTTCGACCACTGGATTCAGATGCCATCTTTACATTTTTAGCTGGATTTCTTTTCCGGTTTTGAAATAATCTCTTTGGGTCATTAAATGCATTTGGATTTATGGTTTCACCTTCATCATCTTCAATTAGATCACCAAGAAGCGCACTGTAGGATAATCTTGATGAAACGATAGTAGAGCATCTTCTCATGAGCTTTTGGTCATCTTTGAGTTGCTCATCCATTTCCCAATCCATTCAAGTAAAATAGCCCCATAGTTTAGTTGTGTTTTATAACACAAGGCAGTTATGAGTCTTAATTGTATCTCATTTACGGAGTCATGGCATGAGCTTTTATAGCATATGCATTTTCCAACAATATCGGCCAGAAACTCATACCTTTGTGGGAATTCCTTCTTTTTGTATCCTTTGACAGTTGGTGACTTCTTGTGATGCATCTTCTTGAGACCTTTATGAAAGTCTATGCCTACATGGTGGGGTACCCTTACGACTTGAGACCTAGGGCTAAGTTAATATCCTCGACCTTGATTTGATTTCAACATTTCCTTACTCGTCTTTGTGATAGTGTTGTCTTTAAACACACAGATTATTGTAGAACTCCTTGACCAACCGGGTAGATCAATGTGTCCGTACCCAAAGCTTCCTCGAGACACTGCTTTTTTAGTAGAGCGAGTTTTGTGAAACTAGGGTTCAATAATTTTGAATTCGTCGAAGTAGAGTCGGTAGCCTGAGATTACGTTTGAAGCAGCCATTGATTCTGTAGTCTGAGCTTTCTGCTGAATTAGGGTTTTGCTTTGAGAGAGAGAGAGAGAGACTTCTGAACTTCAGATTTTTTTAAAAAAACTGTTTCAATTTGCACTTATAACTTCCTCTCTCTTTTTCACTTAGAGGGACGGTGGACAGCAGCTCTCTGATTTTATGTGAGGGAATGTCTTGATTTGCCCTTAGTGTCTTATCGAGATTTTAGGAAGACTACGATCGTGAGATAGTCTTTGCATCTGATGCGATCGTCAGTCTTAATCTTGTGATGAGTCTTAGGAAGCATACCTTTATGTATCGGGAGATAGTCTTTTGTGAGTTTGAGGTTAGGTTTGTCCTTGCGACCTCTTCGAGATTGCTTTGTTTATGAACGATCGTTGAGTCGATCATCATTCGTTAATGGAGCTTTTGTCATCGTTGAGTTCTCTACGAAGGTTGAGTCTTTCTTACGATCGTTGAAATAGTTGTCTTTTCAACTCGACGATCGTGGACTTTCTTGATCATATCTATGATATTGAGTTCGGCCTTTTATATCTTTCATGGTTAGCACAGTCTAGAGCATATATTTCATGGTTGAAGATTTAACATGCCTAGCTCACTTATTAACTTATTAAATCTGAATTCATCTAGTGGTTTAGTAAAACATCTCGCAAGTTGATTTTCGGTAGGGATATCTTTGTGCGATATAGTTCCATTTTCACATGATCCCTAATGAAGTGATACCTTATTTCAATATGCTTGGTCCTAGAATGCATACTTGAGGATTATGAGTTATTGCTATGGCACTTGTGTTGTCACAATGTATGGGTATAGATTTGAAATCAAACCCATAGTAATTTATTTGGTTTCTCATCCATAGGATCTCGAGCACAAGATTGCCCGGTGACAATGTATTAAACTTCTACGGTTGAAGTGGACCTTTGAGTTTTGCTTTTTCTTTGAACCAGGACACAAGCACTGCTTTTCTAGTAATTGTGAGGTGCCCTTTGGTACTCTTTCTATCTATTTTGCATCATGCAAAATCAGCATCTGTATATCCTGTTAGTTCAAAAGAGGATTCCTTGGGGTACCAAAGCCCCAAGTAAGGTGTACCCTTGAGATACCTAAAGATCCTCTTTACAGCAAACAATTGTGACTCTTTAGGGTTAGCACGAAATTAGCACATATGCATATTGCGAACATTATATACAGTCTCTTGGCGAGTTAGGTATAAAGAGAACTATCATACCTCTGTATTGAGTTATATCAATGCTTTTACCATTCTTATCTTTATCAAGCTTAGTTGCAGGAGCAATTGGTGTCTTCATGGGAGAAGCTGATTCCATGCCATACTTCTTTAATAAGTCTTTGATGTATTTGGCTTAATTAATGAATATTCCTTCATCAGTCTGCTTTACTTGCAGTCCAAGGAAGAAATTCAGCTCACCCATCATGCTCATTTCAAACTTGCTCTGCATTAGCTTAGAGAATCTCTTGCATAACTTTTAAATCGATGAGAGCCAAAAATGATATCATCAACATATATTTGAACTAGTAAGACTTTGTCTTTATGCTTTCTAAGAAAAAGTGTGGTATCTACTCTACCTCTAGTGAACCCATTTTCTATTAAGAAGTTAGTTAGTATTTCATACCATGCTCTAGGTGCTTGTTTAAGACCATATAAGGCTTTATCTAATCTATAGACATAATTGGAAAGAGATGGATTGATGAGACCTGGAGGTTGTTCTACATAGACTTCTTCTTGAAGTTCTCCATTTAGAATGCACTCTTGACATCCATCTGAAAGACTTTGAACTTCATGTGGGCAGCAAAGGCAAGAAAGATTCTGATGGCTTCGGTCGGCAGCAGGTGCAGATGTCTCGTCATAGTCAATACCTTCTTCTTGAGAATAGCCCTTTGCCACTAATCTTGCCTTGTTCCTGGTAATGACCCCATCTTCATCCATTTTATTTCTAAAGACCCACTTAGTTCCTATTACTGGATGAACCTTTGATCTTGGCACCAATCTCCACACTTTTCTTCGTTCAAATTGGTTGAGTTCTTCTTGCATAGCTTCTATCCAACTGGAGTCTTCCATAGCATCCTCTATCTTCTTTGGCTCAATTTGTGACAGGAATCTTAGATAGAAACATTCATTCTGAGTAGCAGCTCTTGTTTTGACTCTAGCACTCGAATCTCCAATGATTAGATCCTGAGTGTGATCTCTTGCCCATCTCTTTTGGTTGGGACATACGTCTGATGCCTTCCTGTCTTAAGTCTTCAAGGTCTATCTCTTCTTCTTGGAGTGGAGGCTCACTGTCTTGGATGGACCTCTCTACGATCACATTATCATGTTTTACGGTTTCACTGTCTAGTCCTACAATCGTAGTGTTGACCTCGACGACTTCATTCGTAGTGTCTGCAATATCGGTCGTAGTGTCTTGAGGTACTTCTTTGTCTAAGTTAGTTTCATCAAAGATGATGTGTATTGAGACTTCGACATTCAGCGTCTTTTTGTTGAACACCCTGAAAGCCTTGCTGTCTGTGGCATATCCAAGAAAGATCCCCTCGTCTGACTTGGGTTGGAATTTTGTCAGATACTGCTTTCCATTATTGAGAATATAGCATGCACATCCAAAGACATGGAAGTAGCTGACACTTGGCTTTCTTCCTTTCCATAGTTCGTAGGGCGTCTTCTTGATCGTAGAGTGAATTAGTGATTTATTCTGAGTGTAGCATGCAGTGTTGACAGCTTCCGCCTAAAAGTATTCAGGCAGACGAGCTGCTGCTAGTAGAGTCCTTCCAGCCTCTATCAGGGTTCTATTCTTTTTCTCAGCAACTCCATTTTGTTGAGGAGTTCGTGGAGCTGAGAAGTTATGACTGATGTCATTGTCTGAGCAGAACTTGTCTATTTCTGAGAAATCAAATTCTCTTCCATGATCACTCCTTATGGCCTTGATTTTCTCTCCTTTCTCATTCATCACCAGTCTGAACATCTTGATTAATTCTGAGCTCGTTTCATCCTTTGATGTTAGGAAGAATACCCATGTGAATCTGGTGTAGTCGTCAACTATGACTAGAGAACATCTTTTTCCTCCTAGACTGGTTGTTGGGATTGGCCCAAAGAGATCCGTGTGGAGCAAGCTGCGATTGGCTTGTCGATGGAGTTGATAGTCTTCTTTCTTGAATGAACTTGGTTTGCTTTCCAAAGCGATAGGCATTGCATGGCCTTTCCTTCACAAAGTTGAACTTGGGAAGGCCACTACTAGGTCTTTGATGCGGTTTGGACATCTTTTGAAGTTTAAGTGAGACAACCTTCTATGCCATAGCTTGACTCATTTCCTCGGATGCTTTTGCTTTGGAAAACATCTTTGTCTCATCGAGCTCGATTGACCAAGATCTATAGTGTAGACATTTCCTTCTCTTGATCCGGTCGACTTTTCTGGCAGATGTCGTCAAATCTACGACTTGACATTGGTTGTTGAGAAATGTTACTTGGTGACCCTTGTCAGCGAGTTGGGTGATACTTAGAAGGTTGTGTTGGAGTCCTCACATAAGCTACTCTCTATTGAAAGATCTTGCACCATTTCCGGTAGAGCCATATCCTCTAGTCTTGCCCGAGCCGTTATCTCCAAAGATGACAGAGGGACCCTTCTTTTCTACATAGTTGGATAGTAAAGTTTTGTTCCCTGTCATATGCCTTGAGCATCCACTGTCCAGATACCATATGGAGCTCTTTTCCTATCAAAACATTTGAACTTTCATTTTGGTACACATATTTGCATGGGTCCTTCTTTGTTAGTTCCTTTGGGTACCCAAATTTGTCTAATTTTGAATTTCACATGCATGGAGTTATGATAGCATTTAGCAGCCCTATGACCATATTTATTGCATATGAGACATCTATCATAGTGCATGCGATTGTGTGTGTATGATGGTTTATCATCCATTTGAACTTATGTGTGGTTCTTAGTCACTTTCTTGTTAGAATGACTCTTTTTCTTCCACGTGTCCTTGGGTTTCATAAATGGTGATGAGTGTGCCTTGCCTCTACTATACTTTCCCGGTCGATTCGTGAAGTTGATTTTGCTTGAGTCTACGATTTTTGAGGTGGGTAAGTGGAGGTTGAGTTATTCTTCCGTTTATGAAGCCCGAACCCGACATGAGATCCTTTACTTCTTTGAGTATAACTAGAGCGAGTAGAACAAGGTTGACTTGGTTCTTCCAACTGTGAGGATTTCACAAAGATAATGTCTCTACCAAAGCTTGAGGCATTACTAGTGCTAATTTCCATTGTCTTTTCCACACATAGCTCTGAGTTGGATTCCCCAAAACCTAAGCCTGTTCTGTTAAGCAGGTAGTCAATGGTGGATGAGGATTTGTTCCATGCAGAGATAGTCTTCTCTAGATCCTCAATTTTAGAGGTTAGCTTAGACTCTCTTCGTGCATTGAGTGTGTTTGTCTGTTTTAACGTTTCATTCTTAGCCTCAATCTTGGAGAGAAGATTAGTACTTAGAAGGGCTGTTTCAAGCTCTTCTTGAACTTTCTTCTTCTCCTCTTGAAGAAGAGAATGATCCTTAGACAAGACTCTGAACCACTTCATGTATTGATGCAGATCAGTGGTTATGCCATGCAGAGCAGTTCTTAAATCACTTATATCTACATCAGGAGAATTGAAATCAAATACCTCATCGAGACTTACATCATGAATGTTGAGGTTTTGGTTATTCTTTGCATGTTTGGCCATAAGGCACAGATTGGGCACTTGTGGTTCTTCTTCATCTCCGGAGTTAGCATTTGAGTCATTATCTGAGTCACTCCATGACCCTCCAGCAACCAGTCCCTTATCTCTTTTCTGAGGCCTCTTGGTACCTTTGTATTCTTTCTTTTCATAAGTTTTCTTCTTCAGTTCTTCTTTGATAGGTTTGTTGCGGTTCTTGATGAAGTGACGAGGTTTCTTGCGGTTGTAGCATAGATTGTTCGATTGCTCTGGTGGCGTAGTTCTTAACTTTCTTTTGCTTCTTTGGTTACGCCTTGTCGCATGAACCTTCTTAGTCTCTTTACTAGCATGGCAAAGTCTTCATCATCGAGTCGGTCTCGGTGATGACTTTTGATGCACCTTCATTTTCTTTGAAGCACACACCTTGTCTTTTCTTCTTCTTCCTTACGATATGGTTTTGTACGTTGGGTTAGCTCGGTTAAGTGAGGTCGGGAGATTTCCATATAGTTGTTGAACTGTCATCTCATTAAGATTCTTTGACTCTCTTATTGTCGTGGTCTTTACATCCCACTTGCTTGGTAGGGCTCTCATGAACTTTATGGTTAGATCCTTGTTAGGATAGATCTTCCCATATGCACGTAGAGAGTTTAGCAGAGCGTTGAATCTTTCATAGGTTGCAGTCACGTTTTCTCCTTGCGAATGAGTGAACATTTCATACTGTTGTGTCAGGAGAGACTGTTTGTTCTCTCTGACTTCTTGAGTTCCTTCGTTCATGATTAGTTGTGCTTCCCAAACTTCCTTAGCTGTTTTGCTGTTTACAAAATTTTCAAACAGATCGTCCTCTAAGGATTGGAACAGGATATTCTTCACCTTTTTGTCAAGTTGGACAACTCTCTTCTCTGTGTCTGTCCATTCTTCTTTAACTTTGATTTGAACTCTATTTGGATCGTCAATGGTTAGTGCAAGCTTTGTTGGTACATAGGGCCCATTAAGAACAGTCTCAAATAGATCTTCATCTATTGAGTCCATGTAAGCTTGCATCCTGACTTTCCAGTTAGCAAATTTGTCCTTGTTACACATTGGTGGCTTCTTTGCCTCCCGGTCTGGATTAAGCTTGATGAAGTGCCATTGGATCTACTAAAGCGTGTAAGCTGTAAAATAGAACCTGCTTTGATACCAATTGTTAGGTCCTAGTTGGCACAATAGTTATCTAGAAGGTGGGGGTTGAATAGATATTTAAAAAATCTTTTTGTTTTAACTTTGTTCTTTGAAAGTGATTAAAACATAGCGGAATTAGTATTTATTTTAATCTTCTTAACTAAGCAATGGTGTTGTGAGTGAGTGTGAGGCAGATATGGCAGATATAGCAGTTATGGCAGTTATAGCATGAATATAAAAGACACAGTCGTTTTTAAGTTGTTGAGTACACTTAAAGCTCTAGTCCACTCTTCTACTCAACGGTAGGATATCCACTAAGGATGTCTTTTACAACCACGAATCACCTGATTCCTTCTAGACCAATTTATCAGGAACTTGATTCACTCTTGAACTCTTCAAGGCCGTGACCTTGGAACTTCTCTAGTTCCTAGGAACTCTTCAAGCAAAGCAGCTTGGTACTTTTTCTTGATTGGTTGAGTTGTTGAGTTCTTGATGGTTGCTACTTTCGGTTCTTTGTGTAAGCCTTTGGTTGAAAGAACCTGAGTGGTGAGCAAGCTTTGTAATATCTCGGATCGTAGAGTTGAGCCTTAGAGTTCTTCACGTTGTATGTTTATACTTGCTTGATTTCTTCTCATACATCGATATGTATATATGTGATGTTGAAAACTATCTGTTGGATCCATCCGTTGAGGCCTTAAATGCTTACGAACTTTACGAACTTTGATGGAGACATTTCTTTACCTCTCTTTGAATTCGCATTACGGCCGCCTGACGACATCGCAATCTGCTTTCTCACCTAACACCGAAAAGGTGTTTTTGTCGTTGCCCATGGTACTATCCTTGACTTCTACAATCGCTTCTTTGTTCCATACTAAGGATATTTCTTATTCTTGGGGTGATGAGTCTTTATAACGTCTAGAATCCATTTCTCATTTGTTAAGATCTTCCTTTTGCGAGATCTTGAGGCTCGTCATTTTCTGATACAAGATAGATGGTGCTCTATGATTTGGATCGTGGTATACTACGATTCAGATCGTAGTGTTTTGATGACTTTTCACACTACAATGCTATCAGTAGAGAACACTAAGTTTTCCCTTAGGCCTTCATAGACCACGATCTTGACTTGCTCGTGATGTTAGCTCTACGTTCCCAAGAGTACACTACGATCGTTTACTTATATGCTTCTTGTTTCCTTCATCATACTACGGTCGTGAAGTTTGCTCGGCAAACGTTGGGACCACTCTACAATATCCGAAGAGTCCCCTTCAAGGAAAACATACTACGATCTTTCGATTCTGCGTCTTATGCCCTGACTTCTGCAAGTTGATCAGATTGATGCACTACGATTTCTTCAAGACAAGTCTATTACATCTTAAGATCAACCTAACAGTTTTGATCTTTCTATTGATTCATTTTCCAAACAGAATAGTACATGTTGAAAGCTTAGATTAACCTAACAATTTTGATCTATCACTAAGTCCTTGTACATGTATTCATTAAAGGACCTTACAAATAATCATGAGCATATTCATTAAAACATCAAATCATGCTATGCATTCTCCCAACATATTCTACTACTTCACTATTGTAGTATTCAGTCTTCTACTAAGGTAAGGGATGTTATTTTGGTAAGGGGTATTATTTCTTTCGTATTCATAAAGAATACTATTTTCGTATTCATCCTTTAATATGTCGGAATAACCTGTCTACGCGGATTACGTACCGTATGACAGGTGAAAATACATTTGCAGTCTCATATGTTATTTCTTTTCATATTCTTAAATCTAAACTTACTATGGTAAGTACTGATTCTATAATCCTTGAAATTAGTGGAATATTCTTGAGTTTTGCGCTTTATCCAATATCGTTTTATTGGAATATTGATCTGAACTTTCTTATTAAATACCAATATTTTCACCAAGGGTACTATTCATGGGTTACTATTCACCCGGTTACTATTCACTATAATATTATTCAAAGAGTTATGCTGATCTTCATCGAAAAGATGTGGAATTCAATATTGGAGATCATGTGTTGTTACGTGTTGCTCCATGGAAAGGAGTTACGAGATTTGGAAAGAGAGGAAAGCTCAATCCTCGATTCATTGGCCCATTTATAATCCTTGAACGAGTAGGAACTGTGGCCTATAGACTCACCTTACTACCAAGTATGTCTCGTGTTCATAACGTTTTCCACATATCTATGTTACGTAAATATGTGAAAGACCCGAACCACATTATTGAATTAGAACCAGACGAGATAGAGGAAGATTTAACGTATGAAGAATTACCTGTTAAAATCTTGGATAAGAAGGATCATAATCTACGCTCCAAGGTTATACCTCAAGTCAAAGTTTTGTGGAGAAACCACGATGTGGAAGAAATGACCTGGGAGTTAGAATCTGAGATGAAGTCAAAATATCCTCACCTCTTCGATATACCAGGTACGTACCCTAATTTCGAGGACAAAATTTCATAAGAAGGGGAGGTTGTAAGACCCCGACTTTTATGAATAAAGATTAATTTCTCTCGAAATATATTTTTGAATATTATGGTGTGGATATAATATTATGTTATAGTTGTGACTAATATTTACAAATTTTGCAAAGTAAGCAAGTGATTATATAATATTCGATTGGTCGGAGAATATTTGTTTTAACAGGTAATATTCGTACGACGGCACAATTATTAGTGGACCCCACAACGAAAGTATTTTCGTAGTTAGAAAATGACAGAATTATCTTTTTATAAAAATAACGACAGAAGTTTTATTGTTAAACTATTGAACTACCCGGTAGTAAAAGTACAAAGAATGTCGTGTGGTTGCATAGTAACACCAGTATTGATTATTGATGCTTACGTGAGAAGTCACTCGATTATATTCAATTATTGCTACGATAATTTACGCATCATATCTCTCATATTATTGATTCAATTATTGTCACAGTATCATCTGCATAATATGTTATATTATTAAACCAATAATTGAGATGACAAAGTTATTCATATTATTAAATTGCAATATTTAAAATGTCTAGAAGTTCTGTCAAGGAGAGGTTTGGTCATCTAATTGCGCGCCAATAAGGAGAAATGTGACGCCCCCAAAATAGGTCCATTCCATCCAACCTATTCTGAGTCGCCAAATACATGGTACAGAAATAACTATAACTTTATTAATACATTTGTCGTGCAAAATACAACAACACATATACTGTGAGTTTAAATATAAATATTGTCTTCTAGAAAATATCCACACCCAAATAAAGTCATCATACAATTATTGATACACTATTTTATAAAATGGTGAGGACTACTAAAACAATTATCTTGAACCATCACTCCACACCCCAACTAGTTCCTGCTATATTCTCGCCTCCTGAGAAGAAAAATGGAAGAAAAAGGAAAAGGGTGATCTCAACTAGCCCAGTAAAGAAAATTATGACTAAGATAATGTACAACAAATTATCCTTAGTCTTCAACAAGAAAAAATCTGATAGAATACAATAGACAACAAGTATTAAATCAACAACTGCAGCGAAAACAACAATTCATTAGAAGAGTTAAGTAGAGAATGAAATCTACTATCATCTATGAATTTAAAAGTCCATCATCAATATTTTATCCCTGTAACATCAATCAATATACATCTTGAATCAAATAGTCATCTTTGCACTACAGGCCAAAGATATTAATCAGTCGGTCATGTTCATCTCAACACCTGTTCATCTTTGAACTACGGGCCAAAGATATTCATCAAGAAAATCATTCAACTTTGCACTACAGGCCAAAGATATTCAGTTATATCATCATTTAGGACTGAGGATGATTAAAAATATTTTTAAAGAAAACGAATCCAATGAGACAAAAGAACAAATATTAGGGATTCGTACTTTAGACAATCCAAGTTCAAAAATACTCTATAATAAACTATTATGGAGCAGAATTCAAAAATGAAGATCAAAACATAGATCCAATCAAAGATAGGAACCATAATAGACAATCTTGGACACAGAAAAGAAAATTTAATTTTTCTGTGAATAGTGTCGTATTCGTGAATAGTGCCGCATACGTGAATAGTGCCGTATACGTGAATAGTAACTCCGACACTAAAAGGTAGAAATTTCACAAGAAAAATTATCATGCTTCGTGAATAGTACTCATGAATAGTAACTCGTGATTAGTAACTCGTAAATAGTAACTCATGAATAGTAACTCCGACATGAAAAGATCAGAATTTCACAAAAAAATCTTACCAATATTCCGGCATAATGATATTGAAAGAAATAATATCATTTTTTTAAAAATAACATCCCTTACCTCAAAAGAATAGTACTTACGGCTAGAATATCGGATATATATTGAAGGAAACTTGCAAATCAGATATAGCAACACTCAAGATATCAAAATACTCACAAGAATAAACTCGATAATATAGAGAGAAAACTTGAGTTTCGGTGTGATTTTCAATTCTAACCTAAGCACCTATTTATAGGAAATTGCTTAGAACACCAGAGAAGAAAATTTATTAAAATAATTTTATTTATTAAATTTTCAAGCCCACCACCAAAGAATCTGAATTCAGCTCATTTACCACACATGTGGGGCCCACCAATAATGAAAAAAAATGTTTTTCTTACAAAAAAAAATTAAAACTTCAAAAATCAATTATTCTGGAACTGTGGAACTTCAATAATTCAAACCTTATGTCCTTTCCATAGGAAATTCCATTCTCTACAACTTTGTAAGTTTAAGTTTTTCCAAATTCCAAGCAGAAGTTGATCGAAATCCACAAACGGACGATTTTACAAGCTATAATCAAATTTCAATCAAGAAATGGGGTCCACAAACATGGAAAACAATTTTTTAATATTTATTGTAACAAAAATATTCTTCCTCCTCATTTATTCATATATCACACTTTTATTGTAAAAATATCACCATTATTATATTATTAAAATATAATAATATATTTAAATGAATTATTTTATCAGAAAAAGATAAAATATCAATTTTCAACAATTGTCACATTAAAAATTTTCTCCATCTATATCCACATAAAATGAATATTTTTCTTATCATATAAATCAATAATTAATTATTCACAAATACAATTTACAGAATCACAATCTTGTGATCCAATAACTAAGTGGTAGTGTGCGCGTTTTACGTAAGAATCAATAATTGTGCAATAATACAGGTGTCTTTCTCGTATTTTAACCACCGAGTATTCCAACAGTATTAACGGTAACAACTACGCCATTATTTATAAACAATTTATACTTGTCATTTTCTTTATCCAATTGCTTTCCGTTATGGGGCCCACACAAGGCTGTGCCGTCGTACGAATATTCCCCAACAGCAAGAATATTCCACGACCAAACGAATATTCCCCGACAACAATGAATATTTTATAACCACTTGCTTATTTAAAATATTTGCGCATTTTACCCATAACTAACCACATTAATCAAATAAACCCTTACTATTTTAAAATAATAAATAAAGGAAATTCCATTTTATTTAAAAAAAAATCGAGGTCTTACAACCTCCCCTCCTTATGAAATTTCGTCTTCGAAATTAACGTACGTACCTGGTGTTTCGAAAAGGTGAGGATACCTCGCTTTCATTTTTGATTCCAACTCCCAGGTCATTTCTTTAATAGCATGGTTCCTCCACAAAATCTTGACTTGTGGTATAACCTTTGTGCGTAGGACATGCTTCTTTCTATCCAAGATCTTGACCAGTACTTCCTCGTACGTTAAATCTTCGGTTATCTCGTCTGGTTCTAACTCAAAAATGTGGTTCGGGTCGTCCACATATTTACGTAACATCAATCCGTGAAAAACGTTGTGAACACGCGAAATACTTGGCGGTAAAATGAGTCTATAGGCCACAGTTCCTACTCGATCGAGGATTTCAAATGGACTAATAAATCGAAGGTTTGAGCTTTCCTCACATCGCCGATTCTTGCTTTTGGAATAAAAACTTCTTGCACCTCCTTCTTCATATTCATCAACTTTGGTGTGTAGCTTGAGCGGTTTTAACTATCGATTAAAGTCGATTCTACTCGTATATCATCACGTGGGTCCTTAGAGTCTTTAACTCTATCTCTATCATTTGTAAGTTATACAAAATGGGTCTTTGACAATATCACACTCGTACTCGTGCGCGATCTTCTACTCAACACGTCAGCTACCACGTTCATTTTTCCAGGATGGTATGGTCAGAACAGGTGCCTAAATGAGCCTCCTCTTGAGTTTCTTCGAAGCTCTTCCCACATTCCTTGCTCCATTCAAATTTTGTATCTCTACGAGTCAGCTAAGTTAATGGAATAGCGATTCGAGAAAATCTTTCCACGAATCTCCGATAATAACCAACTAAGCCTAGAAAGCTACGTATTTCGATTACTGACTTAGGTTGCTCTCAACTGTGACTTATATCCCAATCTTGGATAGCACGTCACAATGGCACCTATCAGTTTACTACCACACGAATATGGCATCCCCTACGGAGAGTCTGGCATCGGTGCATTCCACAAAGGAAATCACCAGATAGAGGCTCGGGTACCAACTTCTATAGTTGAATTTTTAACTCCTGAAGTTCAATAGGAGCCATTCGATATGAGATTTTAGAAATGGGTTTTGTACCGGGTTCAAAGTTGATACAAAATTCAATATCACACTATGAGAGTAGGCCATGAAATTCTTCAGGAAATACGTTAGGAAATTCACTAACAACAGAAATATCATTCAAATCTGACGTATTTTTGTTCAAGTCCATAACATGGGCTAAGAAAGCTTGACATTCATTTTTCAATAAACAAATGGCTTTATGACTTGATATGAAAGAGTTTGACTTCAATGGTTTGCTTGCTTGAATTTGAATAACAGGTTGCTTAGGAATATAAAAACTAACAACCTTACGAAAGCAATCAATTTTAGCATAATGAGTAGTTAACCAATCAATCCTTAAAATCACATCAAAGGCAAGTATCTTTAAAGAAATAAGGTCAACAGGTAATGTGAAGGTGCCAACTTGGATTCAACAAGATTTATAAATAGTGGATGTAATAAAAGTGTCTCCTAATGGAGTCTCCACAGATAGGTCAAAGTCTAATTTCTCCGGAGTTAAGTTTAAACGTTGAGCACAAGCAAGAGAGATAAATGAATGGGTAGAACCAACATCTAATAAGGTATAGATTTCGCAAGAATTTATAATTAACTAACACGTGATACCTTCATTCGGGTTCCTCGCATTTTGGCAAGCCACGACAAACGCTCTTCCAGGAACCGCTGACTTTGACTTGTCCGTATCCACCTCTGGTGCCACCGTCCCAGCTGGACTTGATTTCGCTACAGGACAAAATCGAGCTATATGACCGTCTTTTCCACAACTAAATTGGAAGGCTGTGAACAGTTTGGACTTATATGTCCCTCCTCTCCGTATTTGTAGCATCTAACTGGCGGTCATTCACCTCCCCTAGAATTTGTTGCTGGTGCTGGTGTTGGTGCTGCTGCTGACGTCTTTCCGTCATCGTTAAATCTTCTCATCTTGAAATTTCCACCTGAATTATTTCTTCTATTATCTTGGCCATGATTACCACCGAAGTGGTTACCATTTCTTGCATGGTAATTTCCTCCACGATGGTTATCATTATTCTGATGACCATTGCCACAGATACGATTATCATCGAGTTGTAAGTCATTATTCTTCGATTGAGCTGACTCATTATCGCGCTCCAATAACTGAGCCCTCTTCACAACATCTGAATATAGAAAAAATTTATGAGAAATGAGATATTGACGTATGTTAGGTTTCAAACCTTTCAGAAACATCCGCGTCATACGTTCCTCATTCTCGAGCAAATGAGGTGCAAACTTTGATAACTCCGCGAACTTTGTCTCATCTTTGGGGATCATATGTCTCGCTTACATTCTAGTCTAATAAACTCTACCTCCTTCATATGACGAATACTTTCAGGAAAGTACTTGTCATTGAACAGTTTCTGAAACATTTCCCAAGACATGCTGAGTGCGGGTGGATGGGTACGCTTCACAGATTCCCACTAGTAATCTGCCTCATTACGGAACATAAAGGTGGTGAATGGAACCTTCTGTTCCTCCGTGCATCCCAAGATATCGAATATCTTGGTGATTTATTTGACCCACGTTTCTTCCTTAATCGGATCTGGCTTTCCCCAGAATTCTGGTGGTCCCAACTCTTTGAACTGCTTGGCTGTGACAAACCATGCGTTGTTATCATTTCCACCGGTATTTTGTGCACGAGTCTCCCTTGTCTGATTTTGCATGAACTACAAAAAGCTTCTAAACATCTCGTCGTTCATCATATGCTCAGTGGTGATGTTCATAGGAGGAATATTGCCAGCCTGTTGCACGTTCTCCTCGTTGGTGAGTAAAGGTGTCTCCACGGTCTCATTTATTCCACTGTTAACATTCTCAGTCGACATTCTCAAAAATTGTCACAAAACAAGGGTTAATTAAAGAAATTAACATATCACATAATATCCCTATATACTGACCAACCAACAAATAAGCTTAGGTAAGACAATCTAGCGAAGGTTTTACTCGTCTCTCCCCTCCTAGTTCTATTCCCCGATCTCCGCCAGAGATCATATCCCTAAGCTCTGATACCAACTGTGACGCCCCCAAAATAGTTGCATTCCATCCAACCTATTCTGAGTCGCCATGGTACAGAAATAACTACAACTTTATTAATACATTTGTCGTGCAAAATACGACAACACATATACTGTGAGTTTAAATACAAATATTGTCTTCTAGACAATATCCACACCCAAATAAAGTCATCATATAATTATTGATACACTATTTTACAAAATGGTGAGGACTACTAAAACAATTGTCTTGAACCATCACTCCACACCCCAACTAGTTCCCGCTATATTCTCGCCTCCTGAGAAGAAAAATGGAATAAAAAAGAAAAGGGTGAGCTCAACTATCCCAGTAAAGAATATTATGACTAAGATAATGTACAACAAATTATCTTTAGTCTTCAACAAGAAAAAATCTGATAGAATACAATAGACAACAAGTATTAAATCAACAACTGCAGTGGAAACAACAATTCAATAGAAGAGTTAAGTAGAGAATGAAATCTACTATCATCTATGAATTTAAAAGTCCATCATCAATATTTTATCTCTGTAACATCAATCAATATACATCTTGAATCAAATAGTCATCTTTGCACTACAAGCCAAAGATATTAATCAGTCGGTCATTTTCATCTCAACACCTGTTCATCTTTGCACTACAGGCCAAAGATATTCATAAAGAAATTCATTCATCTTTGCACTACAGGCCAAAGATATTCAGTTATATCAACATTTAGGACTGAGGATGATGAAAAATATTTTTAAAGAAAACGAATCCAATGAGACAAAAGAACAAATATTAGGGATTCGTACTTTAGACAATCCAAGTTCAAAAATACTCCATAATAAACTCTTGTGGAGCAGAATTCAAAAATGAAGATCAAAACATAGATCCAATCAAAGATAGGAACCATAATAGACAATCTTGGACACAGAAAAGAAAATTTAATTTTTCTGTGAATAGTGTCGATTCGTGAATAATTAATGATATCGTGAATAAGGTCGATACGTGAATAGTAACTCCGACACTAAAAGGTAGAAATTTCACAAAAAAAATTATCATGCTTCGTAAATAGTACTCGTGAATAGTAACTCATGAATAGTAACTCGTAAATAGTAACTCATGAATAGTAACTCATGAATAGTAATTCCAACATGAAAAGATCAGAATTTCACAAAAAATCTTACCAATATTCCAGCATAATGATATTGAAAGAAATAATATCATTTTAAAAAAATAACATCCCTTACCTCAAAAGAATAGTACTTACGGGTGGAATATCGATATATATTTGAAGGAAACTTGCAATCAGATATAGCAACACTCAAGATATCAAAATACTGACAAGAATACGCTCGATAATATAGAGAGAGAAAACTTCAGTTTCTGGTGTGATTTTCAATTCTAACATAAGCACCCTATTTATAAGAAATTGCTTAGAACACCAAAGCAGAAAATTTATTAAAATAATTTTATTTATTAAATTTTCAAGTCCACCACCAAAGAATCTGAATTCAACTCATTTACCACACATGTGGGGCCCACCAATAATGAAAAAAAAATGTTTTTCTTATAAAAGAAAATTAAAACTTCAAAAATCAATTATTCTGGAACTTCGGAACTTCAATAATTCATAATAAATAGCCCTTTTATCAGAAAAATTCGAACCTTATGTCCTTTCCATAGGAAATTCCATTCTCTACAACTTTGTAAGTTTAAGGTTTTCCAAATTCCAAGGAGAAGTTGACCGAAATCCACAAACGGGCGATTTTACAAGCTATAATCAAATTCCAGTCAAGAAATGGGGTCCACAAACATGAAAAACAATTTTTTAATATTTATTGTAACAAAAATATTCTTCCTCTTCATTTATTCATATATCACACTTTCATTGTAAAAATATCACCATTATTATATTATTAAAATATAATAATATATTTAAATGAATTATTTTATCGAGAAAAAGATAAAATATCAATTTTCAACAATTTTCACATTAAAATTTTTTTCCATCTATATCCACATAAAATGAATATTTTCCTTATCATATAAATCAATAATTAATTATTCACAAATAATATTACAGAATAACAATACTGACAACCAAGCCGTTCTCGGGAAAGGGGGCTTTCAATAAGGATTTCTCCTTCTTGGTGGCATGATTAGGTGACCAAACCTCTCCTTAGACAGAACTTTCTAGACATTGCCAATAATGCTATCTAATAATATTATTCAAATAATATAAATTATTAATCTGATAATGGGAAATACTGTGCAGTGACAATTATTGAAACAACAATAATATAAAATATCAACGTAGCAATTATTGAATCAATAAAATAAAATATTGAACAGTAATTACTGTAACAATTATTTAGTAGTGTGTTCTTACGTAAGAATCAATAATTGGTGCAATACTGTGTGCTACTATGTTTTAACCACCGAGTATTCCAACAGTATTAACGGTACCAACTACGCCGTTATTTATAAACAACTTATACTTGTCATTTTCTTCATCCAATTGCTTTCCGTTATGGGGCCCACACAAGGCTGTGGCGTTGTATGAATATTCCCCAACAGCAAGAATATTCCACGACCAAACGAATATTCCCCGACAACAATGAATATTTTATAACCACTTGCTTATTTAAAATATTTGCGCATTTTACCCATAACTAACCACATTAATCAAATAAACCCTTACTATTTTAAAATAATAAATAAAGGAAATTCTATTTTATTTAAAAAAAATTGGGGTCTTACAACCTCCCCTCCTTATGAAATTTCGTCCTCGAAATTGGCGTGACGATACTGTGTGTTTGAAAAGGTGAGGATACCTCGCTTTCATTTCTGATTCCAACTCCCAGGTCATTTCTTCAATAGCATGGTTCCTCCACAAAACCTTGACTTGTGGTATAACCTTTGTGCGTAGGACATGCTCCTTTTTATCCAAGATCTTGACCGGTACTTCCTCGTACGTTAAATCTTCAGTTATCTCGTCTGGTTCTAACTCAAAAATGTGGTTCGGGTCGTCTACATATTTACGTAACATCGATACGTAAAAAACGTTTTGAACACGCGAAATACTTGGCGGTAAAACGAGTCTATAGGCCACAGTTCCTACTCGATTGAGGATTTCAAATGGACTAATAAATCGAAGGTTTGATCTTTCCTCACATCGCCGATTCTTGCTTTTGGAATAAAAACTTCTTGCACCTCCTTCTTCATATTCATCAGCTCCGGTGTGTAGCTTGAGCGGTTCTAACTATCGATTAAAGTCGATTCTACTCGTATATCATCGCGTGGGTCCTTAGAGTCTTTAACTCTATCTCTATCATTTGTAAGTTATACGAAATGGGTCTTTGAAAATATCACACTCGTACTCGTATGCGATCTTCTACTCAATACGTCAGCTACCACGTTCGTTTTTCCAGGATGGTATGGTCAGAACATGTGCCAAAATGAGTCTCCTCTTGAGTTTCTTCGAAGCTCTTCCCACATTCCTTGCTCCATTCAAATTTTGTATCTCTACGAGTCAGCTGAGTTAATGGAATAGCGATTCGAGAAAATCTTTCCACGAATCTCCGATAATAACCAACTAAGCCTAGAAAGCTACGTATTTCGATTACTGACTTAGGTTGCTCTCAACTGTGACTTATATCCCAATCTTGGATAGCACGTCACAATGGCACCTATCAGTTTACTACCACACGAATATGGCATCCCCTACGGAGAGTCTGGCATCGGTGCATTCCACAAAGGAAATCACCAGATAGAGGCTCGGGTACCAACTTCTATAGTTGAATTTTTAACTCCTGAAGTTCAATAGGAGCCATTCGATATGAGATTTTAGAAATGGGTTTTGTATCGGGTTCAAAGTTGATACAAAATTCAATATCACACTATGAGAGTAGGCCAGGAAATTCTTCAGGAAATACGTTAGGAAATTCACTAACAACAGAAATATCATTCAAATCTGACGTATTTTTGTTCAAGTCCATAACATGGGCTAAGAAAGCTTGACATTCATTTTTCAATAAACAAATGGCTTTATGGCTTGATATGAAAGAGTTTGACTTCAATGGTTTGCTTGCTTGAATTCGAATAACAGGTTGCTTAGGAATATAAAAACTAACAACCTTACGAAAGCAATCAATTTTAGCATAATGAATAGTTAACCAATCAATCCTTAAAATCACAACAAAAGCAAGTATCTTTAAAGAAATAAGGTCAATAGGTAATGTGACGGTGCCAACTTGGATTAAACAAGATTTATAAATAGTGGATGTAATAAAAGTGTCTCCTAATGGAGTCTCCACAGATAGGTCAAAGTCTAATTTCTCCGGAGTTAAGTTTAAACGTTGAGCACAAGCAAGAGAGATAAATGAATGGGTAGAACCAACATCTAATAAGGTATAGATTTCGCAAGAATTTATAATTAACTAACTCGTGATACCTTCATCCGGGTTCCTCGCATTTTGGCAAGCCACGACAAACGCTCTTCCAGGAACCGCTGACTTTGACTTGTCCGTATCCACCTCTGGTGCCACCGTCCTAGCTGGACTTGATTTCGCTACAGGACAAAATCGAGCTATATGACCGTCTTTTCCATAACTAAAACATACCTTGGAAGGCTGTGAACAGTTTGGACTTATATGTCCCTCCTCTCCGCATTTGTAGCATCTAACTGGCGGTCGTTCTCCTCCCCTAGAATTTGTTGCTGGTGACGGTGTCGTTGCTGCTGCCGACGTCTTTCCGTCATCGTTAAATCTTCTCTTCTTGAAATTTCCACCTGAATTATTTCTTCTATTATCTTGGCCATGATTACCACCGAAGTGGTTACCATTTCTAGCATGATAATTTCCTCCACAATGGTTATCATTGTTCCGATGACCGTTGCCACCGATACGATTATCATCGAGTTGTAAGTCATTATTCTTCGATTGAGCTGACTCATTATTGCGCTCCAATAACTGAGCCCTATTCACAACATCTGAATATAGAGAAAATTTATGAGAAATGAGATATTGACGTATGTCAGGTTTCAAACCTCTCAGAAACATCCGCGTCATACGTTCCTCATTCTCGAGCAAATGAGGTGCAAACTTTGATAACTCCGCGAACTTTGTCTCATACTGGGACACCGTCATGCTGTTCTGTTCTAGTCTAATAAACTCTACCTCCTTTATATGACGAATACTTTCAGAAAAGTACTTGTCATTGAACAGTTTCTAAAACATTTCCCAAGACATGCTGAGTGCGGTTGGATGGGTACGCTTCACAGATTCCCACCAGTAATCTGCTTCATTACGGAACATAAAGGTGGTGAATGGAACCTTCTTTTCCTCCGTGCATCCCAAGACATCGAATATCTTGGTGATTTGTTTGACCCACGTTTCTGCCTTAATCGGATCTGGCTTTCCTGCATTCGGTGGTCCCAACTCTTTGAACTGCTTGGCTGTGACAAACCGTACGTTGTTATCAATTCCACCGGTATTTTGTGCACGAGTCTCCCTATGCGATTTTGCATGAGCGCAAAAAGCTTCTAAACAACCCGTCGTTCATCATCGCTTTCGGTGGTGTTGTTCACGGAGGAACATTGTCGACTGTTGCACGTTCTCCTCGTTGGTGAGTAAAGGTGTCTCCACGGTCTCATTTATTCCACTGTTAACGTTCTCAGTCGACATTCTAAAAAACTGTCACAAAACAAGGGTTAATTAAAGAAATCAACATATCACATAATATCCCTATATCTTCGACCAACCAACAAATAAGCTTAGCTAAGACACACTAGCGAAGGTTTTCTCGTCTCTCCCTCCTAGTTCTATTCTCGATCTCTCTTAGAGATCATATCCTAAGCTCGATACCAATCTGTGACACCCCCAAAATAGGTCCATTCCATCCAACCTATTACGAGTGCGCCAAATACATAGTATGAAATAACTACAACTTTATTAATACATTTGTCGTGCAAAATACGACAACACATATACTGTGAGTTTAAATACAAATATTGTCTTCTAGACAATATCCACACCCAAATAAAGTCCTCATACAATTATTGATACACTATTTTACAAAATGGTGAGGACTACTAAAACAATTGTCTTAAACCATCACTCCACACCCCAACTAATTCCCGCTATATTCTCGCCTCCTGAGAAGAAAAATGGAACAAAAAAGAAAAGGGTGAGCTCAACTAGCCCAGTAAAGAATATTATGACTAAGATAATGTACAAAAAATTATCCTTAGTCTTCAACAAGGAAAAATTTGATAGAATACAATAGACAACAAGTATTAAATCAACAACTGCAGCGGAAACAACAATTCAATAGAAGAGTTAAGTAGAGAATGAAATCTACTATCATCTATGAATTTAAAAGTCCATCATCAATATTTTATCCCTATAACATCAATCAATATACATCTTGAATCAAATAGTCATCTTTGCACTCTGAGCCAAAGATATTAATCGATCGGTCATGTTCATCTCAACACGGTTCATCTTTGCTTTCTGGGCCAAAGATATTCATCAAGAAAATCATTCATCTTTGCACTAGAGGCCAAAGATATTCAGTTATATCATCATTTAGGACTGAGGATGATGAAAAATATTTTTAAAGAAAACGAATCCAATGAGACAAAAGAATAAATATTAGGGATTCGTACTTTAGACAATCCAAGTTCAAAAATACTCCATAATAAACTATTGTGGAGCAGAATTCAAAAATGAAGATCAAAACATAGATCCAATCAAAGATAGGAACCATAATAGACAATCTTGGACACAGAAAAGAAAATTTAATTTTTACGTGAATAGTGTCGATTCGTGAATAGTGTCAAGATATCGTGAATAGTCAGATATCGTGAATAAGAAACTCGACACTAAAAGGTAGAAATTTCACAAAAAAAATTATCATGCTTCGTGAATAGTAACTCGTGAATAGTAACTCATGAATAGTAACTCGTAAATAGTAACTCATGAATAGTAACTCATGAATAGTAATTCCAACATAAAAAGATCAGAATTTCACAAAAAATCTTACCAATATTCCGGCATAATGATATTGAAAGAAATAATATCATTTTTAAAAAAATAACATCCCTTACCTCAAAAGAATAATACTTCTGGCTGGAATATCAGATATAACGCTGAAGGAAACTTGCACCATATAGCAACACTCAAGATATATCAAAATACTCACAAGAATATGCTCGATAATATAGAGAGAGAAAACTTCAGTTTCTGGTGTGATTTTCAATTCTAACCTAAGCACCCTATTTATAGGAAATTGCTTAGAACACCAAAGCAGAAAATTTATTAAAATAATTTTATTTATTAAATTTTCAAGCCCACCACCAAAGAATCTGAATTCAGCTCATTTACCACACATGTGGGGCCCACCAATAATGAAAAAAATGTTTTTCTTACAAAAAAAATTAAAACTTCAAAAATTAATTATTCTAGAACTTCGGAACTTCAATAATTCATAATAAATAGCCCTTTTATCAGAAAAATTCAAACCTTATGTCCTTTCCATAGGAAATTCCATTCTCTACAACTTTATAAGTCTAAGTTTTTCCAAATTCCAAGCAGAAGTTGACCGAAATCCACAAACGGGCGATTTTACAAGCCATAATCAAATTTCAGTCAAGAAATGGGGTCCACAAACATGAAAAACATGTTTTTAATATTTATTGTAACAAAAAATATTCTTCCTCCTCATTTATTCATATATCACACTTTCATTGTAAAAATATCACCATTATTATATTATTACATTAATCAAATAAACCCTACTATTTTAAAATAATAAATAAAGGAAATTCCATTTTATTTTAAAAAAATTCGGGGCCTTACAAGAAATCCTTATCGGAAAGTCCCCTCTTTCTTGGGAACAACCTGGTTGTTAAATATTGTGAGTTATAATATTAATGATGAATAAGTTCATGTTTATTAAAGATGAAATTGATAGTTCCATTGTGTTGGAATTATTAGTGTTAGTGGAAATCGACATTTATTTTGATATTAATTGATGTCTGGAAGTTTTACTGACCAGTCGGGTAATTAATCGGATAAATAATCAATTAATTGCTATTAATTCACATGATTATAACTATTTGTTCACATGTGTGTACTATTGATTCACATTCTTGTACTATTAGGGGAGTTGGTGCAAGATTGATAATACTTGCATGACTAAGTTAAAAATGGAGGTATAGATGGAGGTCTTATCTTTGTAATTCGTATTTTCACATGATTATAACTATTGATTCACATGATTGAACTATTGATTCACATTATTTACTATTAGGGGAGGTGGTGCAAGTTCTATAATACTTACAAGACTAAATTAAAAATGAAGAAAAAGAGGAAGGTATTATATTGTAATATTTTGAGCCCCAAAACGTGCAATTATCGAAACTATATTTTCCTATAAATAGAAGCTCATTCTTCCTTCATTTCTCACCAATTCACTAAAGCTATAGAGAAATTATTATAGAGAGAAATTATAGAGAGAAAGAAGAAGAAAGTCTGCTACCTCACTATATTCAATATCCGGTTTCTTTTTGAGGTAAAGGGTATTATTCTTTCGTATTCATGAAGAGAGTTATTTTCTTTCAATACTCATAAGAGTTGTTATTCCATTCTTTATTATTATTATGTTGGAATAAACTTTCATACATATCAATCTGATACCGCATACATGGTGAAATTCTTCTATTATTCCATTCTTTATTATTACATTGGAATAACACATGTCATGCGGTCTATCGCATGCACTGGTAAATTTTTGTTGTTATTCCATTCTTTATTATTACATTGGAACATCACATGCATGCGGATTACATGACTGGTTCCATTCTTTATTATTACATTGGAACATCATGTATGCATGCGGATTACTGCGTGACTGGCTTCCATTCTTTTTATTATTACATTGGAATATCACATGCATGCGGATTACGCATGACCTAGTTCCATTCTTTATTATTACATTGGAAATAACACATGCATGCGGATCTATCGCATGCTTTGGTGAATTCTTACATTATTCCATTCTTTATTATTACATTGGAATAACACATCATGATGGATTATCGCATGCATGGTGAATGATCCTTCGTATTCATTCCTTATTAAATTGTGGAAATGATGCATCTACGTGGATTACGCATGCGGGCAAAAATCCATTTGCGATTTCATATATTCTATTATACTCGGTTGGTTTAAAGTTTTGGCTTCTATACTCCATGAAATTAGTAGAATATGTTGGATATTTGCGCTTCATCGATATCTTTTCATGGAAATATTCTTACGAGCATTCTTGAATTTTACTCCACAAAGCGATATCATGTTGACAATTTGGACGTAATTGATTTCAGGATAAATTAACTTATAAATCTTTAAAATTTATTCTTGAACTTGTTTTATTGAATTATTATGTCATTGTCATCATCCTCATACTTATATTGTGATGAAAGTCATCTTTGGCTTACGTGCATAGATGGACTTGGTATGATTATGACCAGGGATCATTCGGTATAATCATGACCTGTAATATTATAAATGATGTGGTAAAAGTCCTCGATGGCTTTGTAGTGCATTGATGGACATTTTTGGTATGATTATGACCCAGGATTATTCGGTATAGTCATGACCATTGATGATTTAATGAATATTCTTGGCCCGTAGGTGCAGGGATGACTCGATGATGTGGTTTATTTATTAAAGTGAGTCTCGTGATAAAATTGATGAAAACATTTTAAATCATAGAAGATAGTAGATATCATGCTCTACTTGACTCTTCTAATGGATTACTTATTCATTCTTGAGTTAAACTTGATGTCTATTGTATTTTATCGGTTTAACATTGTTGAAGGCTAATGATAATTTATTACGCATTATCTTAGTCATAATATTTCTTCTTGGGCTAGTTGAGCTCACCTTTTTGCTTTCATTGTTCTCTTGAGGAAATGAGAGCGTGGCGGGACTAGTCGGGGAATGGAGTGATGGTCGAGAGATGGTGTTATAGTAGTCCTCACTATTCTATAAAATAGTGTGACAATAAATGTAATGAGGACTCTATTTGAGAGTGGATATTGTCTAGAAGGCAATATTCTATTTAAACTCTCGATTATGTTTTGTCGTATATTACGGCGTTTGTATAATTAAGTTTGTATTTGTATTTTGTACCATGTATTTGGCGACTCAAGATGGGTGATGTATACCTATTTTGGGGGCGTCACGGTTAGTATCAAAGCTTAGGGATATGATCACTGGCTGAGATGTGGGACAAGAACTAGGAGGGGAGACGGGGAATTCCTTCGCTAGTATGACCTACCTAAGTTTATTTGGTATTTAATTGGTCGGTCGGAGTATAGGGATAATATGTGATATGATAATTAACCCTTGTTTTGTGGCGGTATTTGAAAATGGCATCCAGAAAATGTTGAGATAAGCAATGAAGCACATGAGCCAGTTGAGTCACCCTGATTAATACCGAGGATAATGTGCAGCACAGGAAGACAATAATCCTCGGGTAAACAACAACGATCAAATGATGAGCGATGGGATGTTTAGAGGTTTTATGCAATTCATGCAACATCGGTGAGGCGGCTCACATCCAAAATGCGGTGGAAACAACGATAACTCTCGGACGGTCATAGCATAAGCGATTCAAGGAGGCTGGGACCACCAGGAGTTTTTGGAGAGCCAAAACCACTTAAAAGGCGGAGGCGTGGATAAAGAAGATCAACAAGATATTTGATGTCTTGGGATGCTCAGAGGAGCAAAAGGTTCCCTTTGCCACCTTCGTGTATTGCTTGCGAGCGATTCTTGGTGGGAATCTATAAAGCGTACTCAACTGCCGCTTTGAAGATGTCTTGGGAGAAGTTCAAGAAGCATTCAGCGACAAGTACTTTCACGAAAGTATTCGTCACATGAAGGAGGTAGAGTTCATCAAGCTTGAGCAAAACAATATGGTAGTAGCGCGATCTGAAGCTAAGTTTTAGAGTTGTCTCGGTTTGCGTCCCACTTGGTTGATAATGAGGAGAGAAATAGCGGATGTTTCTAAGAGGTTTGAAACACGAGATCGTCGATACCTTATCTCTCTATAAAGCTTGTGTTTGTATTAGGATGTTGTGAATAGGGCTCGATTATTGGCGCGATAATGAGTCAACCCAACCAAGAGAGAAGCGACCAAACAAGTCGATAATACCGGTGGTAGCGATCATGAGCGGTGACAACAAGCGTGGAGGAATCAACATGCGAAAAATGGTAATCACTTGGTGGTAATCATGGCCATGACAATAAGAGTGGACATTTCAAGAAGAGAGATTCAATAATGATGGAAAGGCGTCGGCACCACACATTTTTTGTTGTTAAGGAAGGAGAGCGACCCACCGGTCGTATGTTACAAATGTGGAGGGAAGGACACATAAGTCCAAAGCGCGCGATGCGAGTCAAAGCATGTTATAATTGTGGAAAAGAAGGTCACCTAGCCCGATTTTGTCGTGCACCAAAAGTCAAGTCCGGTGGGATGGAGGCATCAAAGGGTGTCCCAGACAAGACAAAGCCGGTAGTTCGAGGGAGGCGTTTGTCGTAACCTCCCAAAAGCGAGGAATCGAGCGAGGTGATCACGGGTAAGCTAATCATAAACTCTAGCGAAGTTTATACTTTATTTGATCTGGGTTCTACCCATTCCTTTATTTCTCCTACTTGCGCTCAGCGTTTAAATTTGACTCGGAGAAATTAGACTTTGACTTATCTGTTGAAACTCGTTGGGAGAAACCTTCATTACATCCACGGTTTATAAGTCTTGTTTGATTCAAATCGGTGCACATACGTTACCATCGATCTTATTTCTTTGAAAATACTTGCATTTGATGTGATTTTAGGGATTGATTGGTTAACTACTCATCATGCTAAAATCGATTATTTTCGTAAGGTTGTTAGCTTTCATATTCTAACCTTGACCTATTATGCGAATTCAACAACAAACCACTAAAATCAATCTTTGTCATATCAAGTCATAAAGCTATTCGTTTATTGAAAAGCGGATGTCAAGCTTTCTTAGCCCATATCGCGGATTTAAATAAAAATAAATCGATTTGAATGATATTTCTATTGTTAATAAATTTCTGGCGTATTCACTGAAGAACTACTGGCCTACCCCAGGCGTGAAATTGAATTTTGTATCGACCTTGAATCCGGTACAAAACCCATTTCAAAAGCCCATATCGAATGGCTCTATTGAACTTGAGGAGTTAAAAACCCAACTACTGAGGAATTGTTAGACATCGGTTTCATTCGTCCTAGTCGTCTCCTTGGGGTGCTCTCTGTTACTATTCGTGAAGAAGAAAGATGGAAGTATGCGACTTTGTATTGATTATCGGGAGTTGAATCATGTCACCATCAAAAATAGGTGCCGTTGCCTCGCATTGATGACTGTTTGACCCGATTACAAGGAGCCAAATTCTTTTCAAAGATTGATCTTCGTTAGGATATCATCGAGTTGAAGATTAAAAGCGATGACATTCAAAAAAGCGCTTTCGAGAACTTCGATGCGGGCATTATGAATTCCTAGTCATGTCTTTTGGATTGACTAATGCTCTGCTTGCCTTCATGGACATGATGAGCCAAGTATTCAAGGAATATTTGGATCACTTTGTGGTCGTCTTTATTGATGACATCCTCATATACTCCAAAACCCGTGAAGACCATGAAAGCAACACTTGAAATTTGATACTCCAAAAGCTTCGTGAAAACAAGCTATATGCCAAGTTGAAGAAATGTGAGTTACGGCTTGAGGAAGTTGCATTCCTTGGGCGCGTGATATCAAATCATGGAATATCTATTGACGGCAAAGATTGAAGCAATTCAAAAGTGGGAGCAACCTAAGTCGATTGCCAGAAATCGTAGCTTTCTCGGCTTATTTGGTTATTATCGGAGATTCGTAGAAAGGTTTTCTCGAATCGCTACTCCATTAACTTTCGGTGACTCGAAAAAAGATACAAAATTCGGTTGGGGCGAGGAATGTGAAAAGAGTTTTCAAGAACTCGAGGAGACTCATTTCAAATATTTTATTGTTACGACAATACCATCGGCTCGGAGGATTTGTCATCTCGGTGATGCTTTGAGGCAAAGGGTTAGGATGTGTTCTCATGCAACATGGGAAAGTCATAGCCTATGCCTCGCGACAACTCAAAGAATATGAGAGGAATTATCCTACTCATGATCTAGAGTTTAGCGTGATCGATTTTTCTTGCTTAAGATTTGGAGGCATTACTGTATGGAGAGAAGGTGGAGATCTATACGGATCATAAAAGCCTCAAATATTTCTTCACTCAAAAGGAACTCGACACATGCGCAATGGCGATGGCTTGAGTTGTTGAAAGATTATGATCATACCATCAATACCATCTGGAAAAGCGAGCGTAGTGGTGGCGCATTGAGTAGAAGATCATATCTGGAATGAGTGCAATATTATCAGCATGCAAAGGCCCATTTTGTATGACTTGGAAAGGATGGAAATAGAGTTAAAGACTCGAGGGACCCATGTGATGATGGCGAATATCTGAGTGGAGCCGACTTTAATCGATAAAGTTAAAAGTTGCTCAAGCTACGGACACAGGGGTGATCGTATGAGGAAGAAAGTGCAAGAAGGTGCTATTTAGGAAGCAAGAATCGATGAAGAAGGAATACTTGAGTCAACTCGGACTTTGTGTTCTAACGATTACGACTTGAAGTATAAAATCATGATGGGGCGCACAACAACACCGTTTGCAATCCATCACAGGAGTACCAAAATGTATCGTGATCTTGACATACATTTTGGTGGAGCAATATGAAGAGAGAGATAGCGGGGTTTATCTCAAGGTGTCTAACTTGTCAGCGAGTCAAGGCGGAGCATCAAGTGCCAAAAGGTCCATTGCAACCACTTGAAAATTCGAGAATGGAAGTGGGAGCACATTACCATGGATTTAGATTCTTTGGTCTTCCCAAGGTTTCTCAAGGCATAGATGCGATTTGGGTCATTGTTGATAGATTGACCAAGTCTGCTCATTTCTTCACCGTCTCGGAAACTTATACACTTGAGCGTCTTGCTAGTATGTACATAAGCGAGATTGTAAGATTGCATGGTATGCCGGTATCCATAGTTTACGATCGAGACCCAAGATTCACTTCAAGATTTTGGGTTAGTTTTGCAAAAAGCTATGGGCGCGGATTTACGATTTAGTTTGGCATATCATCCTCGAAGCGGATGGGCGAGTCGGAAAGGACTATTCAAACTCTTGAAGATTTATTAAGACTACTGTGTCCTTGACTTCAAGGAAGTTGGGACAAGTTCTTACCATTGGTGGAGTTTTCCTACAACAATAGTTATCAAGCAAGTATTGGCATGGCTCCATTTGAGGCGTTGTATGGAAGAAAGTGTCGTTCTCGGTATCTTTGGGATGAGGTGGGTGAAGCAGCGTTGTTGGGACCGGATTTGATGCGTATGACTATGGAAAAGATTCAAAGCGATCGAATAGCGTATAAAAACCTCACAAGATCGACAAAAGAGTTATCTTGATCTTCATCGAAAAGGCGTGGAATTCAATATTGGAGATCATGTGTTGTTACGTGTTGCTCCATGGAAAGGAGTTCTGAGATTTGGAAAAGAGAAAGCTCAATCCTCGATTCATTGGCCCATTTATAATCCTCGATCGAGTAGGAGGCTGTGGCTATAGACTACGCTTACTGCTTAAGTATGTCTCGTGTTCATGCGTTTTCCACATATCTATATTACGTAAATATGTGAAAGACCCGAACCACATTATTGAATTAGAACCAGAGACGAGATAGAGGAAGATTTAGCGTATGAAGAATTACTGTTAAAATCTTGGATAAGAAGGATCATATTCTACGCTCGAGGTTATACCTCAAGTCAAAGTTTTGTGGAGAAACCACGATGTGGAAGAAATGACACAGGAGTTAGAATCGAGATGAAGTCAAAATATCCTCACCTCTTGATATACAGTGCGTACCCTAATTTGAGGATGAAATTTCATAAGAAGGGAGGTTGTAAGACCCCAACTTTTTTATGAATAAAGATTAATTTCTCTCAAAATATATTTTTGAATATTATGGTGTGGATATAATATAATGTTATAGTTGTGGGTAATATTTACAAATTTTGCAAAGTAAGCAAGTGGTTATATAATATTAGATTGGTGGGGAATATTCGTTTTAACGGGGAATATTAAATGCGGCGGCACAATCATTGGTGGACCCCACAGCGGGAAGTATTGTCGTAGTTAGAAAATGACATAATTATCTTTTTATAAAAATAACGGCGGAAAGTTTTCTGAATTAAAGCTGTTGAACTACACGGTAGTAAAAAATACGATGTCTGGCGTGGTTGCATAGTAGCACTGCGGTATTGATTATTGATCTTACGTGAGAAGTCACTCGGTTATACTCAATTATTACTCTCGATAATTCTTTGCATCATATCTCTCGTATTATTGATTGATTATTGTCACGGTATCATACGCATAATATGTTATATTATTAAATCAATAATTGAGGCGACAAAGTTATTCATATTATTAAATTTGCAATATTTACAATGTCTAGAAGTTACATCGAGGAGAGGTTTGGTCATCTAATTGCTTGGCTTGATAAGGAGAAATCTTATCGAAAGCCCCTCTTTCACAGAAGCGACTTTGGTTGTTAAATATTGTGAGTTATAATATTAATGATGAATAAGTTCGTGTTGATTAAAGATGAAATTGATAGTTCCATTGTGTTGGAATTATTAGTGTTAGTGGAAATCGACATTTATTTCGATATTAATTGATGTCACGGAAGTTTTCTTGACCCGGTCGGGTAATTAATCGGATAAATGAGCAATTAATTGCTATTAATTCACATGATTATAACTATTTGTTCACATGTGTACTATTGATTCACATTCTTGTACTATTAGGGGAGTTGGTGCAAGATTGATAATACTTGCATGACTAAGTTAAAAATGGAGGTATAGATGGAGAGTCTTATCTGTAATTAGTATTTTCACATGATTATAACTATTGATTCACATGATTGAACTATTGATTCACATTATTTACTATTAGGGGAGGTGGTGCAAGTTTGATAATACTTGCGGGACTAAATTAAAATGAAGAAAAAAAGGAAGGTATTATATTGTAATATTTTGAGCCCCAAAAGCGTGCAATTATCGAAACTATATTTTCCTATAAATAGAAGCTCATTCTTCCTTCATTTCTCACCAATTCACTAAAGCTATATAGAGCAATTATTATAGAGAGAAATTATAGAGAGAAAGAAGAAGAAAAGTCTACTGCTACCTCACTATTCGATATCCGATTTTTTTAAGGTAAAGGGTATTATTCTTTCGTATTCATGAAGAGAGTTATTTTCTTTCAATACTCGTAAGAGTTGTTATTCCATTCTTTATTATTATGTTGGAATAACACATATCATGCAATACCGCATACATGGTGAAATTCTTACATTATTCCATTCTTTATTATTACATTGGAATAACTTTATGCATGCGTCATGTGATCTATCGCATGCACAGTGAATTTTGTTGTTATTCCATTCTTTATTATTACATTTGGGAATCATCACATGCATGCGGATTATGCATGACTAGTTTCATTCTTTATTATTACATTTGGAACATATCACATGCATGCATGCGGATTACGCATGACACTGGTTCCATTCTTTATTATTACATTGGAATATCACATGCATGCGGATTCGCGTGACTGACTGGTTCCATTCTTTATTATTACATTGGGAATAACACATGCATGCGGTCTCATCGCATGCTGGTGAATTCTTTATTATTCCATTCTTTATTATTTGTTGGAATAACTTTATTTATGTGGATTACCGCATGCATGGTGAATGATCCTTCGTATTCATTCCTTATTAAATTGTGGAAATGATGCATGCATCTCGTGGATTCTGCGCATGGCGGCGAAAATCCATTTTGCGGTTTCATATATTCTATTATACTCGGTTGGTTAAAGTTTTGGCTTCTATACTCCATGAAATTAGTAGAATATCACGGATATTTGCGCTTCATCGATATCTTTTCATGGAAATATTCTTACGAGCATTCTTGAATTTTACTCCACAAAGCGATATCATGTTGACAATTTGGGCGTAATTGATTTGGGATAAATTAACTTATAAATCTTTAAAATTTATTCTTGAACTTGTTTTATTGAATTATTATGTCATTGTCATCATCCTCATGCTTATATTGTGATGAAAGTCATCTTTGGCTTACGTGCGTAGATGGACTTGGTATGATTATGACCGAGGATCATTCGGTATAATCATGACTGTAATATTATAAATGATGTGGTAAAAGTCCTCGTTGGCTGTAGTGCATTGATGGGCGAGTTTTTGGTATGATTATGACGAGGATTATTCGGTATAGTCATGACCATTGATGATTTAATGAATATCCTTGGCCCGTAGTAGTGGGATGATCGATGATGTGGTTTATTTATTAAAATTTGAGTCTCGTGATAAAAATTGATGAAAACATTTTAAATCATAGAAGATAGTAGATATCATGCTCTACTTGACTCTTCTAATGGATTGCTTATTCATTGTAGTTAAACTTGATGTCTATTGTATTTTATCGGTTTAACATTGTTGAAGGCTAATGATAATTTATCTTGCATTATCTTAGTCATAATATTTCTTCTTTGGGCTAGTTGAGCTCACCCTTTTGCTTTCATTGTTCTCTTGAGGAAATGAGAGCGTGGCGGGACTAGTCGGGGAGCGGGTGATGGTAGAGATGGTGTTATTAGTAGTCCTCACTATTACATAAAATAGTGTGACAATAAATGTAATGAGGACTCTATTTGAGAGTGGATATTGTCTAGAAGGCAATAATATTCTGTTTAAACTCTTAGATTATGTTTTTTGTCGTATATTACGACGTTTGTATAATTAAGTTTGTATTTGAATTTTTGTACCATGTATTTGGCGACTCAAGATGGGTGATGTATACCTATTTTGGGTGTTGATTATTGATGCTTACATAAGAAGCTACTCGGTTTACTCAATTATTACTACTGATGAATTGTTACATAGTATCTCACGTTATTTGATTCAATTATTGTCACAGTATCATCTATATAATATTTTTTATTATTAAATCAATAATTGAAATAATAAATTTATTCATATTATTATTTACATTATTGACAATGTCTAGAAAGCTCTGTCGAAGAAAGAGGTTTGGTCACCTAATTGCACGCCAATAAGGAGAAATCTTTATCGGAAAGCCCCCTCTTACCTGGGAATGATCTGGTTGTCGATATTGTAAGTTATAATATTAATGATGAATAATTATTGAAGTATTGAAAATGTATTTATTGAAGATAAGTGAATTACAAAAGTTAGAGGGGAATAATGCAAACTTGGAAAACTTTAGAGGTACTAAAGTGTAATAACTTAAATCAATCTGGACCATTGATGGTGGTTTTAATAGTAAATCAATCTGGACCATCGGTGGTGGTTTTAATAGTAAATCAATTTGGACCGTCGGTGGTGGTTTTAATAGTAAATCAATCTGGACCATTGATGGTGGTTTTAATAGTAAATTAATCTGGACCGTCGGTGGTGGTTTTAATAGTAAATCAATCTGGACTGTCGGTGGTGGTTTTAATAGTAAATCAATCTGGACCATCGGTGGTGGTTTTAAAAGTAAATCAATCTGGACCGTCGGTGGTGGTTTTAAAAGTAAATCAATCTGGACCGTCGTTTGTGGTTTTAATAGTAATCAATCTGGACTGTCCATTCTAATAGTAAATTAATCTAGACCGTTCATGAATTAGTTACTATTTAGTCCATTCTCCTATAAATAGAAGCTTAATTCTTCTTTCATTCTCACCAATTCACTGAGATTCACAAGAGAAGCTATAGAGAGAGAAACTATAGAGAGAAAGAAGAAGAGTATTCTGCTAATTCACTATTGCAGTATCCAGTCTTCTACTAAGGTAAGGGATGTTATTTTGGTAAGGGGTATTATTTCTTTCGTATTCATAAGGAATACTATTTTTCGTATTCATCCTTTAATATTTCGGAATAACCTGTCTACGCGGATTACGTACCATATGAGAGGTGAAAATCCATTTGCAGTCTCATATGTTATTTCTTTTCATATTCTTAAGTCTAAACTTACTATGGTAAGTATTGATTCTATAATCCTTGAAATTATTGGAATATTCTTGAGTTTTGCGCTTTATCCAATATCGTTTTATTGGAATATTGATCTGAACTTTCTTATTAAATACCAATATTTTCACCTAGGGTACTATTCACTGGTTACTATTCACCCGGTTACTATTCACTATAATATTATTCACACGGGTATTTGGGGCACTTTTCATGCCGGGATACTATTCACGGGTTACTATTCATGGGTTACTATTCACTCGATTACTATTCACTTAAATATTATTCACTCTGGTATTCGGGGCACTTTTCGTGTCGGAGTACTATTCATGAGTTACTATTCACCCAGTTACTATTCACACTAGTATTATTTACTCGGGTATTCGGGGCACTTTTCATGTCGGTGTTACTATTCACAAGGTACTATTCCCAAAGTACTATTCACGGGGTACTATTCACTCAAAAAATTTATTTCTTTTATGTCCAAATTATTTTGATACATGGATATTATTCTTGAATTTTACTCCATAAAGCAGTATCATGTTGACAATTTGGATATTTTTTTAAACTCTGGATAAATTTAAAGTCTTTAATAATTATCCTTAATGTCGTTTGATTAATGCTTGTATCATTGTCATCATCCTCATGCTTATATTGTGATGAAAGTCATCTTTGGCTTACCTGCATAGATGGACTGTTGATTGGTATGATTATGACCAGGGATCATTCGGTATAATCATGACCCGTAATATTACAAATGATGTGGTAAAAGTCCTCATTGGCCCGTAGTGCATTGATGGATAGTTGTTGGTATGATTATGACCAGGGATTATTCGGTATAATCATGACCATTGGTGAAAACACGAATATCCTTGGCCCGTAGTACATGGATAATTCGTAGTCGTGATACTAATGAATATCCTTAGCCGTAGTGCAAGGATGATTTGATTAAGTGGATTATTTATTAAGCTGAGTCTCAGCGATAAAATATTGATAATAAACTTTTAATTCGTAGAAGATAGTAGATATCATGCTCTACTTGACTCTTCTAAAAATACATTTGCATGTCTTTGGCCTGTAGTGCAAAGATGAACTGTTAATGAATATCTTTGGCCCGTAGTGCAAAGATGAATTTATTAGTATGATTATGAACATGAACTGTGATTTGGTATAACCATGATCTTTGATGTTTCAGGTAAAGACAGGTGATGAAAATTATCTTCGTCTTGGGTGCGAAGAGGAATTTAGAATCACAATTATGATTATGAATAATTGTGGACAGGAACTGTTGATTGATGTTACAGGGATAAAACAATGTTAGTAGACTTTTAACATTGAAAAGATAATAGACTTTATGGTCTATTTGACTCTTCTAATGGATTGCTCGTTCCGCTACAACTATGGTTGAAAAGTTTTATCATCTACCATATGTTCTAAATCTTTGATTTATTACTGACAAAGGCTATTGATAATTTAATTATCTTTATTCATTATATTCTTTACTGGGCTAGTTGTGCTCACCCTTTTGCTTCACAATTCATTTCAGGTAATAAGAGTGTAGCTGGGTCGAGCGAGGATAACAGGGGAATAGTGTGATGGTCCGAGACTGTCGAAGTTTCTCAATACATTATAAAATGGCATGACATGCAATATATAATTGTATTGAGGACCTAAGATGTGTGTGTCGTATTTTATACGTCACTTAATAATTGGTTTTGGTGAACAACAATAGGGTGATGAGAACTCGACATTGAAAGCGTCAAAAGTGCACCTCATTAGAATGAACAGGATAGTAATCTTCTCGTTCTTCTTTGGGGTCTTAAAATATATGCTGCTGTATTTTATATGGCATTGTAATAATTTGAGTTTGGATACTGTCTATGAGACAATATTTGTATTAAAACTCATAGTTTAACTTTGATTGTATTCTGTATGACAGTTCAACAGTTGTATAAATGAAGTTTGTATTTGATTTCTGTAGTGTGACATCTGGCGACTCAGAATGGGTCGTGTGGACCTATTTTGGGGGCGTCACAATTAAGCTGAGTCTTAGCGATAAAGTTGATGAAAAACTTTTTAAATCATAGAAGATAGTAGATATCATGCTCTAATTGACTCTTCTAATGTATTGCTTGTTCCGCTGCAGTTAAACTTGCTGTTTATTGTATTTTATCAGTTTAACACTGTTGAATGCTAATGATAATTTATTCTGCATTATCTTGGTCATAATATTTCTTACTGGGCTAGTTGAGCTCACCCTTTTGATTTCATTGTTCTCTTCAGGAAATGAGAACGTAGTCGGGACTAGTTAGGAAACGGAGTGATGGTCCGAGATTGTGTTATAGTAGTCCTCACTATTCTATAAAATAGTGTGATAATAAATGTAAAGAGGACTCCATTTGAGTTTGGATATTGTCTAAAAGACAATATTCGTGTAAAAACTCTCAGCTCATGTTGTATTATTAAGTTTGTATTTGTATTCAGTACCATGTATTTGGCGACCCAAGATGGGTGATGTATACCTATTTTGGGGGCGTCACACTTGCATACGTGCATGCCCGACACCCTCTGATTGCCTCCGAGTGCACAATAGTCCTAAAGATGGCCATTTTGACCCCTATTAACGATATCAAATTGAAAAACTTAAAGAACAAAAGTTGTAGGTCTACTTGTCCTCGTTCCAGATCATCTTTAATAGCATCAATCGGAGTTCGTATGAAAAGGTTATTCCCATTTTAGTAAAGTATGTCCGGTCAGATTTTCTCTTACTTTTGTAAATGGCCTACCCCCGTCTAGGCGGGGGTTTTGTGCTATAGAAGCTCGTCGGGGCGGGCCCCCACTGGGGCGGGACAAAAAAACACTAGTAACGCCCGTCGGGGCGGGGATACCCAGTATTAGCTTATGCAGTTCGTGAACGAACACAACAGAAAGCCAAATTAGGCCTAAAAGCTCCTTTCTTACAACCATTCTAACTTACCCAAGTTGTAATGAGTTTACAGAAACATAAACTAATGTTTCTAACATATTTCTAACCATATAAACAACATAAACATCAAAATTACAACCTCTAAATTCTCTATTTTTTACTATTTCTTCACTTTTAAACATTCTTAGTGAAACAATTTACTGTGAATTCGTTTTACAACCAAAACAGTCCGTTTAAATCATATTCACATTCAAAAAATAATTTACAGTTTAACACATGAATTGAGCATCAATTTTAACTCTAAAATAAGTCATATTTATACATATATCACTGTAATTCAATTTCTTCATAATTATCATGTTTTCATGGATTAGTTAACACTAAAGCACAGAAAAATAATTTATATACATAATCTAACATATAAAAATTATATATTCCTCAATTATCAACAAAAATTCAATTGTAGAGAACTTTTGATAAAAACAAAAACTTTAAAAAAAAAATAAGAATTATACCTTTGCTTTCTTGTTTAGGTTAGCTAGAAGATGAAATTAACATTTTCTCCCTTTCTTGGTTCTCAAAACCACCACACATTTCTTATTTCTTCTCTCTTTTCTCTCTTTTCTATTTTTTTCCTCTTTGTTTTCTTCTGTTCTTTCTTGCAAATAGCTAGTCCAAGTATAATACGTAAAAGAAACTGATAAAACATAATACGCAAACGTATAAAATAAAAACTGACATAATAACTCTACTTAATATATCAGTAATATTTTATTTTAAATTTAAAAGTCATAAGGCCATGTTTGACAAAACTCTTTTTAAAATAAAGACTTAACATTTCTTAAACCTTGTTTAGCAAAACTGAATTAAAATTCTTTTAATTTATTTTCATAACTCATTTATAATATAGTTTATTGTTTCACTTTATTTAATTAAATTCCCATATTCAAATTTAATTAAATTAAAACTAACAACAACTTATTAAATCAATTTGCCACATAATCCAATTATCACAAAATTACAATTTTCATTATAATTTTATTTAATAAATTAAAACATCACTTTAATTACTAAATTAAATTAAAACAACATTATAACTATATAACAATTCACCTTTCAATTAAATTATAATTTAAACTATACATTAGCGTAATCAAATACGCACAATTTATAAAATTATATAATCATCAATAAATCAACATCATAACAACTCATTTAATCATTTTCAACTCTCTAATTTAATTATTAAATTAAATTAGGATATTACCACTATGTAACATAATAATTAATTCAACACTCATTTAATTTAATTAACTTCAAAATAGAAAATTACTAAATACCAACTTAATTAATATATTACACTTAATTAAGTTAATTTCCCCACAACTCATAAATTATTTATTTAACTAATAAATAATTAAATAAAATAAATATCTATTTAACAATAAACACATCAACTAAAATATTTATTTAATTTAATAAATATTTTAAATTACATACAAAAATTCTGGATTGTTACATGGACGATCGGGATTTGTTGTAAGGATAGACACTTTTTTACAACGTTGTAACTGGATCATCCTCCTATATATATATATATATATATATATATGTGTGTGTGTGTGTGTGTGTGTGTGTGTGTGTGTGTGTGTGTGTGTGTGTGTGTGTGTGGGTGCAGGTGCAGATGTGGGGTGGGGTGGGGTGGGGTGGGGTGGGGGTGGGGGTGGGGGAGTGGGGTAGAGTGGGTGGGGGGAATCAACAAATACTTCCTACGCATCAAAAATGGACGCCTCTATAATTTAATATAAAAATTAACGGTTAAAATTATAACTATAAAATTCACATATGTTATTAATAGTAGCGAACGAGTAATATTTTCAACGGCGTCCACTACTAATCGTCATCCGCTATTATTAATAACGAACGTTAATTTTTTAATTCTAATCTCGGTCGTATTCTTGTATTGAATGCATAATAAATATTAGTTATGGATTATTCCCATATATATATATATATATATATATATATATGAGTAATTTTTTGTATCTATTTTATTAAAAGAGAGCAGCGAAGATAAGTGACTTCTTAAATTATCACATTTAATTTCTTTTCTCTCCGTCATTTTTTTAGCCTTAAAATCTTTAATTTCTTGAAACTTTGTCACTTTTACTTCCTCTCTCACCCATCTTTATTTTTAAAATCTCTCATATTTTCTCATCTATATTTTACAATTCTTGTTCCTTTAATTAAAATAATTATTTATTTATTTTAATTACACACACATAGTTTGTGCCACAAATATTAATATAAATTATGTATAAACAGTTATAATTGTACACAAGTACATAAAAAATAATATATAAGTTATACCATTTAAATTATTAAAATATTAATTAATTTTTTTGTATTATTTTTATACTATTCAATATATAGAATAATAATTTTTGTGCATTGTTAGTACACAATTTATGTATATAAACTACACTTTAGATTAAATAGAAAATTTAGAAAAAGGATTAGGAGAGGAATTATCAAGAAGTTTAATTTTATTTTTTTACCCATAATGCGATTCTGAACAACAAATGTACCTAAAATCTTTTTGATGCGATTGCCTGAATCAAAAAGCACAACATGCAATCACTTAGATGGGGTGCGATGTGATTTTTAGTAATGCGGTGCAATTTCTAGGGATGCAATTCGATTTTAAATGGTGTGGTTTCGGTTGAAATCCGATTGAAAAAAATAAATTATACATGTCATACTTTTCAAATTTCAAATAAATTCATGCATTGTTGACTTGTTGATGTAAATAACACTCAACTGCAAAACGTTAAATTCTTGAAAATTAATCACAAATTAATTAAAAACTTCTAATTCCTCATATTGAAAAGTTAAAAGTTTAGAACCACAAATTCTTTAGATGCATATATTATTACAATGTAATCATTGTTTCAAATTTAAAATCTTATCCCATGCAAAATTACATATTAAAAATTAAATTTATAACTATACTTAAATAGAACTTAAAAAACTCTAAAATATACACAAAAACATGCCAATATTAAAAAAATTGGTGCAGTTTCTTAAGTAGTGCGACTTCTGTACCAAAATCGCAACAGTAAGGGATGTAGTTTCTATTGAAAAAATTACAATATGCCATCAGAACCATTAATGCGATTTTGATATATGTTGTTTTAGATGATTTTATTTTTTTTTAATTATTTTGTCGTTTTACATAATTTAGGAGAATTAACTACAATATTTCTAAAATATGAGAGAGTGAGATAAATATGGTAATTATAAGAATTTAAAGGTATTATAGATAATTGATATTATATTTAAGATTATACGATCATTTTCTATATTCTTGTACACAACTTTAAAACCACATATATTAAGGGACAAAGACAGTAGAATACTCTTCCATCGAAGCACTCACTTGATTTTCTCGTAAATTATTAAAAGTATATATATAAACTAAAATTATTAATCTTTATTAATGAAACGTGAGGTTTAATAACTGCTTTTTGATATTTCTAGGTTACAATTTATGGTTAAAATAAATAATTACTGTATCTTTCAACAACATTAACAATTTAATTTTTTTAATTTTCTTTTTTCTCTGTTTCTCTCTATTATTATGTTTTGTCACATAATTTATTTATATTAACATCAAAACTTTTATTTAAATTTGTATTTGTGACACACACTATGTACATGTGTAAAATTTTAATAAATAAATAAATTTGCAAGTAAAAATTATAAAAACACATTGTGTGCAATTAAAAATAAATAAATAAACTTTTAATAAAAGTCAAAAAATATGAGAGAAAAATATAAGATTAATTGTAGGGATAAAAGGTTGGAAAAAGAAATAAAGTTGGAACGTAGATGTGATATAGTTTTAGGGCCTTAGGGGATATAATTATTTTCACCGGTCTCCCTTAATAATATAATCCCTCCATCCTAAAAGATGAGTCAAGGATAATTTTCACACAAATCAAGGAAGTCAAATAATTAAGAGAGTATAATTTTTTTTCCAATTTATCCTTGAGTTTTAGGTTTGAAATTAACGTGAACCACTCATTTATAATGTAAGTGATTCACTATTTAGCTAAGTAATATATGATGTACAACTAAGGATAAATTAGTCAATCTAAAAATTTATTTAGTTGACTTGTTTGCTTTAGTCTTGTTTTTGAGACAAAAATTTTTTATCATTAAGTAAAATAGAGTGACACCCTCTCTAGATAATCATAATAATATTCATTTCTTCTCTAGTTTTTTAAGTAACAGTTAGTATTCTTACAAGTTTTTTTGATTGAATAAATAGATAAAATTATATATTTATCCTTGTATGTCATCAAATTTTAATTCTTGGATAATATATATATATATATATATATATATATGTGTGTGTGTGTGTGTGTTTAATTATCCTTTTAATACAATTCATTTTATTTGTAATGAAGACTATCTCATTCAAATAATTTAATTTAAATAACACATATTTTTGGATAAGTGATACGGATATTAAGAGTTTTAAATTAAATTCTTAATGGAATTTTTCTAATTAAAGTGATTGAGTATGTTGATAATTTAGTTTTTGGTATTTAACAATAAAAAATATAATTTGAATTATTAGATTTACATTATGATTTTTATATGTTAAATTTTCTTGAGTATATGTCAAAATTTGGGATGTTTATGATTTTAATTATATTTTTTAATATACGCTTGGTGTTATTTTTATAAAAATTGAATAAAAAATATATTAATATTTATTACCACCCTATCTTATTAAAAGAAATTTTTTAATGTATTTTTTTCTTTTTTTGAGTAATAACATTTTTTATTTTTATTGTAAATAATTGTAACACCCCCAAATCCGGGTACTTCAATTCCACGGGATTTGGTGTTCACTGTACAAATATCATCTATCTATCTACCCATAATAAATGCAAATCATGCAATAGATAGAAATAAATCCTCCTCTTATGGAGTTACAACATCTGAATAATAAATACAATCCCAGGTCAAACTAACCTTAAACATCTGTGCGGAAACATAAACAAATAATAAGTCTTAAACAACATCAAGTCTTGACAATAAAAATTCTTAAAATTAAATAACAAGTCTTCATCACTTATTAGCTTTTCCCTTGCCTTTGCTAGTAGAAGGTTCGTCGGACCTTTTGTTCTTAACTACAATGTTATTATTACGCAAGAGTGAGCACGATTGCCCACAAGTATAATAATACAACAATAAAATAATAACATGCGAGTGAATCAAAAACTTCTGTAACAAGAAAACTCGACTTTTGAATCAAGAATGAATAACAAGAATCAAAAGAACTTCTGAGACTCATAAGACCTTGAACTATGTCCTAGGTTGTCAGGTGTTTATACTTGAAACCTTTAACAGTCATAAGACTATGGACTCTTCTTCTCGCACTTAGGGGGATCAGCCCTTAGTACAATACTGTGCACAATATCTTAATGCTAAAGCGTAATTAATCCCATATAACAGGGTTGTTCATCTCAGTTTGACATTAGAGTCCGCACCAAAGGAAGTTTGGTTTGGATCAGGTCAACAATGGTTATGAAATTTAGAACGTTCATTAACTATGAACTAGTCGAATCAATAAGGGTTCGCTAGTCTTACAAGGTTCAACAATAATTGATATTCAATTTGAATAATAAAGTTTAAGATGTATACAATCGAATAAGTATTGTATAACAAGAATTATGCTTTTAAAGAATGATAACATCTAATATGAAATCTTGACTTGAACAATAATAAACAAGATAGAATAAGGAACTTGCTTTATGTAAAGAAACAAAGTTTAGGAACTTGCCTCGTGCGTAGGCTAAACGATTACTACTTTCGTTTACCACAAATCCTACACACATACCATATGTATTCACGACATTCATTAGTTACATTTTCACTTAATTATTTAATATAAACTCCACTTTATTTAACAAATCATTACACTTCTAATTTAATTACTTAATTAAATTAGAATATTTTCATTCCCTTACTATTTTTACACTCAAATAAATTATTTCATAATAATTTCCATTGAATATTTATTTTATTCCATAAATATTTTAACTAAACTATTCATTTTATTTGATAAATATTTTAATTAATAATTTCCATCGAATATTTATTTTATTCCATAAATATCACAATTAAAATATTTATTTTATTTGATAAATATTTTAATTAATAATTTCATCAAATATTTATTTTATTCCATAAATATCTCAATTAAAATATTTATTTTATTTGATAAATATTTTAATTAATTTTCATCGAATATTTATTTTATTCCATAAATATCTCAATTAAAATATTTATTTTATTTGATAAATATTTTAATTAATAATTTTCATCGAATATTTATTTTGTTCCATAAATATCTCAATTAAAATATTCATTTTATTTGATAAATATTTTATTTATTTATTTCATTTATTTATTTATTTATTTTTTTTTTTTTTGCCCGTAATTTAGTTTGGGTTACCTGCATTTGGGCCTCAAGCAGTCATGAACATAGCAAGGCCAAATTAGGCCAAAAAATCTCTCACAAGTTCAACTATACGTTCTGTGAAGAACACATAATATGGCCATAACTTCCAATTTCCTTGTCCATACATTAATTTAAGCATACTCAAATATCATAATTCATATATGATCATTACCCAACTTTTCTAACATGATTTTAACAACTTAATTCATGCAATTACTGGAATCAAATCACATAATTTCACTGTTCTTATGAAAAACTCCATTTTTAACATTATTAACGAAATCAACCACTGCGAACTCGTTTTTCGACCAAATCAATTCGTTTAAGTTTCGTTCTTTTTCGGTTTTACATGTATAAACGTAATCATTCATCAATTAACCGATTAATATGCAATTTAAACATAAATTTTTGTACTTATAAGCCATATTCATATATTTTCTCTGTAAAACTATAAAACTCTAATTTGAACATGATTTCATGGATTAATTATTCTAAAACACATATAGATCATATATAATTAAACTATACATGTTAATACACATATATAACATCATTAATTTAATAATTGGCCATGAAAATTTAATTACAGAAAACTAAAAGCCAATTTTCATGAAAAGTTTCTAAGTACGTAAATAAGGTTTGGTTAAAGAGATTACTTAACCGTGTAGATTAGTAGGAGATGAAATCCCTTTCAGAATCTTCTTCAATCACACAATTTCCCTCAACTTCTCTCTAACTCTCTCTGAATTTTCTAAGTGAAGTCTGATAAATGAAATGCGTAAGAGAAACCAGACTGATTAATGCACACAGTTGTGGTCAGTTAATCCATACGTGGTTTAACTGCTCCCAACTCCTCATAAGGCCTTGTTTGGCTAACTATTAGAAGGTTCTTTCCATTTAATTTAATTAATCTCTTATAATATAGTTTAATAATGTCACACCCATTTAAGCAAGAAGTCAAATATCTTATTTAATTTAATTTAAATAAAATATAATAATTCTACATTAAATCGCATCATTACATAATTAAAATTCTCATTTATTAATTATATAAATTATTAAATCTCTAATTAATTATAAATTAATTAGAATAACATTATGCTTATTAAATAATTCATTTAAGCAAATAAGCTCAATTAAATACATACTTTGAATAATAAAATTCTCCATATTAATTTAATCAATATAACACATATAATTAAATTAATCTACCACAAATTCAACAATTAATTATTCAATCCAATAGTTAAATCATCAAAAATATTTATTTAATTCAATAAATATTCAAATTAGATTACAAAATCTCATTCATCACATCTTTCCCCCCTTAAAAGGATTCTGTCCCCAGAATCACGACTCAATCAATTCGTCCTGTTACATTCTCCCCCCCTTACAAAGATTATGTCCCCAGAATCGCTTACACATAAATTAAGTAAATAAATGAGGATAATTCTTCATCATATTCTCTTCGAGTTCCACGTAGCTTCTTTAGCGTTGTGGTTCCTCCAAATTACCTTAACAGAAGGTATTACTTTATTTCTGAGAACTTGCTCTTTCCTGTCAACAATTTGAACAGGAACTTCTTCATAGGACAGATCTTTCTCAAAATGCAGGGGTTCATATTCAATAACGTGCTTGTAATCGGGTTTGTAGGGTCGTAAAACAGAAACATGAAAAACATTATGAATATGTTCTAAAGACGGGGGTAAGGCTATCTTTCACCAATTCTTCGCAAAACTTCAAAGGGTCCAATGAACCTCGGACTCAGTTTTCCCTTCTTACCGAATCTGATCTTTCCCTTCCAGGGAGATACTTTCAAGAATACAAAGCTACCCGATTCGAACTCAACATTCTTACGGTGTGGATTGGCGTACTTCCTCTGCCTGTCCTGAGCTGCTACTAGTCTTGTCCAGATTAGTTTGACTATCTCTACTGTTTGTTGTACCAATTCTGGTCCTAGTAACTGTCTCTCGCCAACTTCATCCCAGTAAAGTGGAGTTCTGCACTTTCTGTCGTACAATGCTTCATAAGGTGGAATGCCAATACTAGCGTGGTAACTGTTGTTGTAACCTAATTCAACGAATGGTAAGTGATCATCCCAATTTCCTTTAAAATCCATGATGTACGATCTCTGCATATCCTCCAATGTTTGAATCATTTTTTTGCTCTGCCCATCTGTCTGAGGGTGATATGCTGTACTCATTCTCAATTGTGTACCCATGCATTTCTGTAGTCGTTTCCAGAAGTTCGATGTAAAGCACGGATCCCTATCAGAAATAATTGACATCGGAACTCCGTGTCATGAAACAATCTCTTTCACATATAACCTTGCCAACTAGTCTAAGTTGAATTTGATTTTGATCGAAAGGAAGTGTGCGGATTTCGTTAATCGGTCAATAATAACCCATATTGCGTCATAGCCTTTCTGATTGTCGGTAGGCCAACCATGAAATCCATCGTAATATGTTCCCATTTCCATTCTGGGATCTCTAAAGGTTATAGCAACCCACTCTGCCTCTGATGTTCTGCTTTTACTTTCTGACATTTTAGACACTTGGAAACACACTCTGCAATATCTCGTTTCAAATTCGGCCACCAAAAATGTTGTCGAAGATCTTGGTACATCTTAGTATTACCAGGGTGAATCGAATATCGTGAGCTATGAGCCTCATTCAAAATGTCTTCCTTAATCTCTGGCACTGGCGGTACCCAAATTCTGCTCTCAAATCTTAGTAGTCCCTCACTGTCTATTTTGAATCTTGGTTTAATCCCTTCAGATATCTTCTTTTTCACTTTCTCACATTCTTTGTCCTGAAGTTGAGCCTCCTTAACTTTATCCAGTAAAGTTTTACCAGCTTACATCTGGAACAGCTTCTCGGTAACCTCCATAGGATACTTCACTTCCAATTCTAGCTTTTCCATTGCTGAAATTAGCTCCTCCTGAGCGGTCAACATCATCAATTTCTCCCGACCCTTCCTACTTAAGGCGTCGGCAACCACATTTGCTTTACCCAGATGGTATAAAATCTCGCAATCATAGTCCTTAATTAACTCCAACCACCTTCTCTAGCGCATATTCAAGTCCTTCTGTGTAAAAATATATTTCAGACTCTTGTGTTCTGTATATATTTCACACTTCTCCCCATAGAGATAATGTCTCCAGATCTTCAAAGCGAATACCACTGCAGCTAATTCTAAGTCATGGGTCGGATACCCTTTCTCATAGTCCTTCACTTGTCGTGACGCATACGCAATGACCCTGCTATTTTACATAAATACACAACCAAGTCCTTTATGTGATGCATCACTATAAACCACAAAATTTCCTGTGTCATCCGGAAGAGATAACATAGGTGCCAAACTCAACCTCTTCTTAAGCTCTTGGAAACTTTCCTCACACTTCTCTGTCCAAACGAATTTCATCGATTTCCTAGTCAAATTCGTCAACGGAGTCGCGATCTTGGAAAAGCCCTGAATGAATCTTCTATAATAACCTGCCAATCCAAGAAAACTTCTTACTTTTGATGGCGTCTTCGGCTAATCCCAATTCATCACAGCTTCGACTTTAGAGGGGTCTATCGAAATTTCGTCCTTATCGATCACATGTCCAAGAAATTGTACTCTTTCAATCCAAAATTCACATTTCAAAAATTTGGCGTACAACTTCTCTCTTCTCAACGTCTCTAACGTTACTGTAAGACCCCAACTTTTATGAATAAAGATGAATTTTCTATAAATATCATTTTTGAATATTATGGAGTGAATTTGATATAATGTTATAGTTGTGGGTAATATTTATAAATTTTGCAAAGTACGCAAGTTGTTATATTATATTCGATTGGTCTGGGAATATTCATTTTAACAGAGAATATTCGTACGACGACACAATCATTGGTGGACCCCACAACAGAATTATTGTTGGATTGAGAAAATGACAAAATATCTTTTTATAAAAATAACGGAAAAAGTTTTACCGTTAACTGTTGAAATACCCGGTGGTAAAAGTACAGTAATATGCATGGTTGCATAGTAGCATACGGTATTGATTATTGATGCTTACGTGAGAAGTCACTCAGTTTTGTTCAATTATTGCAATAGTAATTGCTGCACAGTATCTCACGTTATTTGATTCAATTATTGTCGATATTTTATATATTATTAAATCAATAATTGAGACGATACAATTATTCATATTATTATTTTCAATATTGACGATGTCTAGAAAGTTCTGTCGAGGAGAGGTTTGGTCACCTAATTGCGCGTCAATAAGGAGAAATCCTTATTGGAATGCCCCCTCTTTCCTGGGAATGATCTAGTTATTAAATATTGCGAATAATAATAATGATAAATAAATGTTGTTAAAAATATTGAGAGAATTTTTATGAAGTATTTATGGACCTCTATTTACCCATTTTTTAAAATAATCGGTAAAAAGTTATTTAGTATATTTTTTATATTATAAGGGTGGGGCCATATGTGGGGCCCATGTGTGAATTATGAAACTAAAATGGAAATGGGGGGGTGAAGGTTACGAGGGGATTGAGAGTATATTATATATATATATATATATTGTATATACATATATCTTAGATGCATTCACTGGGGAAATAGGGGAAAAGTCAGGGGGAATGTATTATTACGGTTATTATATATATATATATATATATATATATATATATTATAATAAGTTTTGTTTTATTTGATTATAAATAGAATATATTATATTTTATTTAAAGTTTTCATTTTATTAGAATATTTTATTGCATAGTGCTGCATAGTAAATCAAAATTTTCAAACGTTTCAAATTAAATCTAATTACCTTAGTGAATTAGATTACATACGTCCGTGATTAAAATTTTCAAATAGTATCATTTTCATTCTCCTATAAATAGGATGCTTAGTTAGAATTGAAAATCACACCAGAATTAGAGAATTCTTCTTCTATAATATTGAGCGTATTTCTTTCGAGTTTTAGAAAGCTTTGAGCGTAGAAAACTGTGAAAGTTTTCTTCAAGAATATCCCCACTATACCAGTTGGAATACTCTTCTTTTCAAGGTAAGGGATGTTATTTTTGTTCAATATTCACTTGAAATATTATTTTCTCTATACTCCATGAAATTAGTAGAATATCATTGATATTTGCGCTTCATCCAGTATCTTTTCATGAAAATATTATTCTGAGCATTCTTGATAAGTTTTAGCTTTTTCATTCCGGAGTACTATTCACGGGATACTATTCCCGAAGTACTATTTATGGGGTACTATTCACTCGGTTACTATTCACCCGGGGTACTATTCATGATAAAAATTAATTCGTTTTCGGTCCAAATTATTTTTGGTACAATATTATTCTTGAATTTTACTCCACAAAGCAGTATCATGTTGACCATTTGGACATTATTAAATTATGGATAAATTAAATTATAAATCTTTAAAAATTTATCCTTTGCTTTCTTTAAATTGAAATCTTATATCATTGTCATCATCCTCATGCTTATATTATGTTGAAATTCATCTGTAGAAGTAGTGCATAGATGGACTTGGTATGATTATGACTAGGGATTATTCGGTATAATCATGACCGTAATGTTACAAATGATGTGGTAAAAGTCCTCATTGGCCCGTAGTGCATTGATGGACAGTTGTTGGCATGATCATGACCATTGATGAATACACGAATATTCTTGGCCCGTAGTGCATGGATAATTCGTGGTTGTGATACTAATGGATATCCTTGGCCGTAGTGTAGGGGTGATTCGATGATGTGGATTATTTATTAAGCTGAGTCTCAGCGATAAAAGTGATGAAAAATCTTTTAAATCATAGAAGATAGTAGATATCATGCTCTACTTGACTCTTCTAATGGATTGCTTATTCCGCTACAGTTAAACTTGATGTTTGTTATATTTTATCAATTTAACACTGTTGAAGGCTAAAGATAAATTATTCTGCATTATCTTAGTCATAATATTTCTTACTGGGCTAGTTGAGCTCACCCTTTTGCTTTCATTGTTCTCTTCAAGAAATAAGAACGTAGCCAGGACTAGTCGGGGAACGGAGTGATGCTCTAGATGTTTGTATTAGTAGTCCTCACTATTCTATGAATTAGTGTGATAATAAATATATTGAGGACTCCATTTGAGTTTGAATACTGTCTAGAAGATAATATTCGTATTAAAACTCTCAGATTATGTTTTGTCGTATTTTACACAACAGTTGTATAATTAAGTTGTATTTAATTTTTATACCATGTATTTGGCGACTCAAGATGTGTGATGTATACCTATTTTGAGGGCGTCATAGTTGGTATCAAAGCTTAGGAATATGATCCCTGGCTGAGATGTGAGACAAGAACTAGGAGGGGAGAGACGGGGAATTCCTTTGCTAGTATGACCTACCTAAGTTTATTTGGTATTTAATTGGTCGGTCAAAGTATAGGGATAATATGTGACATGTCAATTAACCCTTGTTTTGTGGCATTGTTTAAAAATGACATCTGAAAATGTTGAGATCAGCAATGAAGCACATGAGACCGTTGAGTCACCAACGATCAATACCCAGGATAATGTGCATCAGGAAGATAATAATCCTCAAGTAAACAACAACACAGATCAGATGATGATCTTTAAGTAAATAACAACACAGATCAGATGATGAATGATCGGATGTTCAGAGGCTTTATGCAATTCATGCAACATCAGGTGAGAGAGACTTCTGTTCAAAATACAGGTGGAAACATTGGCAACTCTCGGATGGTCACCGCTAAGCAGTTCAAGGAGCTGGGGCCACCGGAGTTTTTGGGAGAGCCAAAACCACTTAAGGCGGAGACATGGATAAAGCAGATCACCAAGATATTTGATGTCTTGGGATGCTCTGAGGAGCAAAAGATTCCCTTTGCCACCTTCATGTTGCGAGGAGAGGCAGATTACTGATGGGAATCTGTAAAGCGTACTCAGCCTACCGCACTAAAGATGTCTTGGGAGAAGTTCCAAGAACTGTTCAACGACAAGTACTTTCCTGAAAGTATTCATCACATGAAGGAGGTAGAGTTCATCAAACTAGAGCAAAACAATATGAACGTGTCACAATACGAAGCTAAGTTTGCCAAGATGTCACGATTTGAGTCTCACTTGGTTGATAATGAGGAGAGAATGACGCGGATGTTTCTAAGAGGTTTGAAATCTGATATACGTCAATACCAAATCTCTCACAAACTGTGTTTGTATTCAGATGTTGTAAATAGGGCTCAGTTATTGGAGTGCAATAATGAGTCAACCCAACCAAGAGAGAACAACCGACAATTCAATAATACTAGTCGTAGCAGTCATCGAAGCAGTGACACAGACGTGGAGGGAATCAACATGCTAGAAATGGTAACCACTTTGGTGGTAATCATTGGTAAGACAATAAAAGTGGATATTTCAAGAAGAGAAGATTCAACAACGATGGAAAGATGTCAGCACCAGCACCCGTTGTTAAGGAAGGAGAACGACCACCTTTCATATGCTTCAAATGTGGAGGGGAGGGACATATCAGTCCAAACTGTGCATAGTAATCCAAAAAGTGTTACAATTATGGAAGAGAAGGTCACCTAGCTCGATTTTATCATTCAGGGAAGCCAAGTCCAGCTGGGATGGAGGCACCAAAGGCCGTCCCAGAAAAGTCAAAACCAGTAGTTCAAGGGAGAGCATTTGTCGTGACCTCTTAGAAAGCAAGGAACCCGAACGAGGTCATCATGGGTAAGCTAATTATAAACTCTAACGAAATCTATACCTTATTTGATACCGGTTCTACCCATTCTTTTATTTCTCCTACTTGCGCTCAACGTTTAAATTTAACTCCAGAGAAATTAGACTTTGACTTATCTATTGAAACTTTGTTGGGAGAAACCTTCATTACATCCACTGTTTATAAGTCTTGTTTGGTTCAAATCGGTACCCTCACATTACCTGTCGATCTTAGTTCATTGAAAATACTTGCATTTGACGTAATTCTAGGGATTGATTGGTTAATTACTCATCATGCAAAAATTGATTATTTTCGTAAGGTTGTTAGCTTTCATATTCCTAACCAACCTATTATGCGAATTCAAGCAACCAAACCATTAAAATCAATCACTGTCATCTCAAGACATAAAGCTATTCGTTTATTTAAAAACGGATGTCAAGCTTTCTTAGCTCATGTCATGGATTTAAACAATAATACGTCAGTTTTGAATGATATTTCTATTATTAATAAATTTCCTAACGTATTCCCTGGAGAGCTTCCTGGCCTACCCCCAGAGCGTGAAATTGAATTTTGTATCGACCTTGAATTCGGTACAAAACCCATTTCCAAAGCCCCATATCGAATGGCTCCTATTGAACTTCAGGAGTTAAAGACCCAACTACAGGAATTGTTAGACATTGGTTTTATTCGTCCTAGTACGTCTCCTTGGGGTGCTCCTGTTTTATTCGTGAAGAAGAATGATGGGAGTATGCGACTTTGTATTGATTATCGGGAGTTGAACCATGTCACTGTCAAAAATAGATACCGTTGCCTCGCATTGATGACTGTTTGACCCGATTACAAAGGCGCCAAATTCTTTTCAAAGATCGATCTTTGTTAGAATATCATCAATTAAAGATTAAAAGCGATGACATTCCAAAGATCGCTTTTCGAACTTCGGTATGGACATTACGTAATTTCGGTCATGTCTTTTGGATTGAATAATGCTCCTGCTGCCTTCATGGATATGATGAACCGAGTATTCAAGGAATATTTGGATTACTTTTTGGTCATCTTTATTGATGACATCCTCATTTACTCCAAAATCCATGAAGAGCATGAGCAAAACTTGAGGCTGATACTCCAAAAGCTTCGTGAAAACAAGTTATATGCCAAGTTGAAGAAATACGAGTTCTGGCTTGAGGAAGAAGCATTTCTTGGGCACGTGATATCCAATCACAGAATATCTGTTGACCCGGCAAAGATTGAAACAATTCAAAGCTGGGAGCAACCTAAGTCAGTGACCGAAGTACGTAGCTTTCTGGGCTTAGGTGGTTATTATCGGAGATTTGTGGAAGGATTTTCTCGAATCGCTACTCCATTAACTCAGCTGTCTCAGAAAGATACAAAATTCAGTTAGAGCAAGGAATGTGAGAAGAGTTTTCAAGAACTCAAAAGGAGACTCATTTCAAGACTGTTCGACAATACCATCATCAGTTCGAAGGATTTGTCATATCTGGTGATGCTTGAGCAAAGGTTTAGGATGTGTTCTCATGTAACATGGGAAAGTCATAGCCTATGCTTCACAACAACTCAAAGAATATAAGAGGAATTATCCTACTCACGATCTAGAGTTGGCAGCTGTCGTTTTTGCGCTTAAGATTTGAAGGCATTACCTGTATGGAGAGAAGGTGGAGATCTATATGGATCATAAAAGCCTCAAATATTTCTTCAATCAAAAGGAACTCAACATGCGGCAACGACGATGGTTTGAGTTGTTGAAAGATTAAGATCATACCATTCAATACCATCCTGGAAAAGCGAACGTAGTAGCTGACGCATTGAGTAAAATATCATATGCGGGTACGAGTGCGATATTGTTAATGCAAAGGCCCATTTTGTATGACTTACAAAGGATAGAGATAAAGTTAAAGACTCTAGGGACCCATGTGATGATGACGAATATACGAGTAAAACTGACTTTAATCGATAAAGTTAAAGCTGCTCAAACTACAGACCTGGAGCTGATGCGTATGAGGAAGAAAGTGCAAGAAGGTGCTATTCCGTAAGCAAGAATCGATGAAGAAGTAATACTTCGAGTCAACTCCAGACTTTGTGTTCCTAATGATTCTAACTTGAAGTATAAAATCATGATAGAGGCGCACAACACACCATTTTCAATCCATCTTGGGAGTACCAAAATGTATCATGATCTTTGACATATATTTTGGAGGAGCAATATGAAGAGAGAGATAGCGGGGTTTATCTCAAGGTGTCTAACTTGTCAACGAGTCAAGGCGGAGCATCAAGTGCCAAAAGGTCCATTGCAACCACTTAAAATTCTAAAATGGAAGTGGGAGCACATTACCATGAATTTCGTTACTGGTCTTCCTAAGGTTTCTCAAGGCATAGATGCAATTGGGTCATTGTTGATAGATTGACCAAGTCTGCTCATTTCTTATCTATACGAGAAACTTATACACTTGAATATTTTGCTCGTATGTACATAAACGAGATTGTAAGACTGTATGGTATGCCAGTATCCATAGTAGTTTCTGATCGAGACCTAAGATTTACTTCACGATTTTGGGTTAGTTTGCAAAAAGCTATGGGCACAGATTTGCAATTTAGTTTGGCGTATCATCCTCAAACGGACGGGCAGTTGGAGAGGACTATTCAAACTCTTGAGGATCTATTAAGACTTTGTGTCCTTGACTTCAAAGAAAGTTGGAACAAGTTCTTACCATTGGTGGACTTTTCCTACAACAACAGTTATCAAACAAGTATCGGCATGGCTCCATTTGAGGCGTTGTATGGAAGAAAGTGTCGTTCTCCAGTATGCTGGGATGAGGTGGGTGAAGCAATGTTGTTGGGACTGGAATTGGTACGCATGACTACGAAAAAGATTTAAATGATCCGGCAACGTATAAAAACCTCACAAGATCGACAAAAGAGTTATGCTGATCTTCATCGAAAGGACGTGGAATTCAATGTTGGAGAACATGTGTTGTTACGTGTTGCTCTATGGAAAGAAGTTACAAGATTTGGAAAGAGAGGAAAGCTCAATCCTCGATTCATTGACCCATTTAAAATCCTTAACCGAGTAGGAACTGTGGCCTATAGACTCGCTTTACCGCCAAGTATGTCTCGTGTTCATAATGTTTTCCACATATCCATGTTACGTAAATATGTGGAAGACCTGAACCACATTATTGAGTTAGATACGAAAAAAATAGCGGAAGATTTAACATATGAAGAGGTTCCTGTTAAAATCTTGGATAAGAAGGAACATATTCTACGCTCCAAGGTTATACCTCAAGTCAAAGTTTTGTGGAGAAACCTCGATGTTGAGGAAATGACCTGGGAGTTAGAATCTAAAATGAGATCAAGGTATCCTCACCTCTTTGTCATACCAAGTATGTACCCTAATTTCAAGGGCAAAATTTCATAAGAAGGGGAGGTTGTAAGACCCCAACTTTTATGAATAAAGATGATTTTTCTATAAATATCATTTTTGAATATTATGGAGTGAATTTGATATAATGTAATAGTTGTGGGTAATATTTATAAATTTTGAAAAGTACGCAAGTTGTTGTATTATATTCGATTGATCGGTGAATATTCGTTTTAACAGGGAATATTCGTACGATGACACAATCATTGGTGGACCCCACAACAGAATAATTGTCGAATTAAAAAAACGATAAAAATATCTTTTTATAAAAATAACGGCAAAAGTTTACCGTTAACTGTTGAAATACCAAGTGGTAAAAGTACAGTAATCCGCGTGGTTGCATAGTAGCACACGGTATTGATTATTGATGCTTACGTGAGAAGTCACTCAATTTTGTTCAATTATTGCTATAGTAATTGCTGCATAGTATATCACGTTATTTGATTCAATTATTGTCGATATTTTATATATTATTAAATCAATAATTGAGACGATACAGTTATTCATATTATTATTTGCAATATTGACGATGTCTAGAAAGTTCTATCGAAGAGAGGTTTGGTCACCTAATTACGCGCCAATAGGGAGAAATCCTTATTGGAAAGCCCCCTCTTTCCTGGGAATGATCTGATTGTTAAATATTGCAAATAATTATAATGATGAATAAGTGTTGTTAAAATATTGAGAGGATTTGTATGAAGTATTTATGGACCTCCATTTACTCATTTTTTAAAAAAATCGGTAAAAAATTATTCAGTATATTTTTTATATTATAAGGGTGGGGCCACATGTGGGGCCCGCGTGTGAATTATGAAACTGAATTGGAAATATGGGGGTGAAGGTTACGGGGGATTGAGGGAGTATATTATATATATATATATATATATGTGTTGGATGCATTCACGGGGGGAAATGGGAGTATATATTCTATTTATTTGATTATAAATAGAATATATTATATTTTATTTAAAGTTTTCATTTTATTAGAATATTTTATTGCATAATGCTGCATAGTAAATCAAAATTTTCAAATGTGCCATTTTAGAACGAATTAGCATGAATGAATTAGATTACGTGCATCCGTGATTAAAATTTTCAAATAGTATCATTTCCATTCTCCTATAAATAGGATGCTTAGTTAGAATTGAAAATCACACCAGAATAAGAGAATTCTTCCTCTATAATATTGAGTGTATTTCTTTCGAGTTTTAGAAAGCTTTTCGATTGCAGAAAGCAAAGTGAAAGTTTTCTTCAAGAATATCCAGATTATACCGGTTGAAATACTCTTCTTTTCAAGGTAAGGGATGTTATTTTTGTTCAATATTCATTGAAATAATATTTTTTTCCCATACTCTGTAGTATGTAAGTAATATTATTTCGTTTTAGATTTCGAATTTTATACTCATTTGGTTAAAGTTTTGGCTTCTATACTCCATGAAATTAGTAAAATATCCTTGATATTCAAGGCCTCTCAAAGATCTTTTCATGAAAATATTATTACGAGCATTCTTGATAAGTTTTAACTTTTTCATGCGAGTACTATTCACGGGATACTATTCCCGAAGTACTATTCATGAGGTACTATTCACTCAGTTACTATTCACCCGGGGTACTATTCATGATAAAAATTAATTCATTTTCGGTCCAAATTATTTTTGGTACAATATTATTCTTGAATTTTACTCCACAAAGCAGTATCATGTTGACCATTTAGACATTATTAAATTCTAGATAAATTAAATTATAAATCTTTAAAAATTTATCCTTTGCTTTTTTTTAATTGAATTCTTATATCATTGTCATCATCCTCATGCTTATATTATATTGAAAGTTATTTGTGGCCGTAGTGCATAGATGGACTTGGTATGATTATGACCAAGGATTATTCGGTATAATCATGACCGTAATGTTAACAATGATGTGGTAAAAGTCCTCATTGACCCGTAGTGCATTGATGGACAGTTTTTGGCATGATCATAACCATTGATGAATACACGAATATCCTTGGCCCGTAGTGCATGGATAATTCGTGGTCGTGATACTAATGGATATCCTTGGCTGTAGTGCAGGGGTGATTCGATGATGTGGATTATTTATTAAGCTGAGTCTCAGCGATAAAAGTATTGAAAAACCTTTTAAATCATAGAAGATAGTAGATATCATGCTCTACTTGACTTATATCATGCTCTACTTGACTTTTCTAATGGATTGCTTATTCCACTGCAGTTAAACACTATGTTTGTTATATTTTATCAGTTTAACACTGTTGAAGGCTAACGATAAATTATTCTACATTATCTTAGTCATAATATTTCTTACTAGGCTAGTTGAGCTCACCCTTTTGCTTTCATTGTTCTCTTCAGGAAATGAGAACATAGCCAGGACTAATCGGGGAACGGAGTAACGGTCCAGATGTTTGTATTAGTAGTCCTCACTATTCTATGAAATAGTGTGATAATAAATGTATTGAGGACTCCATTTGAGTTTGAATACTGTCTAGAAGATAATATTCGTATTAAAACTCTTAGATTATGTTTTGTCGTATTTTACACGACAATTTTATAATTAAGTTGTATTTAAATTTTGTACCATGTATTTGGCGACTCAAGATGGGTGATGTATACCTATTTTGGGGGCGTCACAGTTACTTTCAAATGCTCTACGTGTTCTTCCTTGGTCTTCGAATATACCAAAATATTATCGATAAAGACCACTACGAATTTGTCCAAAAATGGTTTAAATACCCTGTTCATCAGGTCCATAAATGCTGCAGGAGCATTTGTTAGACCGAATGACATCACCAAAAATTTATAGTGACCATACTGAGTCCTAAATGCTGTCTTCAGTACATCCTCTGGCCTCACCTTTAGTTGATGATAACCACTCCTTAAGTCTATCTTTGAAAAATATATTGCTCCCTTCAATTGATCAAACAGATCGTCAATCCTTGGTAATGGATATCTATTCTTAATCGTGACCTTATTTTTCTCTATAGTCGATGCAAAGCCGCATTGTCCCATCCTTCTTCTTCACAAATAACACCGGCGCTCCCCACGGTTATACGCTCGGTTGGATATACTTCTTGTCCAGTAACTCTTGCAGTTGTACCATCAATTCTTTCATTTTTACCGGGGCCATCCGGTACGGTGCTTTCGATATTGGAGCCGTTCCTGGCACTAAATCGATCACAAACTCAACCTCTTTGTCTGGCGGGAGTCCTGGTAGATCATCTGGAAATACGTCTGCGAAGTCCCTCACTACTGGTATCTCCTCTATTTTTGGGTTCTTTTTACGACTGTCGACTATGTAAGCTAAATATCCTACACAGCCTTGTCTTAATAGCTTCCTGGCCTGCATCATCGTCAGATAACTCGCTTGTCTAGGTGACTTGCTGCCATAAAACATAACCTTTGACGGAGTCATAAGGTTAATAAGCTTCTTTTGGAAATCAATTACAGTCCCGTAATTGAATAGCCAATCCATTGCCAAGATAACGTCAAATTCCCCAAGTTTGATAGGGACAGGGTCTACGTTCATAATGTTACCCTTAATATCCACCATACAGTTCTTGTGTACGTATTTAACAGGGATCACTTCTCTATTCGCAATTTCTATGTTCATGGGGTATTCTAATTCATCCTTAGGAAATTCTAAGTTCTTAGCAAAGTCATCGGATATAAATAAACAAGTAGCACTCGAATCAAATAATACATAAGCATTAAATTTATTGATCGAAATGATACCTGACACCACATCGTGAGACTGCACAGCATCTTGCACTGTCATGTTAAATGTCCTAGCGGTCAGTCGGTTGGTTGCGGTTGGTCCCGTGATAGTTAAAGCACTTCCACCACTGTTTCCCTTGTTCCCTCCGGATCTTGCCCCTCTAGATCCTTTCTTGGGACAGTCCCTTGCCAGATGGTCCTTTGAGCCGCAAGTGAAGCAGGCGCCCTCCTTTGGGTTAGGACAGTTAGGTGCTATGTGGCCTTCTTGACCATAATTGTAGCACACCCATTTTTCCTTCAGACAAACCCCCAGGTGAGCTTTCCCGCAGGTCGGGCATGCTTTGATTCTCTTCTTCTGACCTCCTTGCTGATTTCCAGTTGACGAGTTGTCAGTCCACCTCCTTTTTTGATTGATACTTCCTCCCGTGTTGCTGCCACTGGCTTTGTTATTTCCCTCATTTTTACTCTTCTTCTTTTTTTGATCTTGGTTATACTTTGTTACCGCATCGCTTCCACCTTCAGCGAGTATAGCCTTCTCCAGCACCCCAGCAAAAGTGTTTAATTAAAACATTGACACTTTGCTATATAACCAGGGCTTCAGTCCCTGCTCAAATCGTTTAGCCTTTCTCTCATCAGTATGCACTTGATATATGGCAAACCTAGCTAACTCATGTTCCCCTATTTTAGCTCTAGAAACTGGACCTCAATTTGGTTCTGCGAGCTGGTCAGAAAATACATCTCGAAGAACATCTCCTTGAACCTCTCTCAGGTAATCACACCTTCTCCTCCCCGGACCTTATTTTCTTGCCACCAATAACTGGCTTCAGATTTCAGTATAAATGTTGCGTAAGCGGTTTTCTGGTCCTCTCTGACTCTGGCGACGTCAAAAACTTTCTCCATCTCCATAACCTAGGTTTGAGCTTCTATCGAATTCATGGAGCCATTAAACTCTGGCGGTCCCACCGCTTTGAAATCATTGAACGTTGTATTTGGTGGAGCTTGAGGTTGATTGTTAATTGCTCCAGCCAGTAAATTCACCAACTGCTGAACGGGGTCATCATTGGCGTTGTTGTTGTTATTCGTTGACCCTTCCTGGGCTGGTCGACGATTTGGTCATCTTCTTGGCGACATATTTCTATTAAGAATATACGCTTATTAAGTCTTTAATCAATCCCTTAAATATTTACGGCTTAACTAAAACATTTAAACATAATCACTTAACACATTATCTCAATAAACTCTTATATTTCATTCAAATTGAAAGTTTTAACATCATACGATAGCATCACTGCTATTTACATCATCTATCCCAAGATAAAGAATCTACATGATTTAAAACATCAAAATATTCATCTGTTTATAAACACATCGGAATTTATATTTTAACTAACACAGATATTCACATAATTTATACTATTCTTATCATGGCCTATTATGACGTCGAATAGCATCTCTGTGCTCTTCTTCCATGATAAAAAACATCATCCTTCGATCCAGCATGTACGAGGGTAAGTCCTCGAACTGAATTGGATAGTACATAACTCGATCTTGAATTTTGTTCACCGCAGTGTTGAATGCGCAATCCATTTTTACCATATTAACCCTTTTTGCTTGTACCTCTTCCTCGGCTGCATCTGCTCGCTGAGAAGCCTTCTCATAAGCATCTTCCACTCTGGCTCGTTTAGCGGATTCCTCTTTCAGTTCATTCTTCAACTCCTCTATTTCCTCTGACTTCTGCTTGGTTTGGCCCTTCTCATGAACCAAATTCTACTCTACGTTTCCCAGACGTATGTGAAGAGTCACAACCTCCCTATCCCTCTGCTCGATGGTAAGCTGTTGAATAACCATCCGCTCCTTCAGCTCCTGAATAGTATCTCGTAACTCTATGTTACGGTCGTAAAGCTCATCGTACATCTCGACACTGATAGATTTCGGTGGGAACTCATCTTCTTCCTCTTCTTCATCAGGATCCTCCTCTGGATCAGACTCGGGCTCTTGCTCCTGGCCAACAATAGTAATCAATTGAGATGGCTCTCTCTGTACAAACTGCTCCCGGACGACATGAATGTCTCAGGGCTCCTCCTCTGTAGGTACTCGGGGTTCCTCCTCCCCAGCTCGACTAGATCCTCCAACATCCGACATCCTGACAACATAATTTTAAGTTTTAGTTACTAATCGATACTCTCGAGCACATAAGTTTATCACATAAGCACATAAAGTCTTTTATTATCTTCAATGAATTAAGGAATTCATTTCTTAGAACTCGATAAGAGTTTGCCATATCTATGTTCTCGATCTCCTATAAGGCTACTACCTAAGGTTGTTCCCCCACCTAAGGTTCACAACCTACAGCTTTGATACCAACCTATGACACCCCCAAATTCGGGTACTTCAATTCCACGAGATTTGGTGTTTGCTGTACAAATATCATCTTTCTATCTACCCATAATAAAGGCAAACCATGCAATAGATAGAAATAAATCCTCCCCTTGTGGGGTTACAACATCTAAATAATAAATACAATCCCCGGTCAAACTAACCATAAACATCTGTGCGGAAACATAAACAAATAATAAGTCTTAAACAACATCAAGTCTTGGCAATAAAAATTCTTAAAATTAAATAACAAGTCTTCATCACTTATTAACTTTGCCCTTACCTTTGCTAGTAGAAGGTTCGTTGGACCTTTTGTTCTTAACTGCAATGTTATTATTACACAAGAGTGAGCACGATTGCCCACAAGTATAATATTACAACAATAAAATAATAACATGCGAGTGAATCAAAAACTTCTGTAACAAAAAACTCGGCTTTTGAATCAAGAATGAATAATAAGAATCAAAAGAACTTCTGAAGGTCATAAGACCTTGAATAATGTCCTAGGTTGTCAAATGTTTAAACTTGAAACCTTTAACAGTCATAAGACTATGGACTCTTCTTCTCGTACTTAGGGGGATCAGCCCTTAGTACCATTAATGCGCAATAATATTAACGCTAAAGCGTAATTAATCCCCTATAACAGGGTTGTTCATCTCAGTTTGACATTAGAGTCCACACCGAAGGAAGTTTGGTTTGGATTAGCTCAACTATGGTTCTGAAATTTAGAACGTTCATCAACTATGGACTAGTCGAATCAATAAGGGTTCGTTAGTCTTACAAGGTTCAACAATAATTGATATTCAATTTGAATAATAAAGTTCAAGATGTATACAATCGAATAAGTATTGTATAATAGGAATTATGCTTTTAAAGAATGATAACATCTAATATGAAATCTTGACTTGAACAATAATAAACAAGATAGAATAAGGAACTTGCTTTATGTAAAGAAACAAGGTTTAGGAACTTGCCTCGTGCGTAGGCTAAACGATTACTACTTCCGTTCACCACAAATCCTACACACATATCATATGTATTCACGACATTTATTAGTTACATTTTCACTTAATTATTTAATATAAACTCCACTTTATTTAACAAATCATTACTCTTCTAATTTAATTACTTAATTAAATTAGAATATTTTCATTCCCTTACTATTATTACACTCGAATAAATTATTTCATAATAATTTCCATCGAATATTTATTTTATTCCATAAATATTTTAACTAAAATATTCATTTTATTTGATAAATATTTTAATTAATAATTTTCATCGAATATTTATTTTATTCCATAAATATCTCAATTAAAATATTTATTTTATTTGATAAATATTTTAATTAATAATTTTCATCGAATATTTATTTTATTCCATAAATATCTCAATTAAAATATTTATTTTATTTGATAAATATTTTAATTAATAATTTTCATCGAATATTTATTTTGTTCCATAAATATCTCAATTAAAATATTCATTTTATTTGATAAATATTTTAATTATTTATTTATTTATTTTATTTCATTTCATTTCATTTATTTATTATTTATTTTTATTTTTTTTTTTTTGCCGGTAAGTGGTAATTTAGTTTAGTAACTTCATTTGAAGTGGGTTAGTTTGCACTCGGCCTGTAGATTTCTGCAGTTCGCGAACATAACAAGTCCAAATTAGGCCAAAAAATCTCTCACAAGTTCAATTATACGTTCTGTGAAGAACACATAATATGACCATAATTTCCAATTTCCTTGTCCATACATTAATTTAAGCATACTCAAATATCATAATTCATATTTGGTCATTACCCAACCTTTCTAACATGATTCTAACAACTTAATTCATGCAATTACTGGAATCAAATCACATAATTTCACTGTTCTTATGAAAAACTCCATTTTTAACATTATTAATGAAATCAACCACTGCGAACTCGTTTTTCGACCAAATCAGTTCGTTTAAGTTTTGTTCTTTTTGATTTTACATGTATAAACGTAATCATTCATCAATTAACCGATTAATATGCAATTTAAACATAAATTTTTATACTTATAAGTCATATTCATATATTTTCTCTGTAAAACTATAAAACTCCAATTTGAACATGATTTCATGGATTAATTATTCTAAAACACATATAGATCATATATAATTAAACTATACATGTTAATACACATATATAACATCATTAATTTAATAATTGGCCATGAAAATTTAATTACAGAAAACTAAAAGCCAATTTTCATGAAAAGTTTCTAAGTACGTAAATAAGGTTTGGTTAAAGAGATTACAAAGTGTAGATTAATCTGAGATGAAATCCCTTTCAGAATCTTCTTTAATCACACAATTTCCCTCAACTTCTCTCTAACTCTCTTTGAATTTTCTAAGTGAAGTCTGATAAATGAAATGCGTAAGAGAAATCAGATTGATTAATGCGCACAGTTGTGGTTAGTTAATCCATACGTGGTTTAACTGCTCCCAACTCCTCATAAGGCCTTGTTTGGCTAACTATTAGAAGGTTCTTTCCATTTAATTTAATTAATCTCTTATAATATAGTTTAATAATGTCACATCCATTTAAGCAAGAAGTCAAATATCTTATTTAATTTAATTTAAATAAAATATAATAATTCACGTTTAATCACATCATTACATAATTAAAATTCTCATTTATTAATTATGTAAATTATTAAATCTCTAATTAATTATAAATTAATTAGAATAACATTATGTTTATTAAATAATTCATTTAATCAAATAAGCTCAATTAAATACATACTTTGAATAATAAAATTCTCCACATTAATTTAATCAATATAACACATATAATTAAATTAATCTACCACAAATCCAATAATTAATTATTCAATCCAATAATTAAATCATCGAAAATATTTATTTAATTCAATAAATATTCAAATTAGATTACAAAAGCTCATTCATCACATCTTTCCCCCCTTAAAAGGATTCTGTCCCAAGAATCACGACTCAATCAATTCGTCCCGTTACAATAATTATGCCTAAGTGTGACTTATATTTAGTTTAATATTTGAGAAAAATAATTAATATAATTTTTAATACTTTTTATATAAATAATAAGATTCGTTATGTAATAATAAGTTTATTTTACATAAATTTTAATATTTGGGAAAAAATAATTATAATTTTCTTTGTGTTAATTTATACTTTTATGCTTATTAAAATTTTACTTTTTAATTATAAAAATATATTTGAATGTATATTACGTGAATTTTAATCTTTAAGAAATTTAATTAGCAAAAAGTGTATGACTTTATTTTCTTGATAAAATAAATATTTATTATTTTTGACATTTATGTTATTTATTGCACAAATTCATAATTTAATTAATTAAATTAAATTAAATAAAAATTATAACATACAAATTTATATTTAGTAGATATATTAAATATTGTACCTGAACATATCCTTTTGGAAGGAGAGAGTAGATACTATTAAATCATTATAATAATAGTAAGTTCCAATCGTAAATTATACACATGGATCTCGTGTACTTGGGTATTGGTGTTATATAAATAATAAAAGCGAAGAACAATTTTTATTTTTTAAAAATATCTAAATGTATAATTTGTATGGATTAATGATTACTAGTCTACGTGGCACATATTATGTTTACATGTGTTTAAATATTTAAAAATATTAAATTATTTAAAATTTAAATTTAAATTTTTTAAATAATTAATATCAGTTGATCAGATATAGTGTTAAAATAAGTGTTAACGTTACGAAATCATCAAAACAGCAGCCCAAAATCGCACTAAAAGTTGATAGAGTAGTTGATTGTATTGTTGTGAAATCAAACTCACGAAATACACATAGATAAACATACACACATCATTGTAAGAGATATAAAATATGGACACAAGAATTTATGTAAAAACTCAATTGAAAAAAAAAATCAAGGAGAGAGATGAGAAATTCACTAAAATAATATAAAGAGTACAAATTGTTTATTTGTGTCGTATGTTATTGTCCCCTTCAAACCCTTGCTTATTGTTGTATTTATAGCTGTCATGTCCACCCGAATCCATTTAGGAGTAAGAGTCTTTTTCAAAATCACCTTATAACTACAATTAATGATTGATTGTTTCATTCCCAAGTTAGATCTCCTTATCCCACCAAATAAGGAAACATCATCTTATTTTAATAGTCTCCCACTGTTTGAGCAAATACATAATAAACGTATATGAGCCAACACCAAATTCAGTCCATTAAATAAGTTGGGTTACACCTTGATCAGACCCAAATAATTACATCTCAATAATAAGTAAGATTAATTTTTAATAAAATAAAAGTGAGAAAAAATTAGGTACCTGAAACCTAAAATTAGGTACCTGAAACCTAAAATTAGGTACTTCAAGTGTTAACCGCTAGGCTAAGAGTTCATCAGCTATTTTATAAGCTAATATACTAAGTATTTGATGAATGAATTTCTTAATAGCTTATCAAAAAACAAACGAATTATAGTCACACTAAGATAGAGGATGAGTGGCCTAAATTAATGGAAATAGGAAAAACTATAAGGATAAAAAAGGGAAAAACTTAAGATCCCTATTTGAAAAGTCTCTATACATAGGAAGTATATTGTCGAACAAAAATACATAACATTCGGAAAGAGGCATCGTATATATATTTTCATGTCCAACCAAGATGTTGCCAAGTTGTGCACTGCAAGTTGATATAATTAACATCCCTATGCAACGTATTTAAGTTGAAAACAAGAAACATACTGAAGTTGATATGTTCGTTAGATTGGGACGTTTGGATATATGTTGTTGTTCTATCACAAGCCCTGTTTTCTGATTTTTTCTTAACCATATTGGCCTATTTAATTGATTCTATTTCATCATATCATGAACGGAGCAAGGAGAGCTGCTTGATTAGAAATTTTTGTATTTTCTATTCCCTCAACCACAAATTAACAATCATAAATGGCCAACAGGAATGTACAGTTAAGAAAAACTTAATAACTTTACTAATATATTTAGTTTGATCTTTTCTGTATTCTGCTTTCACTTTTCGTTTGCTTTTTCAGCTGATATTACAAGAGCAAAAATGATATTTTCAGAGTAGCTTAAAGTGTTAATGTGTGTGGCCTTAAAATAGGTATCATCACCACAATACAATTAAAATCGTCAAATCATAGTCTGAGAATCTACAAATCTGATCTTTAATATACAACAAGAGAGTTGTGAGTTTTAATACAAATCTTGTCTCTTACAGACAATATCCACTCTCGAATAAATCCTCATTACATTTATTATCACACTATTTAGCAGAATAGTGAGGACTACTAATACTATCATCGGGACCGTCACTCCGCTTCCGACTAGTCAGACTACGTTCTCATTTCAAGAAGAGAAAGAAAAGAAAGGGTGAGCTCAACTAGCCCGATAAGAAATATTATGACTAAGATAATGCAGAATAAATTATCATTAGCCTTCAAAGAATATTAAAGCGATAAAATACAATAGACATCGAAGTTTAAGCTGCGGTAACAAGCAATCCATTAAAAAAGTCAAGTAGAGAATATAATCTACTATCTTTTATGATTTAAAAGGTTTTTCATCACTTTTATCATTGGGACTCAACTTAATAAATAATTCACATCATCCCTGCACTACGACCAATGATATTCATTAGTATCACAACCATAAATTATCCATGCACTACGGGTCAAGGATATTCGTGTATTCATCAATGATCATGATCATGCCAACAACTGTCTATCAATGCACTACGGGCCAATGAGGACTTTTACCACATTATTTGTAACATTACGGTCATGATTACACCGAATAATCTCTGGTCATAATCATACCAAGTCCATCTATGCACTACATGTCACAGATGACTTTCAACAAAATATAAACATGAGGATGATGACAATGATATAAGAATTCAATAAAACAAGTTCAAGAATTAATTTATCCAGGAACTAATAACGTCCAAATTGTCAACATGATACTTCTTTGTAAAGTAAAATTTAAGAATGCTCAGAAGAATATTTCCATGAAAAGATATTGGATGAAGCGCAAATATCAAGGATATTCCACTAATTTCATGGAGTATAGAAGTCAAAACTTTAACCAACTGAGTATAATAAAGAATAAAATAACAAAAGAAATCACCATGCATACGGTACTTCGCATAGACAGGTTATTCCAATAAAATAATAAATAACGGAACCAAGTCCAGAAATGCATAAACAAGGATATTCAATAGAATAGTAAAAGGCGGAACCGGTCCGGCGTAAAGCGCATGTGAGCACGGATATTTCAACATAATAATAAAGAATGGAATAATGGAAGAATTTCACCAAGTATAGGGTGGCAGCGATATCTGAGTTATTCAACAAAATAATAAATAATGAAATAATGAAATTCTCTTCATGAATACAAAAGAATAATACCCTTACCTTAGAAGAATGAATATCAAGAAGTAGCAGAAAACTTTTTCTTCTTCTCTCTCTATAATTTTCTCTCTCAGAGTTTTAGTGAATTCGTAAGAAATAATGAAGGAATGAGCTTCTATTTATAAAAGAATGTATTGAATAGTAACTAATTCATGAATGGTGAGATTAGTTTACTATAAAATATTCTAATAAAATAAAATTTTTAAATTAGATATAATATATATATATATATATATATATATATATATATATATATATATATTATATTAAATATATAAATGGCATGTCTTTAAAACATTCACGGGATACACTCCAGTGAACAAAGTTTCTTCAATCCTCAATTTGTCAACTAAGCTTTACATATATGATAATAATTGTGCTACCTCCCGTAACAACCAAATCCCCACCCCACCCCACCCCACCCCACCCCACCCCACCCCACCAAAATTTGACAACTTGACAACTTTACATATATATAATATATACAAATACTTACCTTATATATATATATATATATATATATATATATATATATATATATATATATATATATATATATATAAGTAATAAAACAAAAGCTGAGATAACTTTCTCCAAGCGATTTTGAAAAATGAGAAAGTGGGGGTTCTACAACAAAAACTTCATAAAAATATTCCCTCGATATTTTTAACAATATTTATCATCATTATTATAATTCACAATATTAATCGATCGAATTCGTTTCCCAAGAAAGAGGGGCTTTCAATAAGGATTTCTCCTATTGGCGCACAATTAGGTGACCAAACCTCTCCTTGATGAACTTCTAGACATCATTAATATTGCAAATAATAATATTAATAACTCCGTCGTCTCAATTATTGATTTAATAATATAAAAATATTGACAATAATTAAATCAATTAACGTGAGATCTTATGCAACAATTCTTGAAGCAATAATTTAACAAAACTAAGTGACTTCTCACGTAAGCATCAATAATCAATCTTTGTGTGCTACTATGCAACCCACGCGTATTCTGTACTTTTAACACCGGGTGTTTTCAGCGATTAACGGTAAAACTTCCATAGTTATTTTCATAAAAAATATTTTTGTCGTTTTCTCAATCAAATGATAATTAGATTATGGTGTCCACTGATGATTGTCTTGGTCGTACGAATATTCTACATTTTTAAGCGAATATTCCCCGACCAATTGAATATTATATAACAACTTGCGTACTTTGCAAAATTTATAAATATTACCACAACTATAACATTATATCAAATTTATTCTATAATATTCAAAAATGATATTTATAAAAAATTCATTTTTATTCATAAAAGTTGGGGTCTTACAGTTAAACGTAGTTAAAATAATTATAAAAGTGTGGTTAAATGTATATTTTGCTATGTCAGCATTATTTTTCTATGACAATATCAATATTTTGGCACATGCTCTGATATTATGACAATATCAGTATCAGCATTATTTTTCCTATGACAATATCAATATCATTATTTTTACTCATTTCCTATGAATACATATTGATATTTTAATACTTTAAATTAATGAAGATTTTGTGTATATATATATATATATATATATATATATATATATATATATATATATATATATATATTGGGGATGCATTCATGCCATAGGTTGCCATAGAATCTTATTCGACAACCAATATCTCTATCATTGATCAAGTTAATGAATGTCTGAGATTAAAAAAAAGAAAAAAAGAAGCACCACTACACATAGTGTAGCAGCTTAATAAAAGAATAAAAAAAAATCAACCGCTCCTACAATGAGCGGTTTACCCTGCCTTTACCCAATTTGTTTGTTTGTCCCATTTTGTTTATCTCAATTTATATTATTACTAATAATATTAACTAACTAATAATAATATTAAAAATAATATTAACTAGCTAATATTTTTTTGTCCCATTTTAGAATAAATATTATTACAAAATTATTATCTTAAAATTTTAAATTAAATATTATTACAAAATTATTAGTTAGTTAATATTATTATTAATAATAAATAATATTATTTTTGCAATTTACCTACAACAAAGTAAAAATAAATAAATTAAACACCAAGCTTCTACTAGGTGTTGCGGTTGGCATTTTTAGGAGAGAGAAAATTCAAAGCATTTTGGTGTTTAATTTTTATTTTTTTTAGTAAAACCTACAACAAAGTAAAAATAAATAAATTAAACACCAAAATGCTTTGAATTTTCTCTCCTAAAAATGCCAACGGCTACACATAGTAGTGGCTTGGTGTTTAATTTTTTATTTTTTTTTACTTTGTTGTAGGTTTTAGTAATAATATTTTGAAATAATATTTATTTTATTATTACAAAAATTTTGTAATAATATTTATGGCAAGAAACTTGTCTCATTATTACAAAAATAATATTATTTAATATTATAATAATAATAACTAACTAATAATTTTTTAATAATATTTAATTTAAAAGTTTAAGATAATAATTTTGTAATAATATTTATTTTAAAAGTGGGACAAAAAATATTAGCTAGTTAATATTATTTTAATATTAATATTAGTTAGTTAATATTATTATTAATAATAAAATTATTTAGTAATATAAATTGAGACAAATAAAATGGGACAAATAAATAAATTTGGTAAAGGCAGGGTAAGCCGCTCATTGTAGGAGTAGTGAACTTTTTTTTTTTTTTTTAGTAAGCCGCTACTATGTGTAGCGGTGCTTCTTCTTTTTTTTTCTTTTTTTTTAAATCTCAGTCATTCATTAACTTGATCAATGGTGGAGATATTGGTTGCCAAATAGTATTCATGACAACCGGTTGGCATAAATGCATCCTATATATATATATACAGTGGGATCTTAAGCTCACCTTTATCCAACTCACTGAGTTCACCCCCCTTTTAGCGGACGGACGGACGGATTTGCTCGATTATACAACCGTCGTCTATACTTTTAGCGACGGACAACATATAGCATCGCTAAAAGTATAGATGATGGTTGTATATATGACCGAAGGCGTCACTTGGGATCCATCGCTAAAAAGGGGTGAGCTTGAGTGAGTTAAATCTGGTGAGCTTAAGATCCGACTTCTCTCTCTATATATATATATATATATATTGTTTGACGAATTCCATTAATGTTCGAAAAGTAACACTAACATCGCCTTCTCCCTCTCTGCTTTCAAAATTATACAGTCCATAATCAACAAATAATAATTAGTGATATTTTTGTTATTTTATAATTAATTACATTTCTCAAAATTATATATGTCGTTAATTTCAGAGATTACATTTACATACACACCGGGGGATAGTTCCAGTGCAAGAATAAGTACATATTGAATAAGGTTAACAATGTAAGCTTAATGCTCTAGTGCTGAAAAATAATAATTGTGTGTACCTTAAAATCAGAGTAAAACATTGTATTTATAGTAATCTCACCACCTCCATAGAATCCTTCCCCGCATAGAATTGAAACTCCTCATTAGGTAAGATACCTTAATGAGAACAAATATAATTCTCTTAAGGAAAGGAAGTCGATTTAAAATCTGACACTTTCCTTAGTGATTAGAAACCAAATACACTACAATAAAAAGGCCCAACAGCGATCAAGATTATCAGCGACCACCATTTGCGGTCGCTGATGCTTATAATAGTTGTCGACGTCGGGAAAAATTTTCTTCTTTTGGAATTCCTCTTTGTGTCTTTCTTACCCTTTATGTTTTCTATGTGTTGAATTTCGTTTGAAAGGGCTAGTTTGAAAAAAGAGTTCGACACAAAAATGGCGACGATTTTAAAATTCAGAGTCGCCAGTTGGTAGTAGTGAAATGATTATACCAACTCAACCGAATTTGAAAAGGTTTGTAAAAAGGCCCAATTATTAGACTCTATTTAATAAGCCTTGGAAATAGAGATTCATAGAGTTTGGGGGCTTGATTAAGCGGCGGGGAAGTTGTTAAGCTTTTTAGACTTTCGTGAAAACACAATTATCACATTTTTTTAAATTCTCTAATTTATTTGATGCGTGTGTGTGTCTGCAGTTAATTAGACCTAAGTGCTTTATTTGGAAGAAGTGTTATGCCTCGTTTTCACCTATATATAAAGAGTTTAATTTATATAAAAATTCAATTTTAAACAAAATATATAGAAATGAGGTTTTGAAAACAGGTTTTCAAATCCTTATGCTCACATAGTAATTGAGGCCTTTGATACTTCTATTTTATTTCGTATCCGGCTTGTTTTGATTTTATTCTCGAGATGAGAAATATCTTCGACAAAATAATACACATATAAGTGTAAGGTTTTATGAAAATCATAGACACAATCAAATTGCAAAATTAGCTGGAGCATGGCAAAATCATATTTTAAAATTTTCATTAAACCAATTACCCGGATTATCCTTTATGCGCAATTATTAATTCAAACATTAAAAGAAAAAGATGAGAATCATACCCTTGTAGATAATAGCTTCCACAAGTACGAGTTCAACTCATACTTCTCCGCGATCACCTTGAATCTTCGGGTTAGATTCCTTTCCTTTGATCAATATTAGCCACCCAAATGTATGGCCTTTAGAGGTGATCCACCAAGGAAGAAGAATATTCAAGAAGAAGGGTGGTTTGACTAAAACCCTATTTTTCTTTCTTTGTAAAAAAAGGGGCATACTCTCCAACAATTGGAATCTTGTATGTATTTAATATCTGATATAAGACTCTTTTTATAAAGATATCAGGTAACCCTATTTAATTAAAATAAGGTATTATTTATTTAATTAAACTCCTTTAATTAAATAGGCTCCCTAATCTTATTAGGGATAATTAATTAAACTCATTTAATTAATTTTGCCTCCTAATCCTATTAGGAATAAATGAGAGTACTTATATTAAATTAATTTCTAAACTCCTTTAGAAATTAAAATAAAAATAATTGTAATAATATTAATAAGACTCCTCTTATTAATTTATATTTAATATGTCTAAAATATTAAATAATAAATATTAAGCTATTTATCACCATAGATTAAATTAAATATACTTAACATATTATTACAATTATGCCATTAACTTCTTAAATAATTATTTTTCCTTTTATGGTTGACTCTTTAGGTTCTCCATATTAAATCGATTGTGAATAAATCAATTAAAACAATTCTAATCTTATTTAAATAAATAAATTAAATTATTAATTTATTTAAATAAATAATATTTATTCTACAATAGGGATAAACCTCCCTAGCGATCAACGACTTTCCAGATAATATAGATTTCAACATTAATCATAAAAGAACCTTTGAGTAAATAGTTACTGTACAATCCAATCCTTCCACCATATAATGTCCCAATAAATATAAGACATAAAATTACTGTCAAGTCTTATTTTATTTTATTATACGTATTTTGATTCCCAAATGCACAACTCCGAATAAATACAAATTAAAAATTACTTTCTAATTTCATTCCACCTTGGCCAAGAATTCCTGGGTTGTCATTTATCAAATCACATAGGACATTTCTCTTCTTTTACTAGAAGTGGTAAATTCTTTATTGATCATTCATTATCTCTATATATAACTTATTACACCCAAGCATACCATTTGATATACCCAAAGAGTCTTAAGGAATGAGTCAAAGTGTAATTCATTATATATAAGATACTATGATGATCTCAAGTCTAAGGATCATTTGAACTACTACTTGCAGGAATTCCTATTGACATGCAATTAAAACTCTATTAGGTATTCCTTAGCGAGTCATGTTCAATGAACTTATTCTCCAATAAGCACCTACATACTTGCTTTAGTGTCTCCACACAAATTCATTCTCATTCAATGAGCAAGCAACGTATGTACAATGTACCAATCTATCTGGATTAACTAATCCCCTTTTTAGTAATCCATTGATTGATAACATTTTAGTTTTAAGCTATCTAAGAATTTAGATCTCATTAGCATGATCTCATCATGATTCTAAAAACATTGCTTAAAACTATGAGTTTATCACATATTATTAAAATAGCACCATGTAGATAATTAAATGCCTTTAATAAATAATTCTTTTATTAATAAATAAATAAGATTGATTAAAAAGTATATGCTTTATCATCATACATGATTGGCTTGTATGCATACTACTTTCAATCTCCCACTTGCACTAAAGCCAATCGCTGTGGTATCTCATACCCATCTTCTATAAGTGATGATCGAACTGATGTTGTGTTAACGCTTTAGTAAATAGATCTACAATATTGTCTTGAGATTCCACATGCTCCAGGGTGACATCTCCTCTTTTAATGATCTCTTTGATCAAATGAAACCGCCACAACACGTGTTTGGATTTCTGATGAGACCTGGGTTCCTTAACATGCGCAATAGCTCCGGTGTTGTCATAGGATAAAGGTACTGGTCCTCTAATGCTAAGAACCTCATCAAGTTTGGTTATGAACTTCTTCATCCAAACAACCTCCATTGTAGCTTCACTTGCAACTATGTACTTTGCCTCTGTCACTGAATCAACAACTGTTTGCTGTTTGGAACTCTTCCAACTCACTTCACCACCATTCAAGGTAAACAAATACCCCAAAATGGATTTACTATCATCTTGGTCCATTTGAAAACTTGAGTCTGTAAAGCCCTCTAGTTTCAATTCAGACCCACCATAGACAAGAAACACATCCTTAGTTCTTCTTAAGTACTTTAGGATATTTTTCACTGCCTTCCAGTGTTCTTATCCTGGATTTGACTGATATCTGCTTGTTACACTAAGTGCATGAGCGACATCTGGTTTAGTACATAGCATACTGGACATGATAAATCCTATTATTGAAGCATAAGGAATTTTACTCATACGGTCTCTCTCCTCAAGTGTCTTTGGTGCCTGTTTCTTGGAAAGATGTTTTCCATAGCTCATCGGCATGAGACCTCTTTTGGAATCTTCCATGCTAAATTTCTTTAGCAACGAATCAATATACGTTCCTTGGGATAAGTCAAGCATCCTTTTAGATCTATCTCTATAAATCTTTATCCCCAAAATATAGGATGTTTCACCCAAGTCCTTCATGGAGAAGTGTTTAGAGAACTAGATTTTAATCGATTGTAGCATAGGAATATCATTCCCTATCAGTAATATATCATCAACATATAATACAAGGAATGAAACAGCGCTCCCACTAACCTTCTTGTACACACATGGTTCATCTTCATTTTCGATAAAATCAAACTCTTTGATTGTCTCATCAAAATGTATGTTCGATCTACGAGAAGCTTGCTTCAATCCATAAATGGATCGTTGCAGCTTACAGACTTGATTTGTTCCAACCTTTGAAAAAAATCCCTCTGGCTGTGTCATATACACATCCTCCTCAAGTTTCCCATTGAGGAAGGCCGTTTTCACGTCCATCTACCAGATTTCGTAGTCACGGTAAGCTGCAATCGCAAGTAAAATCCGAATGGACTTGAGCATCGCTACTGGTGAGAAGGTTTTGTTAGTTCCCAGAGGCACAATAGTTATCTAGAAGGGGGGGGGGGGGTTGAATAGATATTTAAAATTCTTTTCATTCTTCTTAGTCAATTTTGATAATGATTTAAACACAGAAGAATTAAGATTTGTTTGATCTTCCTTTTAGATAAAGTGAGTTAATGAGAGTGAGGCAGTTATAGCAGTTATAGCAAGAATAAAATAGACACAACTGTTTTAATTGGTTCAGAGTGCTTCAAGCTCCTAGTACACTCTTCTACTCCTCGAGTAGGAAATCCACTAAGGATGTCTTTTACACTTCCTGAATCTCACAGATTCCTTCTAGACTAGCGATCCCAGGAACTTAGTTCACTCTTGAACTCTTCAAGTCCAGCAGACTTGGCTCTTCACGATTCATAGAACTCTTCAAGTCCTTCCGACTTGGAACTCTTACTTCAGATTAATTGGTAGTTGTTGAGTTCTTGATTCTTTGCGACTCGATTCTTTGTTTAAGCACTTGTTCGAAAGAACTAAGTAGCTGAGCAAGCTTTCTCTTTTTCTTAGATTGTAGAGTTTAGCGTTAAGTGTTCTTGTGTGTTTTGTTTAATGCTTGCTTACTTCTATCATCTGCAGATGTCTTGCATATATGTGATCTTTGAAATATGCCCGTTGAATCCATCTGTTGAAGCATTTAATGCATTTGATGTTTCTGAACTTTGATGGAGACTTTTCTGCATATCTTCTGAAATGCATTCTGGCCCACTGACATAGCAGACTGCTTTCTCACCTAACACTTGAAAAGGTGTTTTCCTCTGTCCCATGGTCCTTTCCTTATCTTCTTCAATACGTCTTTTTGTTTCATACTAAGGATATTTTCATGCCATTGGGACTGGTGATTACTTCAACGTTTGTAACCCATTCCACATTTGTTAAGATTTTATCTTTGAACAAATGACCAGGGTCCACAACTTCTGACACAGCCAGATGATACTCTACGATTCTTATCATGGTGTCTTGCCACCTTGGTTCTTAATGTAACCAAACGAGAACACTACGATTTCTCTTAAGGGCTGGTACACTACGATCTTCACTTGCTTGTCTTGTAGACTCTACGACTCCAAGAGCACATTGCGATCTCTGAGTTGGCTTCGACAAACGTCTGGGCCACACTACGAATTCTGAGTTAGTTTCGGCAAATGTCTGGACCACACTACGATCTTTGAGTTGGCTTCGGCAAACGTCTAGACTATACTACGATCTCTGGAGAGGCCCTTCAAGGCAGACATACTACGATCCTCGATACTCTACGATTCTGCCTTGGCTTCTACAAGTTCTTGATCAACTCAATAGACTGCGATTTTATTGAAGCCTATCTATTACATTTTACAGATCATCCTAACATCTTTGATCTCTTTATCTATACATTCATTTACAGAATGATAAACATTAAAAGCTTAGATCAACCTAACAATTCGATCTATCCCTAAGTCCTTGTACACATATTCCTAAAAGGACTTTACATATAATCATGAGCATTTACTTTAAACATCAAATAATAATATGCACTCTTCCAACATGTTTCTTCATAGTCAACTCCTTGTCTTTGTTTGAAACCTTTTGCGACCAGTCAGGCCTTATAAGTCTCTACCTTGATGTCTACTCCAGTCTTTCTTTTAAAGACCCATTCACACCCAATAAGCTTAATGCCTTCATGTGGTGAAACCAAAGTCCATACTTGGTTTTCATCCATGGAGTCCATCTCGGATTTCATGGCTTCTTGCCACTTTTTTGAGTCTTTACTACTCATAGCCTGTTCATAATTCAATGGATTATCATCATCTATGATGCATACCTCATCGTCATCCTCTCTGACAAATCCATACTTATCAGGTATCTTTGGTACTCTTCCAGATTTACGAATAGGGAACGTTACAATAGGTTCTTCGACTTAGTTAGGTACTTGACTTTGATCTGTAATATTTTGTGGTTCTTGAACTTCTTCAAGATATATCTTACTCCCACTGACCCCTTCAAGGATAGACTTCTTTTCCAAGAAGGTAACATGTTTTGCAACAAACACCTTTTGATCAGTTGGATGATAGAAATAATACCTTGATGTTTCTTTAAGGTATCCCACAAATCTACACTTGTCGAATCTAGTCTGTAGCTTATAATTTTAAAAGTTTTTGACATAAGCTGGACAACCTTAAGTCTTAACATGCTTAAGATTTGGTTTCTTCCCTGTCCAGAACTCATATGGGGTCTTAGGGATGGATTTAGTAGGTACCTTGTTAAGTAGGTATGCAGCCGATTCTAGGGCATATCCCTAGAAGGAAACTAGAAGATCGATAAAACTTATCATGGATCAAACCATGTCCAACAATGTTCGATTTCTCCTTTCAGATACACCATTCATTTGTGGCATCCCTGGTGGAGTCCATTGTGAGATTATACCATTTTCTTTGAGACAATTGAGAAACTCACCGCTTAAGTATTCTCCACCTCGATCTGATTGAAGAATCTTAATACTTTTGCCAGTTTGTTTCTCTACTTCACTTCTGAACTCTTTGAAATTTTCAAGTGATTCAGATTTGTTTTTCATCAAATACACATATGCAAATCTTGAGTGATCGTCAGTGAATGTAATAAAATAAGAATACCCTCCTCGTGCAGTCGTTGTCATAGGTCCACCACATACATCTGTGTGTACCAACGCTAACAACTTTGTAACTCTTTCTCCTTTTCCACTAAAAGGAGATTTAGTCATTTTTCCTATGAGACAAGATCATTCACAAGTTGGATATGATTCATAATCAGATAGCTCTAAGATCCCATCATTATGTAACTTGGATAATCTTGTTTCATTAATATGACCGAGTCTACAGTGCCACATATAAGTATAAATAACATCATCTCTTTTTCTTTTCTTAGTTTGTTCAATTTGAAGTATATTTTCATGCAAGTCAAGTATATAAAGTCCATTTTGCAAATTACCAACACCATATAAAACATTATTATTATAAATAAAACAAATGTTGTTCTTTATTATAATTTCAAAACCATCCATATCTAATACAGAAATTGAAATAATGTTTCTATTGATATTCGGAACAAAATAATAATTATTTAAATTAATGAACTTTTCCGTAGGCAGTGCTAAACAATAAGACCCTACAGCTAATGAAGCAACCTTTCCTCTATTTCTCACTTATAGGACGACCTCATCCTTGCTCAGCTTTCTACTTCTGATCAGTCCCTGCATATTATTATATATGTGAGAACCACAACCTCCAATACCCAATTAGAAGATTGACTTTCAGAAAAAAATAATTTCAATTATAAACAAACCTTGATTAGGATTCGAAGCTTCTCCAAGCTACTTCTGCTTTTACTCCGCAAGATAATCCTTGCAGTTCCTCTTCCAATGACCCAGCTTGTTACAATGGAAGCAAATTCCTTTGCTAGCTGGATCAGGTTTCTTTTGATCCTTCACTTTTGCCTTACCCTTAACCTTCTTGGATTTCTTCTTTTGAGAAGATACCTTGGGCCTCTTCCTTTTCTTGGAAGAATCATCCACTATTAAGACATGGTCCTTCTTGGATGGGAAGTGACCTTCAACAGTTTTCAACATGTTAAGTAATTCAGGCAAGCTGACATCTAACTTATTCATGTGAAAATTCATAACAAATTGTGAGAAAGTGTCCGGGAGTGACTACAAGACTAAATCTTGACTCAACTCCCCATCCATGATGAACCTAAGCTATCCAAGACGTTCAATCAGATTGATCATCTTTAAGACATGAGTCTCAACGGTAATCTGAGATCGGAAGAGCTCCTTAGATATTTCATATCTAGCAGTCCTACTTTGCTGACCATATAGCTCTTGCAGGTGCAGTATCATAGTAGGAGCATCCATGGTTTCATGCTGACGCTGAAGCTCATTACTCATGGATGCGAGCATGATGCATTGAGCCACAGATGCATCATCTTGCCCCTGTTTAAAAGTAGCAATCTCTTCCTCAGAGGCTGTCTTTGCAACTTTTGCAGGTACGAGCGTTTTTAGGACATAAGAAATCTTTTCAGCAGTGAGAACAATTCTCAGATTCCTTAACCAGTCCATGTAATTCGGTCCGGTCAGTTTGTTAGTATCAAGTATACTACACAGTGAAATTAGTGAGTGTGACATTTTCAAATTTTTGCATGTGAAAAAATAACATTTTAGCAAACATTCATTTAATTAATTTATTTTACCAAAATAAATTAAGTCTTATTTTATATTGGTATCTTCCACTATTTTCTTCAAACTATATTACCCTCATCTATATAGTTCGACAAAATCTAATTAAAGTTTTGCTAGTGAGAATAAGGATCCCATTGCAAATATATATAGTCTTGTGGTGATACAACAAACTATATATAAATAAATAGGTAGACAACTCATTGTTAATTATATCATCATGTAACTCCTTATCTTTTACCTCTTGGATTATTTTGATCAAGTGGTGGCACATCCGAATTAAAATTATCTAAGTTAAGTCCAACCTAGCACTTCCATATATTCAAAAAAGAAAAATATTGTCTTAGTGGTGACACAACAAAATAATACTGTTCAATTTTTTTTATAAGCATCAAATGAAATAAATTAACATCTTAAATACTTAATATTTGACTTGTGGTGACATAATAAACTCATATTAAATATTTAATACTCTATTAATTTTATCATGCTAGAAAGCGACGTTCGATATTCCAAATATCTTTGAACGCTTAGGACTTAATATATAAAAACTTTGAGGGATTTTTTATTATTTGTCTCATCTTGTTTAGTGCGCATGCATATATATATATATATATATATATATATATATATATATATATATATAATACTAGCATGCATACATAGAATACTATATTCTATATGGATTATGAACTTTTATTCTAGTTTGGTTCACTAGAGCCACCAAGTGAACCAAAAGGTCAAACTCTAGGGGATTAAGAATTAATATTTAAATATAAATATTACATTTAAACCCGGGCTCCATTACAAATGAGTCTTGAAGTGCTTCTTGCTCCTTGATCTTCGGTTCTTCAAAAAAATTCTAACTAATTCTATTACATTAAACTATTTAATTTAAATAGAAACCTTGATCAGCAGTCAAGGGGAAGTACATAGGAGAGAGATAAAATTTACATGAAGAAGAAAACCAGAAAAGACGAGGTACACACACCCCATTTAATAAAACCCATTCATTCAAGCATCCAACCAAAATAAATCCAATCACATTGGTCAATAGTTCATAAACAACCCCATTTATTGTCATACATATCATCATATGCATTAATAAATAAAACATTCATCTCATGAATAAAATCATTCCATATATATATGAATATCATTTAATGGACAATTTTAAGTTGTATGAAATCCAATTTCAAGATTAAAATAAACTCTTTATTTTAATTATAAAATTATTAAGAATAATATATATATATATATACAAGATGGATCAGGTCCGGGAGTCCGGACCTGATAAAATGCGGACCCAATTTTTTTTTTTTGTAGAACAACTAAAAAAAATAATAATAATTATGGAACTTGAATTTTTACATAATATAGTGTTTTGGGCTTGATTTGGATACATATACCAAAAAATATATGTACAGTCTGCACAGACTGTACAGACATATTTTGTTATATGTATCCAAATCACACCAAAAATACTGTATTATGTAAAAATTCAAGTTCCATAAATTTTTTTTTTTAGTTGTTTGAAAAAATAAAAGCAAAAAAAAAGAAGTCCGCATTTTAAGAAAATACGGGAGTCCGGATAGGATCCGGACTATATATATATGTGCGTGTGTGTGTGTGTGCATGTGTGTGTGTGTGTGTGTGTGTGTGATCAGGATCAACTTTTTTTAAAATAAATCAGTCACGGACTCGTGAAAAAATTAAATTCAAATGAAATCGATCTCGATTTTAAAAGCAAAGCTTAAATGAGCAGACCGTGAATGATTTTTTTTTTTTCATAAAATAAATAATTTTATAAAACAAATTTTGCCCAATAAATTATTCTAAATACATATTCATACATATATAGAATCAAAACAATTAATAATTCACATAAAGTTTGGCTCTAATACCATTGTAAGGTTTTGTGAAAATCATAGACGTAATCAAAGTGCAAAATTAGCGGAAGCATGACAAAATCAGATTTTAAAATTTTCATTAAACCAATTACCTGGATCTTCCTTTATGCGCAATTATTAATTCAAACATTAAAAGAAGAAGATGAGAATCATACCCTTGTAGATACTAGCTTCCATAGGTACGAGTTCAATTCCTACTTCTCCGCGATCTCCTTGAATCTTCGGGTTAGATTCCTTTCCTTTGATCAATATTAGCCACCCAAGTGTATAGCCTCTAGAGGTGATCTACCAAGGAAGAAGAATATTCAAGTAGAAGGGTGGTTTGGCTAAAACCCTAGTTTTCTTTCTCTGTAGAAAAAAGGGGCATACTCTCCAACAATTGGAATCACGTATATATTTGATATCTGATATAAAACTCTTTTTATAAAGATATCATGTAACCCTATTTAATTAAAATAAGATATTATTTATTTAATTAAACTCCTTTAATTAAATAGGCTCCCTATTCTTATTAGGGATACTTAATTAAACTCATTTAATTAATTTTACCTCCCAATCCTATTAGGAATAAATGAGAGTACTTATATTAAATTAATTTTCAAACTCCTTTAGAAATTAAAATAATAATAATTATAATAATATTAATAAGACTTCTCTTATTAATTTATATTTAATATTTCTAAAATATTAAATAATAAATATTAAGCTATTTATCACCATAGATTAAATTAAATATACTTAACATATTATTACGATTATGCCATTAACTTTTTAAATAATTATTCTTCCGTTTATGGTGTGACCTTTTAGGTTCTCCATATTAAACCGGTTGTGAATAAATCAATTAGAACAACTCTAATCTTATTTAGATAAATAAATTAAATTATTAATTTATTTAAATAAATAATATTTATTCTACAATAGGGATAAGCCTCCCTAGCGATCAACGACTTTTCAGATAATATAGATTTCATCATTAGTCATAAAAGAACATTTGAGTAAATAGTTACCGTATAATTCAATCCTTCCACCATACAATATCCCAATTAAATATAAGACATGAAATTACTGTCAAGTCTTATTTTATTTAATTATATGTATGTCGATTCCCAAATGCACAACTCCGAATGAATGCAAATTAGAAACTATTTTCTAATTTCATTCTACATTGTCCAATGATTTCTTAGTTGTCATTTATCGAATCACATAGGACATTTCTCTTCTTTTACTAGAAGTGGTAGATTCTTAATTGATCATTCATTATCTCCATATATAACTTATTACACCCAAGTATACCCTTTGATATACTCAAAGAGTCTTAAGGAATAAGTCAAAGTGTAATTCATTATATATAAGATACTATGATGATCTCAAGTCTAAGGATCATTTGTACTACTATCACTACAAGAATTCCTATTCACAGGTAAGTAAAACTCCATTAGGTATTCCTTAGTGAGTCATGTTTAGTGAACTTATTCTCCAATAAGCACCAACATACTTTCTTTAGTGTCTCCACACAAATGATCATGAGATCAATCATTCTCATCCAATGAGCAAGCAACGCATGTACCAATCTATCCGGATTCACTAATCCCCTTTTTATTAATCCATTGATTGAGAACATTTTAGTTTTAAGCTATCTAAGATTTAGATCTCATTAGCATGATCTCATCATGATTCTAAAAGCATTGCTTAAAACTATGAGTTTATCACATATTATTAAAACATCACCATGTAGATAATTAAATGCCTTTAATAAGTAATTCTTTTATTAATAAATAAATAAGATTGATTACAAAGTATATGCTTTATCATCATACATGATTCACTTGTATCCATACTACTTTCAATAAGTTTCGGGCTCTTTATGGACATGAAAGCCATCGAAGTGACCCGAGCACCACAAATATGATTTATAAGCTAAATGTACAACTGAAAAGGGTCCATCATGGGAACCAGATCTAGATCCGTCAGTTGGAACTTAGATCCCGTGTCTCCGGGGCTAACATAATGTTTTATGAATAGCTTGCATAACAAATATACTAAAATAAAATGGGTTTTTAATCTAAACTTCACAAAATAGAAGATTCATCAGTTAAATCTCTGCATGCGCGTAGCTAAAGCTTCCAGATTTCTCTAGATACAGATCTAGGGACGCGTGGTTGCTCAGTATTTACAAAACAAGAAAGAAAGCTAGATTTAAATATATCTTATCTATTCTAGCTCAACGGTTCCAGTTTTACAACTTTTGAACCGGTTAAAAGTTAGATATGGCTAGATTTAGATAAATCTAGTTCACAAACATTAATATCACAACTTTACATTGAATAAACAGTTAAAACAAATATTTTAATCGCAGTAAATAATTAATAATATATATATATATATATATATATATATATATATATATACACACACACTCACACTTATATATATATATTAAAGCAATAAAAAGCCATGAATTTATTGCTTTAATATATATTCAATAATCATGTCTCGGATTCTAAATTAAGTGGTTTTATTGCTTTAATATATATATATATATATATATATATATATATATATATATATATATATATATATATATAAGTAGTAAAAGCCACATATTAGCAATCCAGGCCAAGCTAGTAAATATAAATATATGTATATATAATTATATATACATATATTAAGGCAATAAGAGCCTCGGATTTCTATTAGGGCAAAAATAAGCCACACACACACACACACACACACACACACACATATATATATATATATATATATATATATATATATATATATATATATTGTGGCGCCCAAAAGCAATGTATTCATCACCCATCTTGAGTGCCAAATACATGGTACAAAAAATCAAATATAACTTAATAATAATAGTTTGTCATGTAAAATACGACAAAACATAATCTAAGAGTTTTAATACGTATATTGTCATCTAGATAAAGTATACAAACTCAAAGGAGTCCTCATTACATTTATTGTCACACTATTTAATCAGAATAGTGAGGACTACTAATGCTATCATTTGGACCGTCACTCCTTTTCCCGACTCGTCCCAACTATATTCTCATTTCCTGAAGAGAACAGTGAAAGAAAGGGTGAGCTCAACTAGGCCAGTAAGAAATATTATGACTATGATAATGCAGAATAAATTATCAATAGTCTTCAACAATGTTAAACTTATAAAATACAATAGACATCAAGTTTAATTGCAGCGGAACAAACAATCCATTAGAAGAGTCAAATAGAGAATAAAATCTACTATCTTCTATGATTTAAAATGTTTTCATCAATTTTCATTGCTGAGACTCAACTTAATAAATAAACCACATCATCGAATCATCCCTGCACTACGGGCCAAGGATATTCATTAAATCATCAATGGTCATGACTATACCGAATAATTTATCCAAATATTATCAATCACTTAATAAACTCATAATCTAATATTATAACAATATTTTAATCACCTCTAAACTTATAAACAATTTATTTCAATTGTTTACACTTTACCAAATAATGCATTTAATCATTCAAAGAATGCCATACTCATCAGATTTCATCACCAATGATAAAATCCCTTATCAAAAATCTGCATATACCTTATATAGGATTCCCAAGCCATAAAATTCTATTTTCCAATTTTGTTACATTACATAACATATTTAACTCATATGTTCGTAACTAAACTATTTTCATGAAAAATACCAAATCAGTCCCAAAAATATTTTTTTTCTGGGATTTATCAGAATGTAGTCCCATAATGAACATATATTTTTCTCGGAATTTTTAAAATTCATTTACTATTTTTCAAAAATCAATTTTCAATTAAGTCCTTAAGAAATTAGCTACCTCAAGTTTAACTCTAAAAATTCCCAAATCTTGGCAGGATCTTACACATGTTAACGTGAGTCTTCAGTTTAAATTTCATGGTCATCAGAGTTATAGAACTCCGGTTATAGCATTTTTCGTCGGAAAAACCTAAATATTGAAATGGTCATAACTTGCTCATTTTAAGTCGGAATGAGCTCATTTTTGGACAAGATGTTCTTTATACCATATAATTTCATGTTCCAAAAGGCCGGAAGTTTTCTCACAAATTAAGTGGCCGAAACTGCCCTTTTAAAAATCTGGGCAGTAGCATTTTTGGTATTTGCAGCTTTTGACTCCTTTGCTAAAATCAGTCCACATAAAAATCTACAACACCTTTTACAGTGATTACACTTGGAGATGCTACAAAACTCATTGATCTAATTCTAGAACTTAACCACACTCAAAAATTTAAAATATAATAGGAGATATGGTCAATTGAATTTCATGTTCTATTTTCACCAAAATCTGATTTTTCAACCCTTTGTGATTTCTAAGAAACTTTCATGTTTTTACATAATAACCAACATAACTCATCATAACACTTACTAATACATCATATACCCATGATTTTCATCAGTCCAATGCTTTTATTATGACTCTCATCAGAATCAACGTAACCAGATTATTTCCACAATTTAATAAGGAATGAATACGAAGGATCATTCACCATGCATGTCGTAATCCACTTATACAGGTTATTTCAACAAAATAATAAAGAATGGAATAATAGAAGGATTCACCATGCATGCGATAGAGACCGTACAGACAGGTTATTCCCAATAGAATAATAAATAATGGAACCAGGTCCGACATAAACTCATAGACAGGATATTCTAATAGAATAATAAATGCAAAATAATAAATAATGAAACCAGGTCCGGCGTAAACGCACAGACAGGATATTCTGACAGAATAATAAATGTGGAATAATAAATAATGGAACCAGGTCCAACATAAAACGCACAGACAGGATATTCCGACAGAATATTAAAGAATGGAATAACAACAGAATTTTACCATGTATGCGGTGCCGGATAAGCAAAAGTTATTCCAGCGGAATAATAAAAGCGGAACGAGTGTCAAAGTGAAATTAGACCGACAAGATATTCAACAGAATGATAAAGAATGGAATAATAGAAGAATTTCACCATGTATGCGGTATCAGATAAGCAAAGTTATTCAACATAATAATAAAGAATGGAATAATGAAGAATTTTACCATGTATGCGGTACTTCGCATAAATAGGTTATTCCAACATAATAATGAAGAATGGAATAATAACTCTTACGAGTATTGAAAGAAAGTAATTCTTTTCATGAATACGAAAGAATAATACCCCTTACAGGTACAACAAATAATATTCCTTACCTCAAAAGAAGACTGGATACTGGAATAGTGAGGGAGCATACTTCTTTTCTTATTTCTCTCTATAATAATGGCTCTAAAGCTTTAGTGAATTGGTGAGAAATGAAGGAAGAATGAGCTTCTATTTATAGAAAAATATAGTTTCGATAATTGCACGTTTTGGGGCTTAAAAAATTATAGTACAATACCTCCAACTTTTCTTTCATTTTTAATTCAGTCATCCAAGTATTATCAAACTTGCACCACCTCCCCTAATAGTAAATCATGTGAATCAATAGTAAATCATGCGACTAATAGTTCTAAACATGTAAAAAATTAATTACAGTATAGTACCTCCATCTATACCTCAATTTTAACTTAGTCATGCAAGTATCATCAATCTTGCACCAACTCCCCTAATAGTATAAGAATGTGATTCAATAGTACACACATGTGAACAAATAGTTATATGAGCATGTGAATTAGTAGCAATTAATTGCTCATTTACCCGATTAATTACCCAGTTTATCAATATAACCCCCAGACATCAATTATCATCGGAATAGATGTCGATTTCAACTAACACCAATAATCCCAACACAATGGAACTATCAAATTCATCTTTAATCAACATGAACTTATTCATCATTAATATCATAACTCACAATATTTAACAACCGAGTGTCGTTCCGAGAAAAAGGGGCTTTCAATAAGGATTTCTCCCTATTGGCGCCTTGATTAGGTGACCAAACCTCTCCTCGATAGAACTTCTAGACATTGTAAATATTGCAATTTAATAATATGAATAACTTTGTCGTCTCAATTATTGATTTAATAATATATCATATAATGCAGATGATACTGTGACAATAATCGAATCAATAATATGAGAGATATGATGCAGCAATTACTATAGCAATTATTGAGTATAACTGAGTGACTTCTCACGTAAGCATCAATAATCAATACCGTGTGCTACTATGCAATCACACGTATTACTGTACTTTTACTACCGGGTAGTTCAATAGTATTAACGGTAAAACCTCCGCCGTTATTTTCATAAAATATTTTGTCATTTTCTAACTACAACGACAGTACTTCCGTTGTGGGATTCACTAATAATTATGCCGTCGTACGAATATTCTCCGACAAAAAGAATATTTCCCGACCAAACAAATATTTTATAACAACTTGCATACTTTGTAGAATTTTATAAATACTACCCACAACTATAATATTATCTCAAATTCACACCATAATATTCAAAAAAAAATTCGAGAAAATTAAATTTTTATTCGTAAAATCTGGGATCTCACATATATATATAGAGAAAAACGAGTAAAAACTTCAGATCTGAAAGGATATTACAATGTGTAGAGAGGAAAGCTTTAAACCGCTTTTTGAAGCTTGAAAACTCCATTTCCACAGGTTAAAATTTGATATGTTGTAGTATATATGTATATAAGTGTTTACAAAGAAGAATATCAAAGTTTGGAACACTATAAAAGGGGTTAAGAGCTGAAATGGACAAAATTCTCTCTATTTTCTTCTTTTTTTGGCTGATGGGGGGGGGGGGTCTAATTATACACCAAAGTAGCCGTGGGTCTACCAATGGCTACCCAGGTGGGCGCAGGCCTTATGGGTCCCATTGTCTCGAAGTATGTGCACTCTAACCAACGTGTTGTCTGCTCAAACTTTCATACCATTCTAGAAAGCTCTTTCCGAGAGCCATGCAATGACATAGGGCTTACCCTTTTTTGAATATGGAAAGATGGGTCCATAACCGAAATGGCATCTTCGGGTCTTCTGAGGTAGTTAGTTGAGCTATTTTGCGTAGTTTGTGCTCGTAAGTGCTGTAATGTCTGTTTGTGAACCTATTTACAGATGTATTAGGTTTATTAAAGTTGAATTATCAAAATGACCATTTTGCCCTTTCGAGGGTTGTCTCCAAGGTTGACGGGGATTTTGGCTGTCCTTCAGGGTTGTCTCTAGGGATTGATTGCTGCCAACTTTTCTTTTCCTTAGGGTTGATCTCCAAGGTTGATTTTATGTTCTACAGGGATATCTCTTGATGATTAGGTATTTAACCTACGATTTAATCTCATTTAGTTTGATATATTGTTAGTTTTTAGGATTATATCATGTTACTTTTGATGGATTTTGTTCTTTATACAAGAGAATGGGTTGAAGATGTCTTAGAGCTAACATGTGAGGAAATTATAAGAATTTTTACATTCTTTTCACCTAGCGCGGGGCACGCCATGGATATATAGGAACCTGCGCGGGGCGCTCTGCATGAGGATGAAGTACATGCCTTGGCGTGGTACGCATACCGCATAAAGCCATGGATCGATTGGGGCTAAGCTATGATTTTGTTTCTCAAGTATGGAGGTTGTGTTTTAATTGGATTGATGATTTCTTTATGTAATAGAATTAAGTTAGGAGTTTAAAGAGGAAGTTATTTCTTAGTATTTGGGATTTTTAAGAATGATAACTTCTTGAGTACAAAAAGGAGTTTGATTTTGATTCAAATTCTTATGAAGCTTGGATTGGATGACTTTGGTACGAATTGGGATTAGATTTGGCAGAGCTATTGGAAATAACTTATGTCAACTAGAAGGGGGGAATTCAATTAACACATAATCAATTAAACTATTGGGAGCCCTAATTGAGAGACCATCATTGGAGGAGCAAATCAAGAAAGGAGATTTCACGAAGATTACATAATTGAAGGCAAAGAAGGGTGGTGTATTACTATTCTATCTTTTTAATTCAATTTTTATAATTGGGATGATGATTTCTTTTCTTTATTCAGTTTTTAATTCATTGATTATGAACGAAACTTTTTAGACTTGCAATGGATCTTTAGTGTTGAACAATAATTGTCATGCCTTAATTTCATTTTAATAATACTATCAATTCAGTTTATCTATTGTGATTTATATTAATTTATGAATTGCTTGATCACCAAATTTATGTGAATTTATATGGATTTGAGAGATGATGTATGAATCTAGACCTAATCCCAATAGCATGTGTTCTTGAATTATGTGTTTTAATGGAATCTTGATGAATGTTTAGGATAGAGATATACCTGGTATCGCATGTAATCTTTAAAGAACTTGGAATTTAAATCTTATTTGATTTTAATTCACATAGAGATATAGTAAATTAGTTAATTTGGGTGTTTGACTTAATTCTATCAAATTATGGATTTATGTTAATATGGTATTAGTGCATCGAGAGATGGCTAATTCTACTTGAGTGTTCTTGATTAATAAACAGAGGTAGTGAATTAAACTGGAAAAAGATGTGATAATAAGAGTGAGGCTTAAAGTGACATTGTAAGCCTAATTCTCCAATATTTGATTGAAGTTACGGTTAATAAATTATGTTAATTTTTTTTAATTTTTAATTTATTAGTTTTTATTAATTATAATCATTAATTCGTATAGTTTAATAAAATTGAAATAATATAAAACTGATAATTGTTAGTAATAAATTTCATACTAGTCTCTTTGGGAACGATACTCAACTTATCATTATATTCACATACACTTGCGTGTAGAGCGTAATTAGATTTTACTCAACATCTCCGTAGTTAGATTTGATGTTGTGGTCTTTTAGGGCTATCTTTGGAGTGTAAAAAAGACGTTTTTGCCCTTCTGCATAATTAGTAACAGGAAAATGAAATTTCGAATGTCTACAAATGCCCCTCTTTATCATGTTTCTGCAATGCAATGGAATGAACATGATAAAGATTACTAGACACTTGAAATATGACAAGGTATATTTAATGATGCAAATCGCAATGCAATTAATGTTAAAATGCTTTTGCAAATCTCACTTTGCAAATCGCACATCTAATTTTGCAAATCACAAATCGCTTTACCATTACCGGTTATTGCTGATGCCTATACTGGTGTTAACTTCATTGGTTTGATTTTTGTTGGTGTTGTCGATGCTTGTTTGATGAAGATAAATTAAGATGTTTTCTATATCTCTGCTGGGGATGACATTCTAAAATCACCGGACCTTCCCAATGTATACGCTGGTAGTTTATAGCGGTGCTTATCTTGCTGGTAGTTAAGAACGATGCCTACCCTGCTGGTAGTTGACAACGGTGCCTACCCTGCTCACCCCTTTTAAGGCAATTTAGAGTTTCTTTTAATTGTTGGGTGCTTGTGCCCCATTTCCTTATGCTTTTTTTTTTTCGTGACATGACTAGATTGATGACCTGGGTGTCACTGAAGTCCCTGGAGGGTGCGACCTGTTCTTTCACTGCCCAAATTTAAAATTTGGCGTAGAGACCTTAACTTTTGGGGACTTAGCGCAGGTTGACATGTTTGATGGTGTAGATTTCATTCGCTAGACCTTTTGTTGTTGGGTTTCTTCTTTTGAGTTAAGGACTCTCTTGAGAATTTTCCCCTTCTTTTGTAGGGGCAATTTTATGTCGCCATGATTTCTTTTAGGAGTTCTCCCCTTTCCTATGATGAGATTCTTGATCCCGCCTTATACTTCTTCCATTTCTTGGAATAGGAAAATGTCCCATTCCTTTCACATGTTGTTGTTGGGGATTCATATAAGAAACTCTCTTTGTTGACCAAGTCACGAGTGAGCAATATCCTGCATATTAAAAGAATAAAATGTACCAAAAGCTTGACGACTCGGCCATCAGGATTAGTACACTCTTATGAATAGGGCATTTAAAGTAAAAGTTTATGAAATTGAATGAGTTTATGAAATTGTAAGGAAATTTTGAAGCATCCATGATTAATGTTCATGGGTAGGATTAGATTTAAAAGAATTATCTCCCTATATTAGAGATACTTCATCTTAGACGTTATTCTTCGTAGAATTGATTTCATATGACACATGCGCTATAAGTGACCCAACTCTTGGCAGGGGTTTCATTTCCATGATTTGAAAATTTTATTTACTTTTTCTTTTGCTTAACTTATCTCATTTTCTCAGGCTATTCAAAGTTACCCATTTAACGAGTTTTCGACCAATAACTCCCAACCTAACGAGTTTTCTCAGGCTATTCAGATATTAGGCTGGCGACTTATCTTTTATCTTTTCATTAATTGCCATTTATTTTTGCCATAGCTTTATACCCCACAACTAAGAGTCAGGGCAATCGCAAAGTGCAGACATACATATGAGGTCAAGTCTGTTCCAAAAAGCACTTTGAACTAAGATGTCGTGTCCAATCAAAAGGTTGAATAATCTTAATTCTTTAATCGTTCCCGTGATTCTTTCTCCATGAAAACTTATTAGAATTAATCTCATTCATAACAAGTTAAGCAAAAATTTTCTCTTTTAAAACCTTTTTCTAAGAATATTTAACATGTATATTATCGCTAATGCATGTAAATGGAGACCGAAAGCACATAATGAGATGAAAGAGTCATACCTCACATGTGAATTATTTATTCTGAGAAAAGTATGATTATAAAAGACCACATGATAATATCGGATCTCTAGTGAGATGATATGAGGGAAGCTCTGATGATGATGGACCATGCTAATGATGCCAACTGGTGTATTTTCTTTTTTAGGATGGTTGATGAATGCCCCAGTGTTGAGTTATCCCTATTTTCGATATTACTCTAGTCTTTTTTGATGTAAGGGTCCCAATATTGGGTTATCGCCGAATCTAAAATTGCCCCGGTCTTACTTATTGTCTAAGATAGTTGCTTTGACAGATGTGCTAATAAGATGCTGAGATCGTAAGAGTCTTTTACCTCTGGACCATATGGTGAACATGTAGTGGATTTGGGCTTTGATGTTTGGATTCCCTCAATCATTGTTTCTAACTTGTTGACGCAATTGGCCTTGATAATTTTTTTTTTATTTGATGAAGACTTGTGATTGAGGGTGTCGGCTCTTTGAAGGTCCTTGCTGATGATCATGCTTGACATATCGTTGTGTTGTTGTTTTAAATTTTAATGATTGATGACGAGAGGCCTTCGAAATCCATTAAATTAGCCCTAAAATCTCAGTTTGGTTGGTGATGACTTCACTCGAGTTTGATTTGATCTACAAGATTTGATTTGTGGTATTGATATTGGGGAATAGGTCGTCAGGTATGAGATAAAATTTGTCACGATAGTTGCCCATGTACTACTAGAGGTCAAAAGAGATCAAGTCTTCTCGCACTTCAGGAGTGATGAGTTACTGACAGGTTGCATCTTATGAAGATTGGCATTTCATTCGGGTGAATGGTCGTCTTGATGTATCGTTGTCTTTTGCTTCTTGAGACTTATGCCAGATTTGATGGAATGACATTGAGGTGTCGTTGGGTTTTCTCAACATGGGTCGCTGACTTTGAGGGTTTTTCTTGGGTGTATGCTTTTTAGGTTTGATTTTGTTGTCTTGGGATTGATGCTTAGGTTTGGATATTTCTTTTGAAGGTTGGACAGTACCATAAATGGCTGCCTACGTACTCCCATTGATGGGGGGAGATTAGGTCTTTCGTAGTTCAATCTTGGCTTGAACAGTCGAAAAGTGTTTATTTAAATTTGAGCTTGGTTTGAGGGATTTAAGAATTTTTTTTTTGGTTTGACCGCACCAGAGATGGTTGCCTACGCACTCCCATTGATGGGGGATATCATTTTTTTTTGTATTTCAAGCTTGGCTTGAATGGTTCGAAGCTGGTACTTTGTGCAAAGAGAGAAATATTCTGGGAATTTGAGAGGTATTTATTAAGGTTTGAGCTTGGTTGGCGGGTTTTTTGGATTTTTTTGTTTGGTTTGACCACACCATAGATGGTTGCCTACGTACTCCCATTAATGAGGGGAGATTAGGTCTTTCGTAGTTCAAGCTTGGCTTTAACCTGATTGGTTTGATTTTTTAACTTTTTTATTTTTTTGATTTTTTGATTTTTTAATTTTTTGATTTTTTTGCAATATTTACATGCATGGAAAATAAAAGGCATAAGGCTAAGAAAGTGATAACGTCCTAACATCTCCTGGAATTCATAACTTTATCATCTAGATCTACGTCTTCCTAGCTAGATGAGGTCCGATAGTCCAGTTGTTAGGGGTTACGTTGCCTTCAAGGCTCGTGATAGAGGTTACCTCTTGGTTCTGAATATCTTTACTCATGGTCATAACTTGATCGCCTCCTGATTCAGCACATCGCTCGGGATGCTCATATTGGACCCGTCATAAAAAGGGATGAACTTTTGATTCTTCAATGGGTTGGCTTCCCCGACAACCTTACCACCTTTTTCTTCATCTTTTCCTTCACCTTTTTCACGGGTTTGAGAGGATTTGACTATAAAATCTCCCCCGAACTGTGGTTGTATTTCTCGTAAGAAACTTTCCTTTTTGGCTTTTTCTACACTAGGAAGGATCAATATTTCCTCCTTATCATCCAGGAGGGTAAAATCATGAATGTGGTTGCTAACTTTTGGCAACAAGATGTTTGATGGTGGCTGAGGAATTTCCTTAGGGGACTCTCTTGTCTCCTCTGTCACTCCCAGCATTAGGATCAGCCCACCTTGTGTTCTGCTAGGATTGGTGCTCATAACCGTCACCTCCTTTGAACTGCCTGTCTCGAGTGGACATCTTAAACTTTTTATCTCCTTTTCGCCTTTTCTGGTAACGGGGACTTCTATCTTCAACTCTCCATTTTCAATGAGATCCTGGATTTTATGCTTTAGAAACCAACATTCCTCAGTTGAATGCCCATGTGATTTAGAATGGTAGAGACATATCTTGGTGGAATCATAACTTTTCATCTCAGGATTTATAGGAGGTAGTAACTCAGTAATCTTTCCTTTGCTTATCAGAAAGTGTAACACCTCTTCATTTGATTTGTTCTGAGGGGTGAATTTTTGATCTCTTTTAGAGGTTGTTTGATCTTTCTTCTTTGAGAATTCGCATTCCCCCGAGCGATTTTTCTGCTGGCAAGATCTTCTAGCAATTTATCATCCACTTTTCTTGTCCTTTCAGCCTGCTTCGATTTTCTTCATTTAGTTAACTCATCTTGGAGGGATATAGGCTTGCATTATGGTTAACCTCCTTTTTCTCTTGGCTTTCCAATAGTTGAGTGAAAAACTGCCTTGTATCCTGATGTTGGCGCACTATCAGCTTAGCTAGCAGATTTATTTGATTATAGATCATCTTTAATTTTTGCATTACTGTCATACCCTCCTCCGAGTTTTCCCACTTTAGGACCTTTGTTTTATTCCTTTGGGGGTATTCCGCCATCCTTCGTATGTATTTATGATTTGGACACATTTTGGCGCTTCCTGACTCGATCATGTTTACTCCCTTCGTATCATGCTGTAATAGAAGGTTGGTGTTGGCATTTGGTTGTTCTGGTTTTTGGACCACAACATCGCCACTTTCGATCAGATTTTGAATTTTATGCTTTAAGGACCAACAATCTTGGGTATCGTGTACTGGAGACCCTATGTGGTAAGTACATCTCTAGCTTGGATTGTATCTTTTGCTTCCTGGATCCAGTGGTGGAGCCAGTTTGATAATTTTCTTGTGATCCATTAACATCACCAATACATTTTCAAGGGAATCGCCCAGTGGAATGAACACCCGATTTTTTGTTCTTTCAAATTTTCTCTTTCTGTCCTCGCATTGGTTGAATGTAGCCTGTTGTTAAAATGACAGATTGCCTTGCTTCTTCCAAATGGGTGAACTATAGGTTGATCTCCTAGATTTCCCTTGTAAAATGAGGGATACATCTTCATTGCCTTTCTTGGGTACCCTATTGGGATTGGTCGTATAGTTTCCAGTTTTTCTATGCTCGGCGACTGCTTCCATGTCAGTGAAGTCATTAATCTTGACTGCTTTCAAGCTCATCTTTTCCATTTCACCATGTTTGATCATTTTTGAGAATGGCTTTCCTATGCCTGTTAGGATTCTCTCATAGTAAGGTACCTCTTGGATGTCTATGAAAGTCATTACCATTTCAGTTTCTATCATTGGTGGGATAACTACTAAAAAAATGGTCATTTGTGATGGCCAAAATCCATCACAAAAAATAGAAAAACCATCACGAAAGGTTTACGTGATGGCTTTAAGCATCACAATGGTCGTCTTGTATACGCCCATCATGAAAGGTTTTACGTGATGGTTTTGGCAATCACGCAAACGCTTAGTGCTTTTGTGATGATTAATACAATCACATTAACATATAATCTATTGTGATTGTTAAAGTCATCACAAAAAAAACAAGACTTTAGGGATCAAATGTAAGAACGTGAATCTCTATTTACGTATAATTTATTTCACTATATTAATTATATCTATATTAAGTATAATTTATTTCACTTTATTAATTATATCTATATTAATTGTATCAAATTATACTTGTAGGATTCGAACCCTCTCCCATTTGTAGACTAAATAACGAATATTACCACTACACCAAAGTCCAGATCATGATTATAATTTTAAAACAAAATATAAAAGGAAACGTATGTAAGTTGACTTACTAAACAAAATTACTTTCACATAAGATTTGATGATTGCAATGGTAGTCACAAATACTCTATAATGATGGTAAAATTAGTCATCACTAAGAGCCATAATATATTTTATTATTTTATGACGGCTTGAAAATTCTATCACAAAATACCTTCTTTTTGTAATTGCATTTAAAAGTTGTCACAAAAATCTATCTTTTTAATGATTGTCACGGCCGTCATAAAATATTTTTTTGATTATTTCTTATATTAAAATATTAGTGATAGCTTAAATGCAATCACGAAAAGGGTATATCTATAAGTGATGACTTAGTGCGTCATAAAAAGAAAATTTATTTTGCGTGAAAAAATTGGCGTGATTGACATTGCCATCACAATTATAATACATTGATGGCAAGATTAGTCATCACTAAGAGCCATCATATATAATATTATTTTGTGATTGCTTAAAAAGTCCATCACAAATTACTATCTTTTGTGATTGTTTTTAAAAGCTGTCATAGCATGTGCTTCCATACGCCTCCATCTTTGGGCATATTCATGGAAAGAATCAGTACTCTGCTTTTTCACTTTAGTCAATTGGTATCGATCTAGTGCTATTTATGACTAAAAATTTTACTGATTTAAGAAGGCGTGGGCTAATTCTTCCCAGTTGTGGATTTTGGAATTGTCAAGTCGGGCATACCAGGCTCTAGCCTCTTCGGTTAGGCTTTTTTAGAATAACTACATTCTAAGCTTTTCATCCTCTGCATAAGACCACAGGTTGGCAATGTATACTTTCAGGTGCGTATAGGGATCGCCTGCCCCATTGTACTTTTCAAACTCCAGGACTTGGAATTTGTCAGGATATCGAGCCCCTAGGAATATACAAAGACCTGAATAGGCGATACTTCCAAGGTTTCCAGTCCATTTGATTGACCGGATGGTTTCCTTCATTTGTTGGATTTTCTTTCTTATATCCCCAGTTTCCCGATCTTCCCTGAGATTTATGATTTCAGGGGTTTTGTTGGTTCCTTTATTGGAATGAGGTTCAAGTATCTGGGTTTCCATCTTTCTGTCAATACCCTGACTGTCCCCCTGTGTGAATGACTTTGGTTGAATGGGCATTGACCGGCGCTGAGTACTTTTACTTTGTTCTTTAAAGAGGATAGCCAACTCTGTTATTTGATTCTTAAGTCCTTCAAACTCCTTTAGAGATACGGAACCAGATTCGTGTTGGGCACTTTTAGCCATGTCAGTGGATAGACTTTATGCCTTCTTATATGTTGATCTGGTAATGGGAAGTATCTTACCTACACAAAGACTAGGTAGTTTAGTCTTGAAAAACATTAACAACATGCATTGATGCAATGTCTTGGTTTTTTTATGGTTTTTAATATTTTCCTGCAAAATAAATATCAGTTGTTTTGATTATAAGGTAGCATGACAGGATTTGACAGGGAATGGAATGCATATTTACATTTTTTTTTCTTTTCTTTACATTTACATGGAATCTTAATTTACATTGAATTAAAATTTACATGGAATTAGAAAGGGAAAAGCATGAAGAGACTCCCCTTCGCGTTTGGTTTATCAAAGGATGACCTATCTTAGGCTACTTTCGTGGCTTTTCGACATGAAGGTCCCCAAATCATCGCAATTTACTAGATGGGAAGTTAATTCAATCACCAACGGGCCTTCTGGTGGAGGCTACTTTCGTTGGAGCGGATTTGAGCGGTGCCTTTCCTGAGCCTCATATAATTATTCTCTGTTGAGTCCAGTAATCAAACACCAACGGGCCTTCTGGTGGAGGAATCACACAACATACATTCACATACATCATGTCTCACCGTATGAAATGATGGCATTATGCGAGTCACTAATACAAAATGCAGAGATTGTGCGAGGCACTAAAGTGCAGTAAATAGAGCATTCATTTACATCCATTTAATGTAAAGAAAACTATGACAACCCGAGAATTTGGAAAATTTATTAAAATCTTAAGAGATTGAATAAATGTTAAATAATAGACCTAGACAGAATATAAGTGTATGGATTTGACATTTCTATGAAGGATTTTTAAGGATTTTAAAATTTTTGAGGAGAATTATTTAGGTTAAGTGTACGAGGGTATATAAATTTGTGTATGTGGTTTTATGTGTACAATTTGTGGTTAAGGGTCAAGGGTTGACCAAATTAATTATATTAGTGACAAACCCTAACCATATACTAAGAACATCGATGTTCAGTTAGAAAACCCTAACGATTAATAAGAAACCCTAATACCAGCTCTGGAAATCCTAATTTTAGTTTCGGGAATCCGAAACCCTAATTCAGAATGTTTAAACCCTAATTTGGGAACTCAAAGGCTAAATTTAAAGGCTTAAGTATTTATGATTATAAATCTAATTAGAGATAACCCTAATTGATTAGTTAGAAAACCCTAATTGATGGATTAGAAAACCTAATTCACAATTAGGGAAAAACCTAAGTATTAATTTAGAAATTTTAATATTAATTGGGAAAACCTTAGTCCTAATTAGCATGCCCTAATGTGATTAGGAAACTTTAATATAATTAGGAAACCCTAATTATAATTTAGAAATCTTAATTTTTTATTTTAAAACCTAATTAGAAAATCCTAGAAAATTAATTTTTCAAAACCTTAAGGTTAAACCTTAAGGGTTAAACCTAAGGGTTTGATCAAATGATTAGAATGCCATTAAAATGATAGGCCAAATGACCATAGTGCCCTTTTTGTATATTTTATAAGTTGGAGTGTAGATCTTGCCAAAATATTGGTTGTTTACCTACTATATATCTCCCATGTGCCACAGCTCTCAGCTAATTTGTGCCAACTTGCTAGATTATATACAATGCATCAAATATAAGTAATTAAAGAGAGAGAAAATTCATTATCAAGCTTTATTTGGTCACTAACACCCAACCAAACTCTCTCAATCGCTAAGCTACGAAATTATTAAGTGGACCAGTCCATAATCAAGCCCTTAGCAAGCGATGAACAGATCACAATGATCAGATTCAAGATCAAAGCACTAAAGAGGTATAAACCCTAAAATTTCTAAATCTTGTAATTTATGTTAGATGTTATGGTTTTTTGTTTTAAGTTGTGTTTAAGGATGTTATTGAGTGATCTGGGTTGTTATATTAAGGATCCAAAACATCTAGATGCACAAAAAATCAAGTTTCCAAAACTGACTATGAACCCTAGTTTTGTGGTCTGACAGCCTAATGTCAGGACCCATAGATCTCTCTATGTTAGATGTTATATGTGTTAGATGTTATAGATTAGTTCTATGCCATGAGGAGAGTAGACTGGAAGTGGAATCAACTCCATACCATGTCTAGATCTCAAGATATAGGTGGTCAAACATGGTTGACCAACCATGGGAGACTGATCCTCGGCAACCCATATTTCCCAAGAAGTCTCTGACAAGCTTTTCAAAGCCTTAGATCTTGCTGTGTTTAAGTCGTTATGTTATGTTGTTGTATTGATGTTGTAGACTGACATATAGGCTATACATCCATGCCTTTAGAACACCCAGATCATGAATAGAAGCACAGATATGAGTGGTCAAAGAAGGGTTGACCAACTGCTTATGAAGATTTCTGGAAAACCCAGAAACCTTCAAGAGCAATTTTTCTGACAAGGTTTAACTGCCTTGAATCTTGTGCTTCTGTTGTTGTTAGACTGATCTAATGATATAAAATTGTTCCTTGACATGTACGCTACAATATGGAACCATTAGATTGCACGGAGTAGATCCAGAATGTCAATCATGAAGCTCCAAAGTAGCACAACTCGAACTATTCTTCATTTCTGGGTAACCCAGAAATGAAGAATAGCTCTGACAACATATTGGAGAGCTTATATCTCCTTGATTTGTTGTAGTTTAGCGATGATATTGATTGGTAATTGTAATATTACACTTATACTACATGATTAACACATGTGCAAGCCCATAAACCTTATAACTAAGGATCTAGCAGTAGTCAAACCAGTGGTCAAACCTAGCAACCTGTTAACAGACTTTGCATGTTCTGGAAATCTCAAGAACACTTAAGAACACCTATAGCGACAGTTTTGTCGCTATAGGCCCCTTTAGTGACATTTTCCATATAAAAATTAATTATTTTATTTAATAAATAGAGAAAAATAGTTTTTGATTATTAAAAATTCATATTAAATTCTCAAAAATTATTTTAAAGCCTAAAAATAGGTTTTTAATAATTTTGAATATATTTCATTAATATTTAATATTTTTGGAATATTAATGGTATTTAATTATAATATAAAATAAATTACTTAAAAATGATTTTTATACTTGAAAAAACATTTAAAATTATATTATGGTATAAGAAAATATTTTAAGTTATTTTTAATGACTTTTAATATTTTGTGATAAATTTCATTAATAAATTTATATTAATGATAATTAATTTATAAGTGTATTAAATAAATTATGGGAAAATAGAATTAATGATTTAAAAATCATATAAAAATTATTTAAAGGTTATAAAATATTTTAAGTTATAAATTATAACTTTTGATATTTGGTTATGAATTACATTAATATTTTAATATTAATGGCAATTATTTAATAATGGTTTTAATTATTTTAAAATCATTTAAATGCAATATTAAGGTATTAAAAATACTTTGAGATATTATAAATAATATATAATATTAAGTTGTGTATTTCATTAATATTTGATATTAAATAAATATTAATGATAATGGAATTAAGTGATAATTAAATCATATAAATATGATAATAATGATTGAAAAACCATGATAAATGATAATAATTACTTGAAAATTTTTATGAGCCTTTAAAATTTATTTTGATTGATTAATAAATTATCTAAGATAATTGTAAACCTGTTTAAGTAGAGTCTTAAGGAAAATAGGCTCGATATTTATTCGACTAGGCCGTCGGGATGTCAAAATTGTACCGGAAATAACTCAGACTGAAATAGTTTGACTTGATGCCGAGTCTTAAGTGTTTTATAGGCTGATAGGGATACGTGCTTATGTGTTTAGGTTATTTTATAACTGTATATAACAATACTATACTGTGATGATATTATTCTAACTTGGAGATCAATATTATTAATATTAGGTTTTCAGATAAAGCTAAATAGATTGCGTGGCAGTAGTCGGTGATAAAGGCAAGTTCTCTAACTCGACCTCAAGTTGTTCTTTAAGGAATGCTTGTGGTTAATCATTGCTGATTACCATATCTATGAATTATTGAATCGCACTTTGTGTATATTGCATGTGTTCATCAGGTATGAAAGGCTGATCACCTTCATTACCATCTGGTCCAGTTGAATTATTTATGTTCATTATTCGTTCAGCTATGAAAATTCGTTCATGCTAGTTCACAATGTATATATTGATGAATATTACCCAGATTGTTATTCAATTCTTTCAATCATGATATATCCTTAATTAAACTTAAACTTGTTGGGAAAATCTTGTTGCTCACCCTTGCTATATCATGATAAACATTGCAGATTAAGACGAATACGTCGGAAACAGACAAAGTCAAAAACAAGTCCAGCTTTGGATTATATGTGCAGCTAAATTTGTAACAATATTGTCTGATAATAACATTATATGTCAGATAAGATATTGATTAAGGTATTAAGTGAAGGTTCTTGACCTTGGGGATAATGTGTAAAGTTTTAATGTATAAACAATTGATGTTTATATCTTCCGCAATAGTTATAGAAATAATATACCAGATTCGTGGTGTTTGATACCGGATTTGGGGTTATTACACTTGGTATCAAAGCTGGGGATTCGAGGATATTATAGTTGGTATCAAACATGTAGGTTATAAACCTTAGGTAGGGTTACCTTAGGCTAATAACCGTAGTGATAAGGATAAGGACTAACTCAAATAGAGTTAGTGTGTCGGTAAGATTCAAAGACGAATCTTGGTGAGTTATAAAAATACGGAGTTCCGTAGCTCTGATAATAAATATGAATAGTAGTGATGAATAGATAGTCTAAAAGACTAAAAGTATATGGGACAGGAAATCTTAAAACAAAATGATCATAGTATAGAAATGGATCGTAATATATACGATGAGATCACCCCGTGATCTGATAAGGTGATAGAAGGGATGAGAATTAATCAAATGATTAAAAAGTTTATAGCAAAGATTGATGTGTTTCAGTTGTACTACAAATTGGTACAGATTCAGAAAAGGATTACGAATACGGATTAAACAAAATTCGTATTGAGAAGGGAGCTAGGATTAAGTAGGGATTTCAATTGAGGACTCATGTCAGTAGCTGAGTTGTATGATTCTTTAAATGGCCAGGGAAATTGTACTTGGTTTTAGAACCGCTTAGCTTTTTATATTGATTAGTGGCTGAGTTTGGTTTGACGACCACTTAGCTTCTGGCAATGATAATCATTGAAATGTTTGTGTCGTGTTATTTGTTGTATACATGTTAAGAAGGTGATTCTTTTATCATGTGTATAACATATAGGTAGGGTATAAAGAATATAATGTTAGGTGAGAGTTCTTAAAACTCATACTTATGGTAAGTTCGTGACTCATAATTGTATGGTATGTTTTTGAACCCCTCAGCGAATGGATGCCAAAGGTCTTACTAGGAAAAGTTCTTAAACTTATATGATTGTGGAAAGTTTCTGAACTTATAAGTGTGGTAAGTTTGATGAACTGGGTATAGATATGTGTGAATAGAGTATTGAGGATAACAGAAATAGATAGATTACTAAGCAATTGATCATTAGTCCAAATCTGCTAGCTATGATAGATTTTGAAATTTTTGACATCAAGCTAAATACGCACTATGTGCCTTTATAAAAATGAATTTTTATTCTCAACTCCTGGTGACTATTATGTATTTGTGGACTTCGGGACACTGACACATTGTTACCTGTTGAGATGATAAAACTGATTTGTAAAGATTTTTGGAACGGTTTAAAATATAGTTTATGCTATTTGTTTTGACTAGACAAAAATGATCATTTGAAATATCAAAATGCGTTTTATTTATCATTAATGTATCATGTAACCTGGTGCAAGAATGATAAAAAAAATGATGGAGTTATCAATGCAGAATTACTTAGTGTTGGATGTGATCGAAAGATCGTCAACCCACTATGGAATGATGTAGTATGACAAAGTCACACAATGACAGAATCTTTAAACGGACTGTTAAATGCAGTACAGTATCATGACGTCATTTTAAAACTATTTTTAAAATAATAATTTGCCAACAGGGTTTGGCTATACATAAATATTTTATTTGAAATTGAATTCTTGATATGAGTCTATGCTACTTGATTCAGCTAGACCAACTTTTATGAAAATTCTGAGCGTTCTTTGAAAATTTTCCCGAACCAAATTATTTTGGTACGGATTTCGATAAAGACTGAGGTAAGAAAATTCTTGTACGCCTAAGGCGGATAAGAGGAACTGGAAAATTGATCTGACCAGAAGTACTTCATAAGTACAGGGCATAAAAAGCTAATTACCCAATGTGTCCGTAAGACATGACGGTTTACGGATAAATTTTTGTATAATATTTTCGAAAATGAAAGATATTAGTCTGTATGACTCCTCAACATGATTTGAAAATTTTAATTATGGTGAGTGATGTTGTGGGTAGCATGTGGTGATAAGTATGCAAGGTATAAGGTGTAAGTTAAATTTTGGGGACAGAATTCTTAGAAGAAGGGGTGAATGTGATAACCCGAGAATTTGGACAATTTATTAAAATTTTAAAAGATTGAATAAAGGTTAAATAATAGACCTAGACAAAAAATAAGTGTATGGATTTGACATTTCTGTTAAGGATTAATTTTTAAGGATTATAAAATTTTTGGGGAGAATTATTAAGGTTAAGTGTACAGGGGTATATAAATCTGTGTATGTTATTTTATGTGTACAGTTTGTGGTTAAGGGTCAAGGGTTGACCAAATAAATTATATTAGTGACAAACCTTAACAATATATTAAGAATATCGACGTTCAATTAGAAAACCCTAATGATTAATAAGAAACCCTTATACCGGCTCTGGAAGCCCTAATTTCAGTACCGGGAATTCGAAACCCTAATTTAGAATGTTAAAACCCTAATTTGGGAACTAAAAGTCTAAATTTAAAGGCTTAAGTATTTATGATTATCAATCTAATTAGAGATAACCCTAATTGATTAGTTAGAAAACCTTAATTGATGGATTAGAAACCCCAATGCACAATTAGGGAAAAACCTTAGTATTAATTTTGAAATTTTAATGTTAATTGGGAAAACCTTAGTCCTAATTAGCATGTTCTAATGTGATTAGGAAACTTTAATATAATTAGAAAATCTTAATTATAATTTAGAAATCCTAATTATAATTTAGAAATCTTAATTTTCTATTTTAAAACATAATTAAAAAATCCTAGAAAATTAATTTTTAAAACCCCTAGGGTCAAACTCTAAGTGTTTGATCAAATGACTAGAATGCCATTAAAATGGTAGGCCAAATGACTATAGTGCCCTTTTGTAAGACCCCAACTTTTATGAATAAAGATTAATTTTTTCTCAAAATATATTTTTGAATATTATGGTGTGGGTAATATTTATAAATTTTACAAAGTAAGCAAATTGTTATAAAATATTCGTTTAGTCGGGGAATATTCTTTTTGTCAGAGAATATCCGTACGACGGCACAATCATTGGTGGACCCCACAACGGAATTGCTGTCGGAGTTGGAAAATGACATAAATAACTTTTTATAAAAATAACGGCGAAAGTTTTACCGTTAACTGTTAAAATACCCGGTGATAAAAGTACAGTAATACGCGTGGTTTCATATTAACACACGGTTTTGATTATTGATGCTTACATGAGAAGTCACTCAGTTATACTCAATTATTGCTACAGTAGTTACTGTTCAATATTTTATTTTATTGATTCAATAATTACTACATTGATATTTTATATTATTGATTCAATAATTATCATCGCATAATAGTTCAAATTATCAAATCAATAATTCATATTATTTGAATAATATTATTAGATAGCATTATTGAAAATGTCTAGAAAGTTCTGTCGAGTAAAGGGGTTTGGTCACCTAATTGCGCGCCAATAGGGAGAAATCCTTATCAGAAAGCCCCCTCTTTCCTAGGAACGACCTGGTTGTCAATATTGTAATTCTGTAATATTATTTGTGAATAATAAATTGTTGATATATATGATAAGGAAATATTTATTTATATAGATTTAAACGGAGGAATTTTTAGCATGTGACATTTGTTGGAAGTTGGTATTTTATCTTTTCGATAAAATAATTCATTCAAATACGTTATTATAATATTACATTATAGTAGTATGATGTGATTATATAATAGTATGATTTTTAATTTGAATGGTAGCATTATTATAGTAAATTCATGGTATAAAAATAAAATGAGGTGGAAGAAAACAAATTGAATTTGAATTCTGATGATGTAAGCAATGATGTCATCGGAACAATGCGATAAGCAATGATTTTATCAGAATGATGAGGTAAGAAATGATGTCATATGATCAATGATGTAAGCGATGATGTCATAAATTATGGCGAAAAGACTATATTACTCTTATTTTGCCAAGCCTATAATTAATAGAAGCTCATTTCTTCATTATTTTTCAACAATTCATTCAAGCTATAGAGAGAGAAAGTATAGAGAGAATAAAAGAGAAAGAAGAAGAGTATTCTGTTACTACACTATTGCAATATCAAATCTCCTACTAAGGTAAAGGGTATTATTTTTTTCGTATTCGTAAGTGATATTATTCTTGTTCAATATTCATAAGAAATAATATTTTCTTCTATACTCTGTAGTATGTAAGCAATATTATTTCATTTCATTTTTAGCATGTGACATTTGTTGAAAGTTGGTATTTTATATTTTTTGATAAAATATTTCATTCAAATATATTATTATAATATTACATTATAGTAGTATGATGTGATTATATAATAGTATGATTTTTAATTTGAATGGTAGCATTATTATAGTAAATTCATGGTATAAAAGTAAAATGAGGTGGAAGAGAACAAATTGAATTTGAATTCTGATGATGTAAGCAATGGTGTCATCGGAACGATAAGGTAAGCAATGATGTCATCGAAACGATGAGGTAAACAATGATGTCATATGATTGATGATGTAAGCGATGATGTCATAAATTATGGTGAAAAGACTATTTTACTCTTACTCTGCCAAGCCTATAAATAGAAGCTCATTTCTTCATTATTTTTCATCAATTATTTCAAGCTATAGAGAGAGAAAGTATAGAGAGAATAAGAGAGAAAGAAGAAGAGTATTCTGTTACTACACTATTGCAGTATCCAATCTCCTACTAAGGTAAAGGGTATTATTTCTTTCGTATTCGTAAGTGATATTATTCTTGTTCAATATTAGTAGGAAAATAATATTTTCTTCCATAGTTTGTAGTATGTAAGTAATATTATTTTGTTTTATATTCCTAATTCTACACTTATGTTGATAAGTATTGCTTCTATACTCCATGAAATTAGTAGAATATCCTTGATATTTGCGCTTCATTTACTATCTTTTCATGAAAATATTATTCTGAGCATTCTTGATAATTTTTTATTTTTTCATGTCGGGGTACTATTCACGGGTTACTATTCCCGAAGTACTATTCACAAGGTACTATTCACTCGAATACTATTCACCCATGGTACTATTCATGATAAAAATTAATTTTTTTTGGTCCAAATCATTTTTGATACAACATTATTCTTGAATTTTACTCCACAAAGCAGTTTCATGTTGACAATTTGGACATTATTGAATTCTGGATAAATTAAATTATAAATCTTTAAAATTTATCCTTTACTTTCATTCAATTAAATTCTTATATCATTGTCATCATCTTCGTGCTTATATCGTGATGAAAGTCATTTTTGGCCCGTAGTGCACTGATGGACTGTTGATTGGTATGATTATGACCAGGAATCATTCAGTATAATCATGACCTATAATGTTACAAATGATGTGGTAAAAGTCCTCATTGGCCCGTAGTGCATTGATGGACAGTTATTGGCATGATCATGACTATTGGTGATAACACGAATATCTTTGGCTCGTAGTGCTTGGATAATTCGTGGACATGATACAAATGAATATCCTTGGCCCGTAGTGCGTGTATAATTCAGTGATATAGATTATTTATTAAGCTGAGTCTCAACGATAAAATTGATGATAAACTCTTAAATCATAGGAGATAGTAGATTTCATGTTCTACTTGACTCTTCTAATGGATTGCTTATTCCACTGCAGTTAAACTTTATGTTTATTATATTTTATCAGTTTAACACTGCTGAAGGCTAAGGATAATTTATTATGCATTATCTTAGACATAATATTTCTTACTGGGCTAGTTGAGCTCACTCTTTTGCTTTCATTGTTCTCTTCAGGAAATGAGAACGTAGCCAGGACTAGTCGAGGAACAGGGTGATGGTCCCAGATGGTGGCTATAGTAGTCCTCACTATTCTATGAAATAGTGTGATAATAAATGTAATGATGACTCCATTTGAGTTAAAATACTGTCTAGAAGACAATATTCGTGTAAAAACCCTCAGCAACGCTTTTGTCGTATTGTACAAAAGAAGTTTGTATTTAATTTCTGTACTATGTATTTGGCGACTCAGAATGGGTGATGTATACCTATTTTAGGGGCGTCACAGTTGGTATCAAAGCTTAGGGATATGATCCCTGGCTGAGATGTGAGACTAGAACTAGTAGGGGAGAGTAGGGTAAATCCTTCGCTAGTATGACCTACCTAAGCTTATTTGTTATTTAATTGGTCGATCAGAGTATAGGGATAATATGTGGCATGTCAATTAACCCTTGTTTTGTGGCAATGTTTGAAAATAACATCCGAGAATGTTGAGATAAGCAATGGAGCACATGAGACCGTTGATTCACCAACGATCAATACCTAGGATAATGTGCATTAGGAAGGCAATAATCCTCAAGGAAATAACAACACCGACCAAATGATGAACGATGGGATGTTCAGAGGCTTTATACAATTCATGCAACATCAGGCGAGAACGACTCCTGTTCAAAATGCAGGTGGAAACACTGGAAACTCTTGGATGGTCACCGAGTTCAAGAGCTGGGACCACCGGAGTTTTTGGGAGAGCCAAAACCACTTAAGGCAGAGACGTGGATAAAGCATATCACCAAGATATTTGATGTCTTGGGATGCTCCGAGGAGCAAAAGGTTCCCTTTGCCACCTTCATGTTGCAAGGAGAGAAAGATTACTGCTGGGAATCTGTAAAGCGTACCCAACCTTCCGTACTAAAGATGTCTTGGGAGAAGTTCCAAGAACTGTTCAACGACAAGTACTTTCCCGAAAGTATTCGTCACATGAAGGAGGTAGAGTTCATCAAGATGGAGCAAAACAATATGATCGTGTTGCAGTACGAAGCTAAGTTTGCTAAGTTTGCTGAGTTATCCCGATTTGCAGCCGACAAAATGATAATACCAGTAGTAGCAATCATCGAAGCGGTGACAACAAACATGGAGGAAATCAACATGCCAGAAATGGTAACCACTTTGGTGGTAATTCGCCAAGATAATAAGTGGAAATTTCAAGAAAGAAGATTCAATAATGATGGAAAGGCGTCAAAGACCAAAGACCCGTTGTTAAGGAAGGAGAACGACCACCGGTCGTATACTACAAATGCGGAGGGGAGGGACACATCAGTCTGAACTGCACGCAGCAATCCAAAGCATGTTATAATTATGGAAGAGAAGGTCACCTGTCCAATTTTATCGTGCAGGGAAGTCAAGTCTAGCTGGGATGGAGGCACCAAAGGCCGTCCTAGACAATTCAAAGCCGGTAGTTTAAGGGAGAGCGTTTGTCGCGACCTCCCAAAAAGTAAAGAATCCGAATGAGGTTATCATGGGTAAGCTAATCATAAACTATACCGAAGTCTATACCTTATTTGATATCGGTTCTACCCATTCTTTTATTTCTTCTACTTGCGCTCAACGTTTAAATTTAACTCCGGAGAAATTAGACTTTGACTTATCTGTTGAAACACCGTTGGGAGAAACCTTCATTACATCCAATGTTTATAAATCTTGTTTGATTCAAATCAGCACCCTCATATTACCTATCGATCTTATCTCTTTGAAAATACTTGCATTTGATGTGATTTTAGGGATTGATTGGTTAACTACTCATCATGCTAAAATTGATTATTTTCGTAAGGTTGTTAGCTTTCATATTCCTAACCAACCTATTATGAGAATTCAAGCAACCAAAATACTAAAGTCAATCACTGTCATATCAAGCCATAAAGCTATTCATTTATTGAAAAACGGATGTCAAGATTTCTTAGCCCATATCAAAGATTTAAACAAAAATACGCTAGATTTGAATGATATTTCTGTTGTTAATAAATTTCCTGATATATTCCCTGAAGAACTTCCTGGTCTACCCCCGGAGCGTGAAATCGAGTTTTTTATTGACCTTGAACCTGGTACAAAACCCATTTCCAAAGCCCCATATTGAATGGCTCCTATTGAACTTCAGGAGTTAAAAACCCAACTGCAGGAATTGTTAGACATCGGTTTCATTCGTCCTAGTACGTCTCCTTGGGGTGCTCCTGTTCTATTTATAAAGAAGAAAGAAGGGAGTATGCGACTTTGTATTGATTATCGGGAGTTGAATCATGTCACCGTCAAAAATAGGTACCCCTTGCCTCGCATTGATGACCTGTTTGACCAGTTGTAAGGTGCCAAATTCTTTTCAAAGATCGATCTTCATTCTGGATATCATCAGTTAAAGATTAAAACTGATGACATTCCAAAAACTGCTTTCAAAACTCAGTACGAGCATTACGAATTCCTAGTCATGTCTTTTGGATTGACTAATGCTCCTGCTGCCTTCATGGACATGATGAACCGAGTATTCAAGGAATATTTGGATCATTTTGTGGTTGTCTATATTGATAACATCCTCATATACTCCAAAAGTTGTGAAGATCATGAGCAACACTTGAGGCTGATACTCCAAAAGCTTCATGAAAACAAGTTATATGCCAAGTTAAAGAAATGCGAGTTCTGGCTTGAGGAAGTAGCATTCTTTGGGCACGTGATATCAAATCACGGAATATCATTGACCGGTGAAGATTGAAGCAATTCAAAGCTAGGAGCAACCTAAGTCGATGGATCACGTAGCTTTACGGGCTTAATTTGGTTATTATCGGAGATTCATGGAAGGATTTTCTCGAATCGCTACTCCATTAACTCAGTTGACTCAAAAAGATACAAAATTAGGTTGAGCGAGGAATGTGAGAGGAGTTTTAAGAACTCAAGAGGAGACTCATTCAGAGACACATTCGACAATACCATCTGGTTTGGAGGGATTTGTCATCTACAGTGATGATTCAGGCAGAGGGTTAGGATGTGTTCTCATGCAACATACGAAAGTCATAGCCTATGCCTCACGACAACTCAAATAATATGAGAGGAATTATCCAACTCATGATCTAGAGTTGGCAGCTGTCGTTTTCACACTTAAAATCTGGAGGCATTACCTGTATGGGGAAAAGGTGGAGATCTTTACGTATCATAAAAGCCTCAAATATTTCTTCACCCAAAAGGAACTCATCATGCGATAATGATATTGGCTCGATCTATTGAAAGATTACAATCATACCATTCAATACCATCATGAAAAAGCGAACGTAGTAGCTGACGCGTTGAGTAGAAGATCATATGCGGGTACGAGTGCGATATTGTCAACGCAAAGGCCCATTTTGTATGACTTACAAAGGATGGAGATAGAGTTAAAGACTCCAGGGTCCCACGTTATGATTGCAAATATACGAGTAGAATCAACTTTAATAGATAGAGTTAAAGCTTCTCAAGCTACAGACCTGAAGCTGATGCGTATAAAGAAAAAAGTGCAAGAAGGTGTTATTCCAGAAACAAGAATCGATGAAGAAGGAATACTTCAAGTCAACTCCAGACTTTGTGTTCCTAACGACTCTGATTTGAAGTATAAAATCATGATGGAGGCGCACAACACACCGTTTGCAATCCATCCTGGGAGTACCAAAATGTATCGTGATCTTCGAAATACATTTTGGTGGAGCAATATGAAGAGAGAGATAGCGAAGTTTATCTCAAGATGTTTAACTTGTCAACGTGTCAAGGCAGAGCATCAAGTGCCAAAAGGTCCATTGCAACCACTTGAAATTCCAGAATGGAAGTGGGAGCACATTACCATGGATTTCATTACTGGTCTTCCTAAGGTTTCTCAAGGCATAGATTTAATTTGGGTCATTGTCGATAGGCTGACCAAATCTTCTCATTTCTTACCTATATGAGAAACTTATACACTTAAACGTCTTGCTCGTATATACATAAATGAGCTTGTAAGACTGCATGGTATGCCAGCATCCATAGTTTCTGATCGAGACCCGAGGTTCACTTCACGATTTTGGATTAGTTTGTAAAAAGCTATGGGCACAGATTTACGATTTAGTTTGGCATATCATCCTCAGACGGACGGACATCCTGAGAGAACTATTCAAACTCTTGAAGATCTATTAAGACTTTGTGTCCTTGAATTCAAAGGAAGTTGGGACAAGTTCTTGCCATTAGTAGAATTCTCCTACAACAATAGTTATACAACAAGTATTGGCATGGCTCCATTTGAGGCGTTGTATGGAAGAAAGTGTCATTCTCCAGTATGCTGGGATGAGGTGGGTGAAGCAACGTTGTTGGGACCAGAATTGGTATGCATGACTACGAAAAAGATTCAAATGATCTGGCAATGTATAAAAACCTCGCAAGATCGACAAAAGAGTTATGCTGATCTTCAAAGAAAGGACGTTGAATTTAATGTTGGAGAACATGTGTTGTCACGTGTTGCTCCATGGAAAGAAGTTACACAATTTAGAAAGAGAGGAAAGCTTAATCCTCGATTCATTAGGACATTTGAAATCCTCGATCGAGTGGGAACTGTGGCCTATAGACTCGTCTTACCGCCAAGTATGTCTCGTGTTCATAACTTTTTTCACTTATCTATATTACGTAAATATGTGGAAGACCTGAACCACATTATTGAATTAGAACCAGACAAGATAGCGAAAGATTTAATGTATGAAGAGGTACCTGTTAAAATCATGGATTAGAAGGAATATATTCTATGCTCTAAGGTTATACCTCAAGTCAAAGTTTTGTGGAGAAACCACGATGTTGAGAAAATTACCTGGGAGTTAGAATCTGATATGAAATCAAGGTATCCTCACCTCTTTGACATACCAGGTACGTACACCAATTTCGAGGAGGAAATTTCATAAGAAGGGGAGGTTGTAAGACCCCAACTTTTATGAATAAAGATTATTTTTTTCTCAAAATATATTTTTGAACATTATGATGTGGATTTGATATAATGTTATAGTTGTGGGTAATATTTATAAATTTTACAAAGTAAGCAAGTTGTTATAAAATATTTGTTTGGTCGGGGAATATTCTTTTTATCAGAGAATATCCGTACGACGACACAATCATTGATTAACCCCACAACAGAATTGCTATCGGAGTTAGAAAAAGACAGAAATAACTTTTTATAAAAATAACGGCGAATGTTTTACCATTAACTGTTGAAATACCCGATGATAAAAGTACAGTAATACACGTGGTTGCATAGTAGCATACGGTATTTATTATTGATGCTTACGTGAGAAATCACTCAGTTATACTCAATTATTTATACAATAGTTACTGTTCAATATTTTATTTTATTGATTCAATAATTGCTACGTTGATATTTTATATTATTGATTCAATAATTATCATTGCACAATATTTCAAATTATCAAATCAATAATTCATATTATTTGAATAATATTATTAGATAGCATTATTGACAATGTCTAGAAAGTTCTATCGAGGAAAGGGGTTTGGTCACCTAATTGCGTGCCAATAGGGAGAAATTCTCATCGGAAAGCCCCCTCTTTCCTGGGAACGACCTGGTTGTCAATATTGTAGTTCTGTAATATTATTAAGGTTAAGTGTATAGGGGTATATAAATCTGTGTATGTTGTTTTATGTGTACAGTTTGTGGTTAAGGGTCAAGGGTTGACCAGATAAATTATATTAATGACAAACCCTAACAATATATTAAGATTATCGACGTTCAATTAGAAAACCCTAATGATTAATAAGAAACCCTTATACCGGCTCTGGAAGCCCTAATTTCAGTTCCGGGAATTCGAAACCCTAATTTAGAATGTTAAAACCCTAATTTGGGAACTAAAAGTCTAAATTTAAAGGCTTAAGTATTTATGATTATCAATCTAATTAGAGATAACCCTAATTGATTAGTTAGAAAACCTTAATTGATGGATTAGAAACCCCAATGCACAATTAGGGAAAAACCTTAGTATTAATTTTGAAATTTTAATGTTAATTGGAAAAACCTTAGTCCTAATTAGCATGTTCTAATGTGATTAGAAACTTTAATATAATTAGAAAATCTTAATTATAATTTAGAAATCCTAATTATAATTTAGAAATCTTAATTTTCTATTTTAAAACATAATTAAAAAATCCTAGAAAATTAATTTTTAAAACCCCTAGGGTCAAACTCTAAGTGTTTGATCAAATGACTAGAATGCCATTAAAATGGTAGGCCAAATGACTATAGTGCCCTTTTGTAAGACCCCAACTTTTATGAATAAAGATTAATTTTTTCTCAAAATATATTTTTGAATATTATGGTGTGGGTAATATTTATAAATTTTACAAAGTAAGCAAATTGTTATAAAATATTCGTTTGGTCGGGGAATATTCTTTTTGTCAGAGAATATCAAATGCTGATGGCACAATCATTGGTGGACCCCACAACGGAATTCTTCATCGGAGTTGGAAAATGACATAAATAACTTTTTATAAAAATAACGGCGAAAGTTTTACCATTAACTGTTAAAATACCCGGTGATAAAAGTATGATGTCTGGCGTGGTTTCATATTAACACACGGTTTTGATTATTGATGCTTATATGAGAAGTCACTCGGTTATACTCAATTATTACTCTGATGAATTCTATTGTTCAATATTTTATTTTATTGATTCAATAATTACTACATTGATATTTTATATTATTGATTCAATAATTATCATCGCATAATAGTTCAAATTATCAAATCAATAATTCATATTATTTGAATAATATTATTAGATAGCATTATTGAAAATGTCTAGAAAGTTCTGTCGAGTAAAGGGGTTTGGTCACCTAATTGCGCGCCAATAGGGAGAAATCCTTATCAGAAAGCCCCCTCTTTCCTGGGAACGACCTGGTTGTCAATATTGTAATTCTGTAATATTATTTGTGAATAATAAATTGTTGATATATATGATAAGGAAATATTTATTTATATAGATTTAAACGGAGGAATTTTTAGCATGTGACATTTGTTGGAAGTTGGTATTTTATCTTTTCGATAAAATAATTCATTCAAATACGTTATTATAATATTACATTATAGTAGTATGATGTGATTATATAATAGTATGATTTTTAATTTGAATGGTAGCATTATTATAGTAAATTCATGGTATAAAAATAAAATGAGGTGGAAGAAAACAAATTGAATTTGAATTCTGATGATGTAAGCAATGATGTCATCAGAACAATGCGATAAGCAATGATTTTATCAGAATGATGAGGTAAGAAATGATGTCATATGATCAATGATGTAAGCGATGATGTCATAAATTATGGCGAAAAGACTATTTTACTCTTATTTAGCCAAGCCTATAATTAATAGAAGCTCATTTCTTCATTATTTTTCAACAATTCATTCAAACTATAGAGAGAGAAAGTATAGAGAGAATAAAAGAGAAAGAAGAAGAGTATTCTGTTACTACACTATTGCAATATCAAATCTCCTACTAAGGTAAGGGATATTATTTTTTTCGTATTCGTAAGTGATATTATTCTTGTTCAATATTCGTAAGAAATAATATTTTCTTCTATACTCTGTAGTATGTAAGCAATATTATTTCATTTCATTTTTAGCATGTGACATTTGTTGAAAGTTGGTATTTTATATTTTTTGATAAAATAATTCATTCAAATATATTATTATAATATTACATTATAGTAGTATGATGTGATTATATAATAGTATGATTTTTAATTTGAATGGTAGCATTATTATAGTAAATTCATGGTATAAAAGTAAAATGAGGTGGAAGAGAACAAATTGAATTTGAATTCTGATGATGTAAGCAATGGTGTCATCAGAACGATAAGGTAAGCAAGATGTCATCGGAACGATGAGGTAAACAATGATGTCATATGATTGATGATGTAAGCAATGATGTCATAAATTATGGTGAAAAGACTATTTTACTCTTACTCTGCCAAGCCTATAAATAGAAGCTCATTTCTTCATTATTTTTCACCAATTATTTCAAGCTATAGAGAGAGAAAGTATAGAGAGAATAAGAGAGAAAGAAGAAGAGTATTCTGTTACTACACTATTGCAGTATCCAATCTCCTACTAAGGTAAAGGGTATTATTTCTTTCGTATTCGTAACTGATATTATTCTTGTTCAATATTAGTAAGAAATAATATTTTCTTCCATAGTTTGTAGTATGTAAGTAATATTATTTTGTTTTATATTCCTAATTCTACACTTATGTTGATAAGTATTGCTTCTATACTCCATGAAATTAGTAGAATATCTTTGATATTTGCGCTTCATTTACTATCTTTTCATGAAAATATTATTCTGAGCATTCTTGATAATTTTTTATTTTTTCATGTCAGGGTACTATTCATGGGTTACTATTCCTGAAGTACTATTCACGAGGTACTATTCACTCGAATACTATTCACCCATGGTACTATTCATGACAAAAATTAATTTTTTTTGGTCCAAATCATTTTTGATACAACATTATTCTTGAATTTTACTCCACAAAGCAGTTTCATGTTGACAATTTGGACATTATTGAATTCAGGATAAATTAAATTATAAATCTTTAAAATTTATCCTTTACTTTCATTCAATTAAATTCTTATATCATTGTCATCATCTTCTTAAGTGCTTATATCGTGTTGAAAGTCATTTTTTGCCCGTGAAGTGCAATCGATGGATGGATCTGTTGATTGGTATGATTATGACCGAGAATCATTCAAAGTATAATCATGACCTATAATGTTACAAATGATGTGGTAAAAGTCCTCATTGGCCCGTAGTGCATTGATGGGACGATTATTGGCATGATCATGACTATTGGTGATAACACGAATATCTTTGGCTCGTAGTGCTTGGATAATTCGTGGACATGATACAAATGAATATCCTTGCCCGTAGTAGTGCGTGTATAATTCAATTGATATAGATTATTTATTATTGTTGAGTCTCAACGATAAAATTGATGATAAACTCTTAAATCATAGGAGATAGTAGATTTCATGTTCTACTTGACTCTTCTAATGGATTGCTTATTCCTTCGCAGATTAAACTTTATGTTTATTATATTTTATCGTTTAACTTCTTTGAAGGCTAAGGATAATTTATTATGCATTATCTTAGACATAATATTTCTTCTTTGGGCTAGTTGAGCTCACTCTTTTGCTTTCATTGTTCTCTTCAGGAAATGAGAACGTAGCCAGGACTAGTCGAGGAACAGGGTGATGGTCCGAGATGGTGGCTATAGTAGTCCTCACTATTCTATGAAATAGTGTGATAATAAATGTAATGAGGACTCTATTTGAGTTTGAATACTGTCTAGAAGATAATATTCATGTAAAAACTCTTAGCTACATTTTTGTCATATTGTATAAAAGAAGTTTGTATTTGATTTATGTACTATATATTTGGCGACTCAAAATGGGTGATGTATACCTATTTTGGGGGCGTCACAGTTGGTATCAAAGCTTAGGGATATGATCCTTGGCTGAGATGTGGGACTATACATCCATGCCTTTAGAATACCCAGATCATAAATAGAAACAGAGATATGAGTGGTCAAAGTAGGGTTGACCGACTGCTTATGAAGATTTCTGGAAAACCTAGAAACCTTCAAGAGCAATATTTCTGACAAAGTTTGACTGGCTTGAATCTTGTGCTTTTGTTGTTGTTAGACTGATATGATGATATAGAATTGTTCCTTGACATTTATACTACAATATAGAACCATTAGATTACACAGAGTAGATCCAGAATGCCAATCATGAAGCTCCAAAGTAGCACACTCGAATTGTTCTTCATTTCTGGGTAACCTAGAAATGAAGAACAGCTCTGACAACATATTGGAGAGCTTATATCTCCCTAATTTGTTGTAGTTTAGCGATGATATTGATTGGTAATTGTAATATTACACTTATACTACATGATTAACACATGTGCAAGCCCAGAAACCTTATAACCAAGGATCTAGCAGTGGTCAAACCTAGCAACCTGTTAACAGACTTTGCATGTTCTGGAAATCTCAAAAACACCTATAGCGACATTTTTGTCGTTATAGGCCCCTTTAGTGACATTTTCCATATAAAGATTAATTATTTTATTTAATAAATAGAGAAAAATAGTTTTTAATTATTAAAAATTCATATTAAATTCTCAAAAATTATTTTAAAGCCTAAAAACAGCTATGTTTATCTGTTTGAAACTAATATAATAAGGATAACACATTAAGAAACATCTATATTGACTGATTGAGTCTAAATGGATACATAATAGAATTCTTAAGGATAATGCTAGTTTAAATGAAGAAAAGTCATGAATAGGCAGAGATGGCTAAGATTAGGTAGGAACCTAAGTTTGGGGGGGAAATTTTGGATATATAAGCTATAAAAAAAATATAAAAAGAAAAGAAAGAAGAAAAAAAATATGAATAAACACCGTGGCTAGTCTAGTTTTGTGGCCTTTGTTACTTGAGTAAGTAAGCCCGATGTGATGTCTCTACACCTAGCGTCCTAAAATCTAAATGGTTTGGGAGTCGTTGGTCAAAATCTCGTTAAGGTAGCACTGAAAAGCCTAAGGGAATTAGACATTGCACAGCCATGAGAATAAAAAAATGTGTATAAAATGGGAAAAAGATACAAAAGGCCCCGTATGTGAATAAATAAAGCATAAGTATCCATTTTGACCCTTGAAATTAGTAATTGCTTAATTTTTGTCGGATCTTGCTTGTTATTGGATTTCTTATGTTTACACCATATGATTCCTTTAAAGAGGTTTATTATGTGTTGTATTTAGCTTTATATCAGTTAGTATGGTTGTTGAGCACACACGCACTATATCAGTGATAACATTCTAAGATTTGATGATTGACTGAGAAGTTATTGATTTTCCTTGATATGATATACTATCATGTTTATATGATTTCTCTGAGGCCGGGTGAATAGACTTTATTCTGTCTTACTGTTGGATTCGTAGGCATGTAGTTAGGTGCATATCATATTGTGTTGTGCTCGAGGACTAGCACGGTTTAAGTTTGGGGGAGTTTGATGAGTGAGTTTTATACCTACGATTCGGGATCCTATTTGGACTTAAACAGCGTTTGTGACGCCCCCAAAATAGGTCCACACAACCCATTCTGAGTCGCCAAATACATGGTACAGAAAACCAAGTACAAACTTCAGTAATACAACTGTCGTGCAAAATACGATAACACATATGCTGTGAATTTTAATACAATATTGTCTTGTAGACAATATCTAAACTCAAATAAAGTCCTCATTACAATTATTGATACACTATTTTACAAAATAGTGATGACCGCTATAATAACTGCCTTGAACCATCACTCCACACCCCAATTAGTCCCAGCTATATTCTCGTCTCCTGGGAAGAAAAATAGAACAAAAAGGAAAAGGATGAGCTCAACTAGCCCAGTTAAGAATATTATGACTAAGATAATTTAGAACAAATTATCCTTAGTCCTCAACAGGGAAAAATTTGATAGAATACAATAGACAACAAGTTTTAGATCAACAACTGCAACGGAAATAACAATCCATTAGAAGAGTCAAGTAGAGCATGATGTCTACTATCTTCCATGATTTAAAAGTCGATCATCAATATTTTATCTCTGTAACATCAATCAATAATTATTACCAATCAACGAATTATCTATGCACTACGGGCCAAAGATAATCGTTTGTATCACCAGTGGTCATTATCATGCCAAACACATGTCCATCTTTGCACTATTGGGCAAAGATATCAATCAACAGCTCATCTTTACACTACGACCAAAGATATTCATCAATCAACAGTTCATTTTTTCACAACGGGCCAAAGATAACTTTTAACATAATTTAAGTCTGAGAATTATGATAATGATAATAAGAATGAATCAAGTTAGACCATAACATGGATTCAATTTCAAGAATAAGGGTCACAACAGATAACTTGGAAAAAGAAAAAAAATATTTTTTTTTCGTGAACAGTACTCATGAATAGTACCATATGAATAGTATCGTATGTATGAATAGTACCGTATGAACAGTGCCCATAAATAGTACCCAGACATGAAAAGTTTCAAATTTAATACGAAAGTTCATACCAATATTCCAGTTAAATGATATTAGATAAAGCAAAATTTCTAATCATTTTAGAAATTATAGAAGCAATACTTATCATAGTAAGTTTAAATTTAGGAATACGAGATGAAATAATATCACTTACGTAATATGGAGTATGAAAGAAAATAATATTCCTTACGAATATGGAAGGAAAAAATATCATTTACGCGTATTGAAAGAAAATAACCTCCTTTACGAAAAAAATAATATCTTTTACCTTAGTAGAAACTGGATTTGACTGGAATATCGGATATTATTCTGAGAAAATCTTGCACTGCTATCAACACTAAAAAATATTCTTATACTCACAAGAAATACGCTCGATATTATAGAGAGAGAATTTTTGGATTCTGGTGTGAGTTTCATTGTTTAACTAAGCAGCCTATTTATAGAAAAGTGGTAGCACACCACTTCTGACAATTTCACCTACGGATGATTATTTGTAGCACACCTAATTTGAAACAAAACTTTCCAAGTCAACTTGCTTTCTTCCAACATTTATCACATGTTTTTGAAAATAAAAGAATTCAAATTCAATTTGATCATCTTTAGTCCATTTAATTCACATACCCAAAAATACAATAATATTACCATTTAAATTATAAAAATAATATACTATTATATTATCATATTATACTATTATAATGTCATATTATAATAATATATAAACATATTATCAGAGAAGATAATTATGATTTCACAAAAAAAATAACAACTTTCGACAATTGTCTCATTCTAAAATTCCTCCATTTATATTAAAATTTAAAGAATTATTTACTTACCAAATTCATCAAATATTTAAAAAATTTCAATAATTAATACTAATTAATATTATAGATTCTCAATACTAATAACCAGATCATTCCTAAGAAAGAGGGGGCTTTTCTATAAGAATTTCTTCTTATTAGCGCGCAATTAAATATCCTAACCCCTTTCCTCGACAGAACTTTCTAGACATTATCAATAATGATATCCAATAATATTAATTCAATAATATGAGTTACTATGTCGTGACAATTATTGAATCAATAAAGTAAAATACTATTCAGTTATCACTGTAGCAATTATTGCATCAATAATATGAAAGACTATGTATACTGTATCAATTATTGAGTGACTTCTTACGTAAGAATTAATAATCAGAGATACTGTGTAATACCGTGTGCCATTGTGCAACCACGCATATTATTGTACTTTTATCACCGGGTATTTCAACAATTTTAACGGTAAAAGTTTTACTGTTATTTTTATAAAAAAGTTATTTCTGTCGCTTTCTATATCCGACAGTTATTCCATTATGTGGTCCACCAATGATTGTGCCGTCGTACGGATATTCCTGAAAAAAAGAATATTCCCTAACCAAAACGAATATTCCCTGACAAAACAAATATTTTATGACCACTTGTTTACTTTGCAAAATTTGCACATTTCACCCATAACTAAAGCATTATATCAAATCAACACCTTATTATTCAAAAATAATAATTAGAGAAATTAAATCTTTATTCATAAAAAGTTGGGGCCTTATAGTATTGATTCTATTTATTTTTGTACATCTTTACTTGTTTTGTGTTTAGGTTGCATCATGTGTTAGTTGTGGAACAATGGTGGCAATGTGGCAAGATTTGGCATGCAAAAGCAAGAAGTCGGTTCTAGAAGATTAAACCCTGCAAAGTGGGCCTAAAGCAAAGAAAACCCCGTCAAAGGTGGGGTGTACATGGCGAAGAAGAGTTCAAGACCCGTCGTGGGCGGCATCGACAAGAGTAAAACCCCGTAGGAAGGAGATGCTGTGACAAGAAGAAGGAGTTTAGCTTTGATTCTAACTCTGTAGCTGCTGGAACTCGAGAACTTTGGCTTGGATTGGGACTGTGTATGGTTGTCTTTTATCAGCTATTGCGTGACTTAAGGAAAGGGAACATAGACATTAATCAGGACACTAATTAATTACAATCTATGAGCCCTAATTTCACTGAAGATTTGGAGGAGCAGAGCAAGGAATCAAGATTCATGAAAATTACAGATTTGAGTGAGGATAAGGGTGGTGTATTACTATTCTTTGTCTTTCAATTCAAATTTCTACAATTGGCATGATGAATTCTTTACTTTATTCAGTTTTTAATTTATCTATGATGAACTAAATTACTAATTAGGCTTTCAATAGATCTTTGATGTGGAACAATGATTGTCATGCTTTAATTTCAGTTTAATAATACTATCAATTCAGTTAATCTATTGTGATTTTTAATTAATTTATGGATTGCTTGATCACTAATTCTTTGTGGATTTCTATGGACTCGAGAGATGATGTATGAATTTAGACCTAATCACAATCGCATGTGTTCTTGATTTCTGCATTTAGATGGAATTCTTGATGTATGTTTAGGATAGAAATATACCTAACATCTCATGTAATCGTGTAAGAACTTGGATTTAAACCTTATTTGATTTTAATTCACATAGAGATATAGTGAATTAGTTAATTAGGGTGTTTGGCTTAATTTTATCAAATGGTGGATTTAAGTTAATATGGGGTTAGTGCATTGAGAGATGGCTAATTCTACATTAGTGTTCTTGATTAATGAACTGAGATAGTAAATTAAATTGAAAAGAAGTGTGATAATCAGAGTGAAACTTAAAGTGAAGTTGTAAGCCTAATTCTCCATTATTTGATTGAAATTAGTGGTAGTAAGTTGAGTTGATTTTGTTTTGATTTCTAGTTTATTAGTTTTTATTAATTACATCATAAAATTGATTAGTTTAATAAAACTGAAATAATATAAAGTTGGTAATTGATTGATTAAATTTCATACTTGTTTCTGTGGGAACGATACTCTATTCATCACTATATTACTTGTTGATCACGTATACTTGCATGTGGAGCTTAATTTAAAATATACCCAACACGTATAAATGTCTATATATGCATGCCCTCGTGTATGTGGATAGTCCATATTATAGGGGAGACACAAGCAAAAATTTTTCGTTGGTCGGATAACTGAAAAGAGGGGTATATTTATAGAATACCTACGTATATGAAAAAAAATGATGTAAACTTGTCCCAATGCATATGCAGACCATGAATGATGCAATGATTCATATTCTATCCCTAGGAATCTATTGTCTTTAGACTAGTACAGATGTTTCAATTAAAATATATAGGATGACATAGGACCATACTTCATTCTAATTTGAGATCCACAACAATATATTATGCTATGTAAATTTTTTTGGTATATATGTATCCTCATTCCATTCCTGAAGCAGCATTTATGATGCACACTCATGTTATATATGTACATATACATCTATATGTATTTATAAGCATCATAAATAGCATCGGGCTGAATTGTAAATCTCTAACAAGGGGAATACAATAATTCTTGTCTGCAGTAAATATTTGATATGTTTATAAATTTCTACATCATTCTTAAGCATTTTATATTTATTGTAAACTATTTAATTTCTAACCTGCTGACGGGACACTTATAAGAACCTACTGAATGAGCGCTATCCAGAAGGCACCCCGCAACCGCCGATTGATCAAGAACTGTGAGAGAGGGCATTGATTGTGAAGAAAAATTATGTTAAAGGCCAAGGAAAACGACGACAATCAACTATCAGTGGCACTAGTAGCTCTGCTAGTTAGTTTACTTAGTCCTCCTGCCATTCGATGCTGCACACTTCTGCTGACTGTATGAGAGCAATATGTCAGGATCAGACTATTCTACTCACACTTGGCGTGCATCTGCAGTCTCTGCCTCCTGAGGAGTTAGCAGATGCAGTGGCGAGAGCAACAGAGTAGTAGAATGAGCGGGAGGTAATCTTGTATATGTTTAACTTTATGTACTTTAGCTTTATATATGTACTACTTTGCATGTTTAGCTTTGCATTCAATAATACATGTTTTATTCTTTTGTTACAGCCCCATCTGGACGATATTGATCTGTGAAGGCATCTGTATTCTTTCTTTGTCTTGGTAATTGACATTTGAGTATAATTTTTACCCACTGAATAATTAAATTCATGTTTATATTGTACGTTATGACTTTTGTATATAAATTTTACTCGGATGGTACTTGTTTAATTATATATATGATCACAATATGCGTGGATGTTTATATTATTTTGTTTGTTTTTTTAAATTGTATATATATATACACACGGATATCGATGAATTTGTATGGATGTTGATTTATTTATATATATTGTTGTGTGTTGGGATATAAAACAGGTACAAAAAATTTGGGAAATCAACAAAATAACCAATATTTTTCTAAAATTACTCATCAGCGACTACATGAGGTCGCCAAAAGTTTTCAGCGACCGCATATGACTCTAGGGTGTCAGCGACATCATTATTTGCTATTGTTGGTCACTAACACTTGGCCACGTCACCTCTGACACCTGACTCATGGTGACTCAGCTCAACGATGCGATCGGTCGCTATTATATGGTCGCTGACAAGGCGGTTGCTAAAGATGGTCATTAACGTCCGCTTAGCGACCATAATACATGCGACCTATAGTAGCAACCATTTTCGGTCGTTAATGTCATTCGGTCGTTGATATGCGGTCGCAGAGGAGCCTTTTTCTTATAGTGATAATTAAGAATCTTTAATTCCTTAAAATTCTCCACTTCCCAAAAATAATTTTACATGGGTTAAAATAACTCCACACGAACCTTGGCCCACCATATAATTCGGGCCCAAATAATCATATCCCAACATTTTCCCCTAGTCTTCAGTTGAATGGAATATTTAATTGAAGAGTATTTCAAGCAAAGCCCAATAATTGTAAATAAATGTCACAAGGTCCCACCTCTTCTAAAAACTGCACAATACATAATGATGGGACCCATAAGCTCTTTCCCATGTTTACCATCATGATAACTCATTAATGAGCCGTCCTCCGGACGCGCAAAATTTAAAAGACTACTCACCTTTTATAACCGCCTCTCCTATCAAACAAACCTTCACCCCAAATTTTAACTTTTCAGAACTTTCTCTTTCTTCTCTCTTAGCACGAGTATCCCGTCAAGAGCAACTCGAAAACTTTCCAGCAATGAATTCCTCTTAAACTCCAACCACTTCCACCACCACCAACGACGAGCCCATTAGGGCCAAACCCCTTTCAACCATTCCTACTATCCCAATAACCACATCTACACCCACTAATATAAACTCCTAAACCACCACCATTGCCGTCACCACCGAATCTACCATCATGACCACCATCACTACCAACTCTGCCCCCATACTCCTACCCCATCCAAAATAGATATAGACTTTGAAAAAATGATACACGATTATCCAGATGAAACAAAATTTCCTCAAGCCAACACCCATCCCAGATTACTGAATCAAATCTCGACATAATCAGAAAACACTATAATATCCCCGAAACCCATCAACTGAAAGCCCCCACAGCCACCGATCGGATGTACCACCAAACCAACAGCTAGATTATCATGCTCTTTACTTTTCTAGAAAACTTGTAAAGTCCTCTGATAGATTATAGAAAAGCTGTAAAGTCCTCTGATAGATTATAGAAACATATGTACAAGGACTTAGAATGAATTGATCAAATATGTTAGGATGATCCTACATAAGCTAAACAGCTATGTAAAGTCCTTAAAAAGAAATAATGTACAAGGACTATAAATATAGAAAGATCAAGCATGTTAGGTTGATCTTATGATGTAATAAATAGGCTTGTCTGATCATCGAACCTTTGCACCGAAATCGTGATACGCGGGAGAGTCAAGGAAAGCTCGAGAACTATCAAGGCAGAATCGTAGTCTGCAAGATAGTAGATCTCGGAGTTCGTAGACTGCCAGGAGAGACGAGAAAGGATCGTAGTGTGTCGAGTAGCACTTCCTCGGAGTCGTAGTCTACTGAGGAAGTCATGTTCAGAATCATGGAGACAGCCTGCCTATGAGCCGACTGAGCATCTGCCAAAGCCATGTCAAGAATCGTAGACTACACTAAGAGTCGTAGAGTCTACTGATCATATCAAGGCAGCAATCGTAGTCGAGCAAGATCAGATGAAGACAACAAGCACAACGACAGAAATCGTAGAGTGTCAAGATCTAATCTCAGAGTCATAGTGTCTGCACAGCCGAAGCTGAATCGTAGAGTGTAGAACTGAGACTTCAACAGATGTGCTCATAACCCCAAGGCAGAATTATAGAGCTAATACGATTCTCAACAAATGAGAACTCCCAGAATATACAAAAGGATGAAGCCCTCGGTTTGGTGCTCGCAAAGATACATCCCACACGGAAGAAACCGAGCACTCAACGAATGGCATGCAAGCTAACAGAAGATCTAAGCATCAACTCAATCAGCATCCATTCGAGATGAAGTCTTCCACAAAGATGATCATAAGAAGAATTCAGTAGCTGACTAAGAAAAGTCAGTATGTGCAATAGCCGTCAAAGTGATAAGATGACAACGATCTTGGAAGTAATCAGGATCGTAGTGTTTGCCAAACAAAAAAGGAACTGATGGAGTGTACACAGAGATACTGGCCAGCTTCTAAAGAACAAGGCTAAAGTGATTAAGCATTGGGTCAGTCCATTGATAATAAGTGAATGGGAGATCACAAGGAGAAAGCGAGCTGGACATGCCACAAATCTGAAGTGTCTTGTTGTTCAGAAGGGACCAAAACGAAGAGTCAAGCCATCAGTATCCGAGAACAGTCGAGGCAAATAGAAGTGTTGAGGCACTGCACGAAAGAAGGAAGAGGTATTCTACATTGAAGATCCAATGAACATCTTTCTAAAGATTGTAGTAATGACTCTACATGGTATCAGTCGACAAGACACTACGATCAGGTCCGAGAAGATGTGCATCAGAATCGTAGAGTTCGAACAACTAAGGATTGAAGCATTGGCAATGGTTCAATCTGAAGTTTGGTATAAGGACAAAAGCTTATTGAGAGCATCGATGCAAGGACAACCTCTGATCGAGAAATCAGAAGGAGGAAATAAAGTCGTCGACCTGCCCAAGACATCAAAGTAACATATCTGACGGGGTAGGTGAAATAGTAGACTACAGTGTAAAAAAGTCAGAAAAAGTTGACATGTCACATCTGAAGTCTACACCAAACAACTCGAGATCTGTGAAGCAATTTGAATAGCTTTCAACGACTACTTTCCAACGGGAAGATTGGGAAGCAGTATAAGTCAACAGAGCTTCAAAGATCAAGAGTTGCTGATGATTGCTGAGTTGCAGAATCGTTGAGTTATTGGGAATGCTATTGTTGACTCTACGAGTTCCACCAAAGATCAACAGAACAAGTCTCAGTGACAGTGAGACTACAAAGGTGGAAGTGAAGCAGCTTTGAACAAGGACTTAAACAGATTAGAGCTTCACTCAACAAAGATGAGAATGCCACTGAAGATGGCAGCCAAGCTGAGAGCCGAGAAGGCCAAAGAGATAGCATTTAGAAAGGTTGCAGAATACAAAGAAGATCAAGAGAGCCACTCTACAGATCACCATGAACCAAAAGAAAAAAAGGAACAGAAGCAGAATCATGTCTGCAGAACATTCAAGAAGGGTTGAGGATTGCTAAGTGCGGATGAAGTCTACCAAAAGCTCGGAGACTTAGCAAATCCGGATGGTGATGGTGCCTGGTGACATCGAGATAAAGATGAGCAGAATGGAGTAAAGATCAGCTGCACCAAAGAAGATGTGGTTCAGACTCCCAGGAGCTGAACAGATCTCACCGAACACTAAAATACACTATTCACTCCCAGAAGCTGAACAGATTCCATCGAACCCCCAAATACACTATTTACTCCTAGGAGCTGAACAGGTTCGACCGAACCCCATTAAAAAAAGATGTTTGTTCACTTAACTGAACATACCACTAAATGAACATCGAAATCCATTAAAAAGATGTTCGTTCATTGAACATACCACCGAATTTCATTTAAAAAGATGTTTGTTCACTAAACTGAACATACCACCGAACTTCATTTAAAAATATATTCATTCACTGAAATGAACATACTACCGAACTTCATTTAAAAAGATGTTCATTCACTAAACTGAACATACCACCAAACTCTATTTAATATGTTCACTCCCAGGAGTTGAACATCCAACCGAACACTAATTAAACATTTTCGCCCCCATGAGCTGAACAAGAAATCAAACACCACTTAAAAATCAAGAACAACAAAATTCGTTGAAGATATGAATACTCATTTTATTAATAATCTGAAAGAATTACAGAGTTGAAACTTCTAACGAAATCCTACTGATAATATTTTTGAAGTCTACCTGTGTGCCAGGTATTTTTGATCTTTGTCCCATCCATCGCCCGAAACCGGTATGTACTTGGCTTTGGCACTTCAACAACCTCATAAGGCCATTCCCAATTCGGCATCAATTTCCCAAGATTTTGAGGCATAGAGGCCTACACCTCCCAAAGAACCAAATTGCGAACGTCAAATCTTCTGAGCTTAACCCCTTTATTATAATGTCTAGCAACTATTTTTTGATAGGCTGCTAACTTTACCAGAGCCTCCTCCCTGATTTCCTTTAGTAAATCAAAATTGACGCGTATACCTCATCATTCTATAAATATTTGAACTGGCTGACCCGAAGTGAAGTAGAGCCAAATTTCATAGGAACGAGGGTATCGATACCATATGCCAATCTGAATGGCAAATCTCTTGTTGTAGTCCTTGGTGTAGTTCGATAAGCTCATAAAACACTTAGTAATTTATCAGGCCATCTCCCCTTCGCCTCATCAAGTCTTCTCTTTATCCCATTCAGTAGTGTCCTATTGGTAACGTCCACCTGACCATTTGACTGAGAATAAGCAACAGACGTATTTCGATGCTGAATTCCCAACTCCTTTAAAAATACCTCAAACTTTGAGCCCAAAAACTATCAACCATTATCCAAAATCACCACCAAAGGAATGTCGAACCGAAAGACAACAAATTCTTTTAAAAAATTTAAACACTCTTGTTCCAAAATCTACCGAAGGGGTTTCACCTTTATCCACTTGGTCATATAATCAATAGCCACTGCCTTCGGTAATGGACCCAATATGTTAACTCCCCATACAACAAAGGGAATTGGGGACAAAACTGAGTATAACTCCTCTGGCAGTTGATGGGTAATAGGACTATTCAACTGACACTTCGAACACTTCTTCACATAGTTCGTCGCTTCCTTAAAAATTGTAGGTAAATAGTATCCCTGCCGAAGCACCTTATACGCCAATGCCTTTGCGGCCACATGATCACCACAAATTCCTTCGTGAACCTCCCAAAGAACATATTCTGCTTTGGATGGAACCAAAAATTTTAGCAAAGGAAAAGAATAATCCCTTCGATATAGATCATGAGAAAAAAAATTCAAACTCCTATGCTTGACCTTTTTTGCCAACATCCGATCCGAAGGCAAGACGTCATCTGCCAAATAATTAAGATAAGGGGTCATCCAATAATTTAACCACTCCATAAATATGACCTCTGGATGCTGAACACTCAGCTGATTTAAGACTTCTAAGTAGACCAATCCATTGAACGTACTCGCATTATTTGTAGCCAACCTTGCCAAAGCATCGGCCATGGAATTTTTAGATATATCCACTCCCTGAAAAGCAAACGAACTAAAGTGCTGGAGTCGATCCTTCACCTTTGCCAGATACTTTATCATTCTTGCTCCCTCGAGCCTCATATTCCCCTGATATCTGCTTGAAAACCAATTGAGAATCACTGAATATCACCAACTTTTGCACCTCAAGACTCTTTGCCAACGGAAGGCCTACCAAGATCTTTTCATACTCAGCCTCATTATTAGTTTCTTTGAACCCAAAATGAATCGCCTAATGCACTTTGAACCCCTTTGAACTTGTCAAAATAACACCAGCACCACTAACATTCGAAGTAGAGGATCCATCTACATCTGACGTCCATGAAACTGACTTTGGTGAGCATCCGAATCATCTAAATAACCCCTTGGTCGACCCAAACTATCATCCACCTCGAAGAACGAACACTCCACCATGAAGTTGGCCAAGGCCTGACCGTTTATTATTGTCCGAGGATGATACTCTAGTATAAATTGTGACAAATCCAATGTCCACGTTGCGAGCCAACCCGAGACATCTGGCTTTCCCAACACTTTCTTCAATGGTTGATCCGTGTACACCACTATTAACCGACCTTGGAAGTACTATCAAAGCTTTCGACTTTCTATTATCAACGCATAGGCAAACTTCTCAAGATTTAGATACATTATTTCTGAATCCCTAATGTGACACCCCCAAATCTAGGTACTTCACTCCCACAAGACTTGGTGTTCAGTTTCCATTCATTCATATCTATCTACCCAAATATAAAAAAATTTAAACAATAAATACTACCATTAAAAGGGTTACATAATTTAAATCAATACGTCTCCTAGGTTATCTAACCTTTTAACATACATCAAATGCGGAAACATAAATTAATTACATCACATCATTTAATATAAAGTTTATCATCATTAAAGCAAATAAATTATAAGTCTTCATCACTTGCTCATTTTTTCTTTTCCTTTGCTAGTGGTAGGTTCATCGACCTTCTCAACCTTAGCTGCAATAATTATATTTATGCAAGAGTGAGCAAAAAAAATGCTCACTTGGAATAGTAATTAATAACAACAGCATAATAACCGCCAATGATTAGGCTCAATAGAATTGAATAATACACTATCAATGATAAACAAGAACAGAGTTCAAAATATGAAATATATCTGAGGGTTACAAGACCACGAACTATGTCCAAGGTTATAAGTAATCTTTCAACTTTAACCTAAACAGTCATAACTGTAGGGACTCCCCGTACTTAGGGTGATCAGCCCTTCGTACCATGTATTGTGCACAAACATCTAAACGCATCGCGTAAAATAATTCTCCTATAATAGGGTTGTTCTTCTCAGTTTTAGAGTACAAGTCTGCACCAAAGAAAGTTTGGTTTGGATAAGCTTCAAAGGTAATTTAGAGTTTAACGATCATCAACTAAAGGATTAGTTGAATAAACAAAGTTTAATAACACTACGAGTGATCAATAACAACATAATGTGGAACAATTAAGAATCATAGGTGAACCAACTATATACTAAACTCATGCTTAGAAATAAACTAAAAAGCATAAGCATTGAATAAAACAATAAACCTTGCCTGAAAAATATTAAGCTAAGGCTATGATCTTGTCAAATAAAAGAATTAAGTTATTGAACATGCATTAATGAATAACAAGCTAATAACAAAACTTGCTCAAAATGACAATAAGATTTCAATTTGCGTAAAGTAAATTAAATAGGACAACTCAGTTAGAGATTAGAGTTCAAGAACTTGCATTTATTATAAAAAGAATGAAACTAGGGAAACTTGTTTAACTATAAACAAGTTAGGATAAATCAAACAATGATTAGAGTTCAAAATTTGCTCGAATAAAATTAGAGTTAGAGCTTGATCAAATAAAGTTTAGAGATAAAGAACTTGCTCAATTAAAGTTTAGGGTAAGGAATTTGTCTCATGCGTAAACTATAATTTACAACTCACGTTCACCTACACATATTATTAGAATCATAACATCTATTAAACATACTAACATCCACTTTACAAAATAGAACTAACTTTTATTTAAACTTTTTACTTTAGTACAAGTTTCAATTCACACCATATACACTTCAGAAATCACAAGTATCTGATTTTAAAACACTTATTTACTAACTCATGTGTTCAATAAATCATAACGTATAACTTTGGAATTACCAACTACATGATACAAATTTGTTTTAGTCTCTTTATTACATGCTCATCACATTATTATTTCATTATATTATGTTACAGTAAGTTTTTAAGGTCTGCATAACTAGCAGACATTACTGCCTTTGATCTGGGTATGGCGCAGCTACGCCATATTTATACCTGGGACCAAAGGTAAATCTGCGCCATTTCAGCCTTGACACGAAAGCAAATTCTTATTTGATGGTGCTGATAGAAACTACTTCGTCTATTTGTAACACTCTGTTCAGCCAAACTATCACTATTTCCATCCACAAAATAGTAAATTAAACATACCTAAATGATATAGAACCCATATAAACATTGCTCCTCACATATATACCAACTTAGAACAATTAAACAACAACTACAACCAATTTAAATCCTTTGAATTCCATGTTTTATACAAAAATTCAATATTTGACATCCTTGATAAAAATTAACATTGAGGTCTCAATACTACACCAAATTAACTCATTCAAATTGCATTCTCTTCGTTTCTTAATGAATTAACATATTCAAGACTCAATTTATAGTTTAGTTCACAAACTAACTACCAATTTTTAAACTTTCACAAGCTATATTTATACACACGTTCACTGTAAATGGTTTCTCTCTTTCTGAATGTAATTAGTACACAAAATCCTTGTCTAAATGCTAGTTATAACATCACAATTACACAACCACAATAATTCAGTTTGTATAACAATAATTTATAAGAATTGCATTTGCAAAAAATTTGAAACTCAAGAACATAAACTCATAAAACTTAAGTTTGAGAGGTTATACCTTCAATTACTTCGATAATCCTTGTGACGCAACCAAAATAGGTATACATCACTCATCTTGGGTCTCCAAATACATGGTACTGAATACAAATACAAACTTAATTATACAACATGAGCTGAGAGTTTTTACACAAATATTGTCTTCTAGACAGTATGCAAACTCAAATGGAGTCCTCATTATATTTATTATCACACTATTTAACAGAATAATGAGGACTACTAATGCTATCATCTGGACCGTCACTCCGTTCCTCGACTAGTCCCAGCTATATTCTCATTTCCTGAAGAGAACAATGAAAGCAAAGGGTGAGCTCAACTAGCCCAGTAAGAAATATTATGACTAAGATAATGCAGAATAAATTATCATTAGCCTTCAACAGTGTTAAACTGATAACATATAATAAACATCAAGTTTAACTGCAGCGTAACAAGCAATCCATTAGAAGAGTCAAGTAGAGCATGGTATCTACTATCTTCTATGATTTAAAAAGATTTTCATCAATTTTATCACTGAGACTCAGCTTAATAAATAAACCACATCATCGAATCATCCCTGCACCACGGCCAAGGATATTCATGTAATCGTCAATGGTAATGACTATACCGAATAATCCCTGGTCATAATCATACCAACAACTGTCCATCAATGAACTACAGGCCAATGAGGACTTTTACCACATCATTTGTAACATTACGGGTCATGATTATACCGAATGATCCTTGGTCATAATCATACCAATCAATAGTTCATCAATGCACGTAAGCCAAAGATGACTTTCATCACAATATAAGCATGAGGATGATGACAATGATATAAGAATTCAATAAAATAAGTTCAAGAATAAATTTTAAAGACTTTAATAATTTAATTTATCCAGAATTCAATAATGTTCAAATTGCCAACATGATACTTCTTTATGGAGTAAAATTCAAGAATGATATTGTATCAAAAATGATTTGGACCGAAAAAAAATCAAATTTTGTCATGAATAGTACTTTAGGTGAATAGTACCTGGGTGAATAGTACCCCAAGAATAGTACTTCAGGAATAGCACCCCGTGAATAGTACTCGTGAATAGTACCTCATGAATAGTACTTTATGAATAATACTTTGTGAATAGTACTCGTGAATAGTACTTTTGTGAATAGTACCATATAAATGAATAGTACTCATGGACAGTACTCCGGCATGAAAAGCTTAAAATTTAACAAGAATGTGCAGAAAATATCCTTGTGAAATGATACTAGATGAAGCGCAAATTTCAAGGATATTCTACTAATTTTATGGAGTATAGAAGGAATACTTTAACAAGATGAGGGTATAATCAGGAATACGAGATGAAATAATATTACTCACATACTACAGAGTATGGAAGAAAATATTATTCCAATGAATACTGAATAAAATAATATCCCTTACCTCAGAAGAAGACTGGATATTGGAATAGTGAGGTAGCAGACTTCTCTTCTTCTTTCTCTCTATAGATTCTCTCTCTATAGCTTCTCTCTCTATAATTGCTCTTGTGAGACTTAGTGAATTGGTGAGAATGAAAGAAGAATGAGCTTTTATTTATAGGAAAATATAGTTTCGATAATTGCACGTTTTGGGGCTCGAAATATTACATTATAATACCGTCATCTTTTTCTTCATTTTTAATTTAGTCCTGCAAGTATTATCAAACTTGCACCACCTCCCCTAATAGTTCATCATGTGAATCAATAGTTCTATACATGTGAAAATACGAATTATAGTATAGTACCTTCATCTATACCTCCATTTTTAACTTAGTCATGCAAGTATTATCAATCTTGCACCACCTCCCCTAATAGTACATGAATGTGAATCAATAGTACACGCATGTGAACAAATAGTTATAAGCATATGAATTAATAGCAATTAATTGCTCATTTATCTGATTAATTACCCGATTGGTCAATATAACCTCCAGACATCCATTATTATCGAAATAGATGTTGATTTCCACTAACACTAATAATCTCAACACAATGGAACTATCAATTTCATCTTTAATCAACATGAACTTATTCATCATTAATATTAAAACTCACAATATTTAACAACCAGGTCGTTCCCAGGAAAGAGGGGGCTTTTCGATAAGGATTTATCCTTATTGGCGCACAATTAGGTGACCAAACCTCTCTTTGACAGAACTTTAGACATTGTTACTATTGCAAATAATAATATAAATAACTTTGTCGTCTCAATTATTGATTTAATAAAATAAAATATTATGCAGATGATACTGTGATAATAATTAAATCAATAATATGAGAGATATGATGCAGCAATTACTGTAGCAATAATTGAGTATAACTAAGTGACTTCTCACGTAAGTATGAGACCCCAAATTTTATTAATAAAGATTTAAATTTCTCAAAATATTTTTTTGAATATTATGGTGTGGATTTGATATAATGTTATAGTTGTGGGTAATATTTATTAATTTTGCAAAGTATGCAAGTTGTTATGTAATATTAGATTGGTCAGAGAATATTCTTTTTATCGGGGAATATTCGTATGACGGCACAATCATTGGTGGATCCCAAAATGGAAGTATTGTCGTAGTTAGAAAATGACAGAATTATCATAACGGTGAAAGTGTTACCGTTAAAACTGTTGAACTACCTAGTAGTAAAAAAGTGCGAATCTGGCGTGGTTCCACAAAGAAGCACACAGTATTGATTATTGATGCTTACGTAAGAAGTCACTCGGTTATCTTTGAATTATTGCTACGAGAATTCTTCTGATCATATCTCTCATATTAATGATTCAATTATTGTCACAGTATCATCTGTATAATATGTTATATTATTAAATCAATAATTGAGACAACAAAGTTATTCATATTATTATCTTCAATATTGATAATGTCTAGAGGTTCTGTCAAGGAGAGGTTTGGTCACCTAATTGCCTTGATAAGGAGAAATCCTTATTGGAAAGCCCCCTCTTTCCTGGGAATGACCTGATTGTTAAATATTATGAATTATAATATTAATGATGAATAAGTTTGTGTTGATTAAAGATGAAATTGATAGTTTCATTGTGTTGGAATTATTAGTGTTAGTGGAAATTGACATTTATTTCGATATTAATTGATGTCTGGAAGTTATACTGACCAGTCAGGTAATTAATCGGATAAATGAGCAATTAAATGCTACTAATTCACATGTTTATATAACTATTTGTTCACATGTGTGTACTATTGAATCACATTCTTGTACTATTAGGGGAGTTGGTGCAAGATTGATAATACTTGCATGACTAAGTTAAAAATGGAGGTATAGATGGAGGTACTATACTGTAATTCGTATTTTCACATGATTATAACTATTAATTCCCATGATTGAACTATTAATTCACATTATTTACTATTAGGGGAGGTGGTGCAAGTTTGATAATACTTGCAGTACTAAATTAAAAATGAAATAAAAGTTGGAGGTATTGTACTGTAATATTTTGAGCCCCAAAACGTGCTATTATCGAAACTATATTTTCCTATAAATAGAAGCTCATTCTTCCTTCATTTCTCACCAATTCACTAAAGCTTTAGAGCAATTATTATAGAGAGAAATTATAGAGAGAAAGAATAAGAGAAGTCTGTTACCTCACTATTCCAATATCCAATTTTCTTCTGAGGTAAGGGGTATTATTTCTTTCATATTCATGAAGAGAGCTTCTGTTATTCCATTCTTTATTATTATGTTGGAATAACTTTGTCATCTGCAATCCGCATACATGGTGAAATTCTTTTGTTATTTCATTCTTTATTATTTTGTTGAAATATCATGTCTATGCATATTACGCATAACCTGGTTCCATTATTTATTAGTCTGTTGGAATAACCTGTATACACGAAGTACCGCATACATGGTGAAATTCTTATGTTATTCCATTCTTTATTATTCTGTTGGAATATCCTGTCGGTGCGGATTACGCATGACCTGGTTTCATTCTTTATTATTACATTGGAATATATCACATGCATGCGTATTATGCATGACTGGTTCCATTCTTTAATATTTCTGTTGGAATATCACATGCATGCGGTTTACGCATGACCTAGTTCTATTATTTATTATTACATTTGGAATATCACATGCATGCGGTTTACGCGTGACACAGTTCCATTCTTTATTATTCATTGAGAATAATACATCATGCATGCGATCTATGGCATGCATGGTGAATTCTTATGTTATTCCATTCTTTATTATTCTGTTAGAATAACTCGCTGCATGTGGATTACCGCATGCATGGTGAATGATCCTTTGTATTCATATGAATAGTATTTTCATTCAAAAGGGGTTTCTGCCAGGGGTAGTTTCGTAATTGTTTTGACCCTCAAAAATTCTGGAAAATTTTGAAATGATAATTTGATGAGTTTTCTAGATTGTGTCCAAAAATGGCGATTTTTGGATGTATAGATTAAGAGTTATGGATTTTATGGGAAAAGACTATTTTAAAAGTAAACCCTTATAATTCTTTGTGATTAACTCCAAAATTGGTAAAAGTTTTATTGGGAGTACATGTATATAATAGGAGTATACCCTCTAAATTTTAGAATTTTTGGACAAAAGTATAATTTATGATAAATGTCTAAATATTCAGCAGTTTTGGGCATATGAAAAATAGTAAATGAATTTTAAAAATTTTGAGAAAAATATATGTTCAATATGGGACTACATTCTGCTAAATCCCAGAAAAGAAATATTTTTGGGACTGATTTGGTATTTTTCATGAAAATAAACTAGTTATGAGTAAATGAATTAAATACGTTATGTGAAGTAACAAAATTGGCAAATAGGATTTTATGGCTTGGGAATCCTATATAGGGTATATGCAGATTTTTGATGAGGGATTTGATCATTGGTGATGAAATCTTATGAGTATGGCATTTTTGAATGATTAAATGCATTATTTGGTAAAGTGTAAACAATTGAAATAAATTGTTTATAAGTTTAAGAAGTGATTAAAATATTGTTATAATATTAATAATATTAAATGATGAGTTTATTAAGTGATTGATAATATTTGGATAAATTTAAAGTCTTTAATATTTATCCTTATTTTCGTTTGATTAATGCTTATATCACTGTCATCATCCTCATGTTTATATTGTGATGAAAGTCATCTTTGGCTTACGTGCATAGATGGACTTGGTATGATTATGACCAGGGATCATTCGGTATAATCATGACCTATAATGTTATAAATGATGTGGTAAAAGTCCTCAGTGGCCTGTAGTTCATTGTTGGACAGTTTTTGGTATGATTATGACCAGGGATTATTCGGTATAGTCATGACCATTGATGATTTAATGAATATCCTTGGCCCGTAGTGCATGGATGACTCGATGATGTGGTTTATTTATTAAGCTGAGTCTCAGTGATAAAAATTGGTGAAAACATTTTAAATCATAGAAGATAGTAGATTTTATTCTCTACTTGACTCTTCTAATGGATTGCTTATTCCGCTGCAGTTAAACTTGATGTCTATTGTATTTTATTAGTTTAACATTGTTGAAGACTAATGATAATTTATTTTGCATTATCTTAGTCATAATATTTATTATTGGGCTAGTTGAGCTCACCCTTTCTTCACTGTTCTCTTCAGGAAATGAGAACGTAGCCGGGACTAGTCGGGGAATGGAGTGACGGTCCAGATGATAGCATTAGTAGTCCTCACTATTCTGTTAAATAGTGTGATAATAAATGTAATGAGGACTCCTTTGAGTGTGGATATTGTCTAGATGATAATATTTTTATTAAAACTCTCAGTTTATGTTTTGTCGTATTTTACTCGACAGTTGTATTATTAAGTTGTATTTGAATTTAGTACCATGTATCTGGCGACTCAAGATGGATGATGTATACCTGTTTTGGGGGCGTCACAGTTGGTATCAAAGCTTAGGGATATGATCCCTGGCTGAGATGTGAGACAAGAACTAGGAGGGGAGAGACGGGGAATTCCTTCGCTAGTATGACCTATCTAAGTTTATTTGGTATTTAATTGGTTGGTCAGAGTATAGGGATAATATGTGATATGTTAATTAACCCTTGTTGTGTGGCAGTATTTGAAAATGACATCCGAGAATGTTGAAAATAGCAATGGAGCATAGGAGACCGTTAAGTCTCCACAGATCAATAATCAGGATAATGTGTATCAGGAAGGCGACAATCCTCATGCAAACGACAACACTGACCAAATGATGAACGATGGAATGTTCAGAGGCTTTATGCAATTCATGCAACATTAGGCGAGAGCAGCTCCTGTCCAAAATGCAGTTGGAAACACTGGCAACTCTCGGACGGTCACTGCTAAACAATTCAAGGAGCTGGGACCACTGGAGTTTTTTGGAGAGCCAAAACCACTTAAGGCGGAGACGTTGATAAAGCAGATCAACAAGATATTTGATGTCTTGGGATGCTCCGAGGAGCAAAAGGTTCCATTTTCCACCTTCATGTTGCGGGCAGAGGCAGATTACTGGTGGGAATCTGTAAAGTGTACTCAACCTGCCGCACTGAAGATGTCTTGGGAGAAGTTCCAAAAACCGTTCAACGACAAGTACTTTCCCGAAAGTATTCGTCACATGAAAGAGGTAGAGTTCATTAAACTGGAGCAAAACAACATGACCGTGTCGCAGTACGAAGCTAAGTTTGCCGAGTTGTCCCGGTTTGCGTCCCATTTGGTTGATAATGAGGAGAGAATGACGCGAATATTTCTAAGAGGTTTGAAACTCGAGATACATCTATATCTTATCTCCCATAAACTGTGTTTGTATTCAGATGTTATTAATAGGGCTCAGTTATTGGAGCGCGATAATGAGTCAACCCAACCAAAAGAGAGCAGCCGGTAAAATGATAATAACAGTGATAGCAGTCATCGAAGCGGTGACAATAAGCGTGGAGGGAATCAACATGCCAGAAATGGTAACCACTTCGGTGGTAATCATGGCTAAAACAATAAGAATGGACATTTCAAGAAGAGGAGATTCAACAATGATGGAAAGACGTCAGCATAAGCACCCGTTGTTAAGGAAGGAGAACGACCACCTATCATATGCTTCAAATGCGGAGGGGAGGGACATATCAGTCCAAACTGTGCACAGCAGTCCAAAATGTGTTACAATTGTGGAAGAGAAGGTCACCTAGCCCGATTTTATCTTGCACCAAAGTCAAGTCCAATTGGGACGGTGGCACCAAAGGCGGATACGGACGAAATAAAGTCGATGGTTTCAGGAAGAGCGTTTTTCGTGACTTTTCAAAAAGCGAGTGACCCGAATGAAGTTAGCATGAGTTAGTTAATTATAAATTCTTGCGAAGTCTATACCTTATTAGATACCGGTTCTACCCATTCTTTTATCTCTGTTGCTTGCGTTCAACGTTTAAGTTTAACTCTAGAGAAGTTAGACTTTGACTTATCGATTGAAACTTTGTTAGGAGAAACCTTCATTTCATGTGTTATCCAAGTCTTGGATGAGAGTCACAGTTTTTAAATGATATTTCTATCGTTAATAAACTTCCTGACGTATTCTTGAAGACTTCTTAGCCTACCCTAGACCGTGAAATTGAATTTTGTATTGACCCTAGTACAAAACCCATTTCTAAAACCCTCAAATATTTCTTCAACTAAAACGAATGTATCATGCGCCAAGAACGTTGGCTCAAGCTGTTGAAGATTACGACTATACCATTCAATATCATCGTGGAAGAGCGAACGTGGTAGCTGACGCGTTGAGTAGAAGATCGTATACGTTTACGAGTGCGATGTTGTTAACACAAAAACCCATTTCGTATAACTTATAAATGATGAAGATAGAGTTAAAGACTCTAGGGACCCACGTGATGATAACGAATATACGAGTAGAATTGACTTTAATCGATAAAGCTACATACTCAGAGTTGATGAATGTGAAGAAGAAGGTTCAAGAGGGCGTTATTCTAGAAGCAAGAATCGATGAAGAGAGGAAATCTCAACCCTCGATTTAATTGGCCCATTTGAAATACTCGATCGAGTAGAAACTGTGGCCTATAGAATCGTTTTACCGCCAAGTATGTCGCGTGTTCATAACATTTTTCACTTATCGATGTTACATAAATACGTGGATGACCCGAACCACGTTATTAAATTAGAACTAGACGAGATAACAGAAGATTTAACGTATGAAGAGATACGTGTTAAAATTTTGGATAAAAAGGATCATATTCGACACTCAAAGGTTATACCTCAAGAGTTAGAATATGAAATGAAGTCAAGGTATCCTCAACTCTTTGGCATACCAGGTACGTACGTAAATTTTGAGGGTGAAATTTCATAAGGAGGGGAGATTGTGAGACCCTAAATTTTATGAATTAAGATTTAAATTTCTCGAAATATTTTTTTGAATATTATGTTGTGGATTTGATATAATGTTATAGTTGTGGGTAATATTTATAAATTTTTCAAAGTATGCAAGTTGTTATATAATATTCGATTGGTCGGAGAATCTTCTTTTTGTCTAGGAATATTCGTAAGACGGCACAATCATTGGTGGAACCCACAACGGAAGTATTGTCGTAGTTAGAAAACGACAGAATTATCATAAAGGCGAAAGTGTTACCATTAAAACTGTTGAACTACCCGGTAGTAAAAGTACAATAATACGTGTGGTTGCATAGTAGCACACGGTATTGATTATTGATACTTATGTAAGAAGCCACTCAGTTATACTCAATTATTGGTACAATAATTGCTGCATCATATCTCTCATATTAATGATTCAATTATTATCACAGTATCATCTGTATAATATATTATATTATTAAATCAATAATTGAGACAACAAAGTTATTCATATTATTATCTTCAATATTGATAATGTCTAGAGGTTCTGTCAAGGAGAGGTTTGGTCACCTAATTGCCCGCCAATAAGGAGAAATCCTTATTGGAAAGCCCCCTCTTTCCTGGGAATGACCTGATTGTTAAATATTATGAATTATAATATTAATGATGAATAAGTTTGTGTTGATTAAAGATGAAATTGATAGTTTCATTGTGTTGGAATTATTAGTGTTAGTGGAAATTGACATTTATTTTGATATTAATTGATGTCTGGAAGTTATACTGACCAGTCAGGTAATTAATCAGATAAATGAGCAATTAAATGCTACTAATTCACATGTTTATATAACTATTTGTTCAAATGTGTGTACTATTGAATCACATTCTTGTACTATTAGGGAGTTGGTGCAAGATTGATAATACTTGCATGACTAAGTTTAAAATGGAGGTATAGATGGAGTACTATAATGTAATTCAGTATTTTCACATGATTATAACTATTAATTCCCATGATTGAACTATTGATTCACATTATTTACTATTAGGGGAGGTGGTAAGTTTGATAATACTTGCGATTACTAAATTAAAAATGAAATAAAAGTTGGAGGTATTGTACTGTAATATTTTGAGCCCCAAAACGTGCAATTATCGAAACTATATTTTCCTATAAATAGAAGTTCATTCTTCCTTCATTTCTCACCAATTCACTAAAGCTTTAGAGCAATTATTATAGAGAGAAATTATAGAGAGAAAGAATAAGAGAAGTCTGTTACCTCACTATTCCAATATCCAATTTTCTTCTGAGGTAAGGGGTATTATTTCTTTCATATTCATGAAGAGAGCTTCTGTTATTCCATTCTTTATTATTATGTTGGAATAACCTATCTATGCGAAGTACCGCATACATGGTGAAAAATTCTTCATTATTCCATTCTTTATTATTACATTGGAATAACTCGCTCATCACAATACCGCATACATGGTGAAATTCTTACATTATTCTATTCCTTATTATTATGTTGGAATAACTTTGTACATGCCAATACCGCATACATGGTGAAATTCTTTCGTTATTCCATTCTTTATTATTACATTGGAAAATCCTCGTCATCGTGAGTATTACGCATGACCTAGTTCCATTATTTATTATTCTATTGGAATAACCTGTATATATGCAAAGTATCACATACATGGTAAAATTTTTCTGTTATTCAATTCTTTATTATTCTGTTGGAATATCCTATCTGCATTCGGATTACGCATTTGACTGGTTCCATTCTTTATTATTACATTTGGAATATCACATCATGCGTATTACTCATGACCTGGTTCCATTCTTTATTATTCTGTTGGAATGTCTTGTCTTTGCGATTTACGCATGACCTGGTTCCATTCTTTATTATTAGTTGGAATATCACATCTGTGCGGTTTACGCATTTGACACAGTTCCATTCTTTATTATTACATTAAGAATAATAATCATGCTCATCTTGATCTATGGCATGCATGGTGAATTCTTCTGTTATTCCATTCTTTATTATCCTGTTGGAATAACCTGTCTATCTGAATTACCGCATGCATGGTGAATGATCCTTTGTATTCATATGAATAGTATTTTTATTCAAAAGGGGTTTCTGCCAGGGGTAGTTTCGTAATTTTTCTGACCCTCAAAAATTCTGGAAAAATTTGAAATGATGATTTGATGAGTTTTCTAGATTGTGTCCAAAAATGGCGATTTTTGGATGTATAGATTAAGAGTTATGGATTTTATGGGAAAAGACTATTTTAAAAGTAAACCCTTATAACTCTTTGTGGTTAACTCCAAAATTGGTTAAATTTTTATTGGGAGTACATGTATATAACAGGAGTATACCCTGTAAATTTTAGAATTTTTGGACAAAAGTAAAATTTATGATAAATGTCTAAATATTCAGCAGTTTTGGCCATATGAAAAATAGTAAATGAATTTTAAAAATTTTGAGAAAAATATATGTTCAATATGGGACTATATTCTGCTAAATCCCTTAAAAGAAATATTTTTGGGATTTGATTTTAGTAGTTTTCATGAAAATGAACTAGTTATGAATAAATGAATTAAATACGTTATGTGAAGTAACAAAATTGGCAAATAGGATTTTATGGCTTGGGAATCCTATATAGGGTATATCTTGATTTTGATGAGGGATTTGATCATTGGTGATGAAATCTTATGAGTATGGCATTTTGAATGATTAAATGCATTATTTGGTAAAGTGTAAACAATTGAAATAAATTATTTATAAGTTTAAGAAGTGATTAAAATATTATTATAATATTAATAATATTAGATGATGAGTTTATTAAGTGATTGATAATATTTGGATAAATTTAAAGTCTTTAATATTTATCATTATTTTCGTTTGATTAATGCTTATATCATTGTCATTATCCTCATGCTTATATTGTGATGAAAGTCATCTTTGTCTTACGTGCATAGATGGAATTGGTATGATTATGGCAAGGGATCATTCGGTATATTCATGACCTGTAATGTTATAAATGATGTGGTAAAAGTCCTCAAAGTATTCGTAAGTGCATTCTTTGGGACGCTTTTTGGTATGATTATGACCTGTGGATTATTCGGTATAGTCATGACCATTGATGATTTAATGAATATCCTTGGCCCGTAGTAGTGCGTGGATGACTCGATGATGTGGTTTATTTGTTGGTGAGTCTCAAATGATAAAAATTGATGAAAACATTTTAAATCATAGAAGATAATAGATATCATGCTCTACTTGACTCTTCTAATGGATTGCTTATTTCGCTGCAGTTAAACTTGATGTCTATTGTATTTTTTCAGTTTAACATTGTTGAAGAATAATGATAATTTATTCTGCATTATCTTAGTCATAATATTTATTACTGGGCTAGTTGAACTCACCCTTTCTTCACTGTTCTCTTCAGGAAATGAGAACGTAGTCGGGACTAGTCGGGGAGTGGAGTGATGGTTCAGATGATAGCATTAGTAGTCCTCACTATTCTGTTAAATAGTGTGACAATAAATGTAATGAGGACTCCTCTGAGTGTGGATATTGTCTAGATGACAATATTCTTATTAAAACTCTCAATTTATGCTTTGTCGTATTTTACACGACAGTTGTATTATTAAGTTGTATTTGAATTTAGTACCATGTATCTGGCGACTCAAGATGGGTGATGTATACCTGTTTTGGGGGCGTCACATAAGCATCAATAAGCAATACTGTGTGCTACTATGCAACCACGCGTATTACTGTACTTTTACTACCGGGTAGTTCAATAGTTTAACGGTAACTCTTTCGCAGTTATTTTTATAAAAAGATAATTCTGACGTTTTCTAATTACGACAAAACTTTCGTTGTGGGGTTCACCAATGATTGTGCCGTCGTACAAATATTCTCTATTAAAATGAATATTTCCCGACCAATCGAATATTTTATAACAACTTGCTTACTTTGCAAAATTTGTAAATATTACCCGCAACTATAACATTATATCATATCCACACCATAATATTCAAAAATATATTTCGAGAAAATTTAATCTTTATTAATAAAAGTTGGGGTCTTACAATCCTTGCTAGAAGATGAAGATTTTCTTTGAAATCACAGAACTCTTTCTCTCCTTTCTCAAGCTCTCTCTCTCTCTCTTTCTCAAACTTTCTCTGTAAACTCTCCCTTCTCTCTTTGGCCAAACCTTTTACTTAAAATAAAATAAAACCAATGCACAAAAACCTAAACGTCTAAAACTGACATTTTATTAAATATAATAATGATATATCAATTATAAAAATTTAATATATTTTATTTATATTTATATTTATTTATTTTAAATTCACAAGCCATAAGGCTTTGTTTTGCAAACACTATTAAAATAAAGACTTAATATTTTTAAGCCTTGTTTGGTAAACCCATTTAAAATTACTTTAATTTATTTTAATAAATCATTTATACTATAGTTTATAGTCTCACATTATTTATTTGAATTTCCATATCAAACCTTAATTAAATAAAAATTAATTACAACTAATTAAACAACTTCTCCACTTAACCAATTACCACAAAATTATAATCTCATTATAATTTATTTAATAAATTAACATATCACTTAATTACTAAGCTAGAACATCATTATAGCAACTCTCTAATTATTAAATTAAATTAAAGTAATTTTTCATAAATTTAATTCACAAATAAATACTAACAACAACCACATCAATAAAAATATTTATTTAATTTAATAAATATTTAAAATTACAAATAAAATTCTGGATTGTTACATCCTTGCCTCCTTACAAGGATTCTGTCCCCAGAATCATAACTCAAATAATTCATTCGTCACATTCTTCCCTTCTTATAAGGATTCTGTCCCCAGAATCGAAGACACAGATTAAACAAATAACTCAGGGTAATTCTTCATCATTTCATCTTTGAGTTCCCACGTATCCTCTTCGACATTGTGGTTTCTTCATATCACCTTCACATAAGGTATCACCTTATTCCTGAGTACTTGTTCTTTCCTTTCAACTATCTAGATAGAAACCTATAAGATAAATCCTTATTGAACTGTAACGGTTTATACTCGGTCACATGTTTGTAATCAGGTTTATACGGTCGCAACACTGACACATGAAAAACATTGTGCACATGTTCTAATTCTGAAGGTAAAGCTACCTCGTAAGCAACTTCTCCCACTCTTCACAGTACCTCTAAGGGTCCAATAAACCTTGGGATTAGCTTTCCTTTCTTGTACGAATCTTTCCCTTCCAAGGAGAAACTTTTAGGAAAATGAAATTTCTTATGTCAAATTCGTGATCTTGTACGTGTTGATCAGCATACTTCTTCTGTCTATCTTGAGCAGCTACCAGTCTTGCTCTGATGAGTTTGATAACTTCAGTGGTCTGTTGTACGAGTTCTGGTCCTAACAATTGACGTTTACCAAGTTCATCCCATCACAGTGGAGTTCTGCATTTCCTGCTGTATAGCACTTCGTATGGTGGCATGCCAATGTTAGCGTGGTAACTGTTGTTGTAGGCAAATTCTCCCAACGGTAGATAATCGTCCCAGTTCCCTTTAAAATCCATGATGCATTCTCTAAGCATATCTTCTAACATTTGGATTGTTCATTCGTTTTGACCATTGGTTTGCAGATGATATGTCATACTCATTTTTAATTGTGTTCCCATGCATTCTTGTAGTCTCTTCTAGAAGTTTGATGTGAATCTTGGATCTCTGTCTGACACAATTGACACTGAAACTCCATGTCTCGCAACGATCTCCTTAACGTATAATTTTTCCAGCTGATCAAGATTAAATCTAATCTTTATTAGCAAAAAGTGTGCTAATTTGGTTAATCTATCCACTATTACCCATATAGCATCGTATCCTTTCTGAGTCGTTGGAAGACCTACCACAAAATCCATTGTGATATGCTCCCACTTCCATTCTGGTATGTCCAACGATTGAAGTAATATGCTTGGTCTCTGATGCTCAGCCTTTACTCTCTGACATGTCAAGCATTTCGCAACACATTCTGCAACATCTCTTTTTATATTTGGCCACCAAAAATATCATCGCAAATCTTGATACATTTTCGTACTTCCCGGATGAATCTAATATCTTGAGTTATGAGCTTCTGTCAAGATTTCTTCTTTAAAATCTAGTACTGCTGGAACCCAAATTCATCCCTATAATCTTAGCACTCCTTTGGTATCAACCTTGTACTTCACCTCACTACCCTCGACCATACTTTCCTTTATTTTTCTGCATTCTTCATCTTGTAGTTAAGCTTTCTTTACTTTGTCCACCAAAGTTGGACTAGCTTCTATCTGGAATAATCTTTCATCGGATTCTTTTGGAAATTTTATTTCCAACTCCAATCTTGACATTGCTGAAATAAGCTTCTTTTGGTTGGTTAACAACATCAACTTTTCTTGACCTTTTCTGCTCAAAGAATCTTCCACCACATTTTCTTTGCCCGGATAATAAAAGATCTCATAGTCGTAATCTTTTATTAATTCCAACCATCTCCTTTGACGCATGTTGAGGTCCTTCTATGTGAAAATATACTTTAGACTCTTATGGTCTGTGTAGATCTCACATTTCTCTCCATAGAGATAGTGTCTCCATATCTTCAGAGCAAATACCACCACGGCCAACTCTAAGTCATGAGTCGGATACCCTTTCTCGTAGTCCTTCAGTTGCCTTGATGCATACGCAATGACCTTGTCGTTTTGCATAAGGACACAACCTAATCCTTTATGTGAGGCATCACTATACACCACAAAGTTTCATGTATTATCTGGTAATGACAACACAGGTGCCACACTGACCCTCTTCTTCAACTCCTTAAAACTCTCTTCGCACTTTTTCGTCCAAACAAATTTTACAGCTTTCCTTGTCAAATTTTTCAATGGAGTTGCAATCTTGGAAAAGTCCTAAATAAACCGTCTATAATAACATGCCAGTCCCAAGAAATTTCTTACTTCTGATGGAGTTCTTGGTTGTTCCCAATTTATCACAGCTTCGACTTTTGATGAATCCACTGAAATCCCATCTTTATCAATTACATGTCCAAGAAATTGCCCACGTTCTAGCCAAAATTCACACTTACAAAATTTCGTGGACAATTTTTCCTTCCTTAACGTCTCCAACGTCAAACGTAAATGTTCCACGTGTTCCTCTTGAGACTTAGAGTACACCAAAATATCATAAATGAATACCACCACAAACTTATCTAAAAATGGTTTAAATACTATGTTCATCAAATCCATGATGTTGCAGGAGCGTTGGTCAAACCAAAAGACATTACCAGAAACTCATAATGTCCATACCGAGTTCTGAATGTCGTCTTCGGTACATCCTCCTTCCTTACTTTCAATTGGTGATACCCACTTCTCAAATCAATTTTCGAGAAGTATCTAGCACCCTTCAATTGATCAAACAAGTCATCTATTCTTGGCAACAGATATTTATTCTTAATAGTGACTTTGTTTAATTCCCTATAATCAATGCAAAGACGCATTGACCCATCCTTCTTCATCACGAATAATATCGGCGCTCCCAACGGTGATACACTTGGCTGAAAGTAGTTCTTATCTAACAACTCTTGCAGTTGTACCACCAGTTCCTTCATCTCTACTAGAGCCATTCTGTGCGGGGCCTTCGATATTGGAGCAGTTCCTGGCGCTAAATCGATCACGAACTCAATCTCTTTGTCAGGCCGAAGTCCTGGCAAATCTTCCGGAAACACATCCATAAAATCCCTAACCACTAATATCTCCTCCAGTTTCACACCCTTCTTCTTCTGAGTATCGACTATGTAAGCTAAGTATCCTACACAGCCTTGACTCAATAACTTCTTAGCCTGCATAATCATCAGACATCTCGCTTGTCTAGTCGATTTGCTACCATAGAAAACTACCTTTGACAGAGTCATAAGGTTTACATATTTCTTTTGGAAATCAATTATCGCTCCATAATTGAATAGCTAATCTATTCCCAATATAACATCAAACTCTCCAAGTTTTATCTGGATTAAATCTACTGTCATAACATTCCCCATAATATTAACCCTACAATTCTTGTATACGAATTTAACAGGAAATACCTCCTTATTCGCAATTTCTATGTGTAAAGGGAAATTCAACTCCTCACTAGGCCATTCTAACTTCTTAGCAAATTCATCAGATATAATCGAGAAAATAGCACCCGAATTAAATAATACATATGCATTTATATCATTGATTGGGATAATACCTGACACGACATCTTTTGATTGCACCGCGTCCTGCACCATCATGTCGAAGGTTCTGGCTATGGGTCTATTTGATGACGTTGGTCCAGCGATAATCAATGTACCTCCACTGCTACCTCCCTTGTTTCCTTTTGTCTCACCAAACTTCTTCTTAGGACACTCACGAGCAAAATGATCCTTTGATCCGCATGTGTAGCAAGCATTCTTCTTGGGTTGATGGAAATTTGGGGCAATGTGACCCTCCTGGCCACAGTTAAAGCATACTCGTTTACCCCTTAAGCACATGCCAGTATGAAACCTCTCGTGTAAGACCCCGAATTTTATGAAATAAAATTATTCAATTTTTTCTTATAATTATTATTCAGTAAATGGTTAAATTGATAAAAGTTTAAAGTTATGGGTGAATTATGAAAATTTTACAAAATACGCAAGTGGCTATAAAATATTCATTGTTGTCGGGGAATATTCGTTTGGTCGTGGAATATACTTGCAGTCGGGGAATATTCGTACGACGGCGCAGTCTTTTGTGGGCCCCATAACAGAAAGCTATTAGATGAAGAAAACGACAAATATAAGTTATTTATAAATGACGGCGTAGTTATTATCAATTAATCTTGTTAAAATACTCGATTGGTTAAAATACAAGAAGACACGGTATTGCACCAATTATTGATTCTTACGTAAGAAGACACTACTCAATAATTGTTACGAGTAATTCTTGTTCAATATTTTATTTTATTGATTCAATAATTCACTGTAATGATATTTTATATTCTTGTTGTTTCAATAAATTGTCATTACATAGTATTTTCCATTATCAGAGCAATAATTCATATTATCTGAATAATATTATTGGATAACATTATTGGCAATGTCTAGAAAGTTACATCTAATGAGAGGTTTGGTCACCTAATAATTTGCGCAAGATGAGAGAAATTCTTATTGGAAAGCCCCCTATTTCACAGGAAGCGCTGGTTGTCAATATTGTGATTATATAATATTATTTGTGAATAATTAATTATTGATTTTTATGATGAGGAAAATATTCATTTTATGTGGATATAGATGGAGAAAATTTTTAATGTGAAAATTATTGAAAATTAATATTTTATCTTTTTCTGATAAAATAATTCATTTAAATATATTATTATATTTTTTAATAATATAATAATGGTGATATTTTTATAGTGAATGTGGGATATATTAGTATATGAGGAGGAGGAGTATTTTTGTTAACAAAAATGTTTAAAACATGTTAAACATGTCGGTGGACCCTATTTCTTGACTGAAATTTGATTATAGCATGTAAAATCGCTCGTTTATGAATTTCGGTCAATTTTTGTTTGGAATTTGGAAAACCTTTCTTCTGAAAAGTTGTAGAGAATTGAATTTCCTATAAAAACTCGCGAGATTCGAATTTTCTGATAAAAGGGCTATTTATTATGAATTATTTAAGTTTTGGATTAATTAATTATCATTTTTTTGGAGTTTTTAATTAATTAATTAAGAAAAATGTTTTTGACATGTTTGGGGGCATCTTTAACATTTGTTTGATGGCTGAAAATTTGATTCTAGGCATGCGTAGAAGATTATATATATATTAATATTTTAATAAATTTTCTGCTTTGATGTTCTAAGCAATTTTCTATAAATAGGGTGCTTAGGTTATAATTGAAAATCACACTAGAAACTGAAGTTTTCTCTCTCTATATTATCGAGCGTATTCTTATGAGTATTTTGAGTATACTTTGAGTATTGCTATCTACTTGCAAGTTCGTTCGGCGTTATTCGATTCCAATCTTGCTTTCTTTTAAGGTAAGGGATAATAAGGGATTTTAAGGGTTATTATTTCAAAATTCTTCTGAACCTTCAAAAATTCTGGAAAAATTTGAAATGATAATTTGATGAGTTTTGTTGATTGTGTCCAAAAATGGCGATTTTTGGACGTATAAATTAGGAGTTATGGATTTTATGAGAAAAGACTATTTTAAAAGTAAGCGCTTATAACTCCTTGTGATTAACTCCAAAATTGATGAAATATTTATTGTGAGTACATCTATATAATATCAAGTATACCGTGTAAATTTCAGAATTTTTGGATAAAAGTACAATTTATGATAAATGTCCGAATATTCGATGGTTTTGGTATGTGAAAAATAGTAAATGAATTTTAAAATTTTGAGAAAAATATATATTCAATATGGGACTATATTCTTCTAAATCCTTAAAAGAAATATTTTTAAAACTAATTTGGTATTTTTCATGAAAATGTTCTAGTTATGAGTAAATGAATTAAATATGTTATGTGAATTAAGAAAATTGGAAAATATGATTTTATGGCTTGAGAATTATATATGAGATATATGCTTGATTTTTGATGAGGGTTTTGGCTATTGGTGATGAGATCTTATGAGGTTGGCATTTTAAGATGATTAAATGCATTTATTAGTAAAGTGTAAACAATTAAAATAAATTGTTTATAAGTTTAAGAAATGATTAAAATATTGTGATAGTATTAATAATATTAGATTATGAGATTATTAAGTGATTTATAACATTTTGATTAAGTTGTTATGAAATCATTGATTTATGAATCTTACTCTTGAGATTAAATCTATATGTTGATTATATTGTTTTTATATAACATTCTTATAACCCTAATGATGATATTTCTCTTTGACTTGAGTGTAAAAATGGATAGATTATTGGTATGATCGTGATTATAGGTTCTCTTTGGCCAGTAGTGCAAAGTTGAATTGTTGATTGGTATGATCATGACCATTGAATTTATAATTGAATATCTTTAGCTTAAGTGCAAAGGTGAATTGATCAACATATATGGTTATAATTATGGTTTATATAAATTCTGAAATGATTATGTATTTCTTTGAGATATGAATATCTTTGGTTCGTAGTGCAAAGAGACTTGTTGATGAATAACTTTGGCCTGGTAGTGCAAAGATGAATTGTTGATGAATATCTTTGGGTCGTAGTGCAAAGATGACCTGTAGTTGAATATCTTTGGCTGTAGTGCAAAGATGAACTGTTGATGAATATCTTTGGCCCGTAGTGCAAAGATGATGAACTACGCCAAAGATGAATTTATTAGTATGATTATGAGCGAGGCGTGTGATTTGGTATAACCATGATCTTTGATATTTCGGTAAAGACAAATGATGAAAATTATCTTCGTCCTAATTGAGAAAAGGAATTTAGAACAACAATTACGATTATGAGTTATACATGTGATTGTGGACAAGAATTGTTGATTGATGTTACAGGGATAAAACATTGTTGGTGGACTTTTAACATGGAGAAGATAATAGACTTTATAGTTTATTTGACTCTTCTAATGGATTGCTCGTTCCGCTGCAACTATGGTTGAAATTTTTTATCATCTACCATATGTTCTAAATCTCTGATTTATTATTGATGAAGGCTATTGATAATTTAATTATCTTTAGTCATGATATTTTTCTTGAGCTAGTTGTGCTCACCCTTTTGCTTCACAATTCCTTTTGTGTAATAAAAAAAGTAGTATTTGGGACAAGCGGAGAATAACGAGGAGAATAGAAGCGGTGGTCTATAGATGTTGAGGTGAGGTGAATTCAACTTTGGAAGGGTGTTTTATCACTATTATACAAGATGTTTAATGACATACAACCTCGAGTCATCATAAGACGAGATTGTGCTCATCCACTTCTTTGAGTATATCTACTAAAGACTACCTATATAATCTTGGTGTTTGTTTGGAGTATAATACCCAATTAGAGGCAGTGGAGATAATGATATGTCAAGAGAAGACTCACCATTGGGAAGAATATGATAGTAATCTTCTCGTTTTTTCTTTGGGGTCTATTGGGTCAACCAAGGATAATTTGTAATATATGATATCTATCATAACCTATACGCATGGCCTCCCATGTACGAAGGTTTCCTTGAGCACTTCCCAAATATTCTAATTTTTAAAACAGTTTTCGACTATACCTTTATGTAAGGTGTCATTATGAGCTGTTGTCCACGGTTGGGACATGAGTCACAGTTGATATATATTTGTATCCAAACTCACAACATATGTGTTGTTGTATTTTGCAAGACAATTGTTATAATAAAGTTGTAGTTGTTTTCTGTACCATGTATTTGGCGACTCAAAATGGGTTGGATGGAATGGACCTATTTTGGGGGCGTTACATCTCGCATGTAGCACATGCTTCAAACTTCTTTTTCTGCTGGTTTCCCTGCTGGTTTCCAGCACCCACATTTGCACTCCACTTTTTCTTCAGGTTAAATACTATTTCCACCACTACCACTACCATTCTTAGCTTCGCCCTCACTCTTCTTCTTTCTTTGTTCTTGATTATACTTTGTCACAGCCTCACCTCCACCCTCAGCGATAATTGCCTTCTCCAGTACCGTTGTAAATGCCTTCAGCTGAAACATGGAGACTCTGTTGTACAACCAGGGTTTTAGTCCCTATTCAAACCTCCTAGCCTTGCGTTCATCTGTGTTGACTTGATATGGCACAAACCTCGCCAACTCATTAAATTTTGTGGCATACTCCAATACCGTCATTGTGCCCTACTTCAGTTCTAAAAACTGCACCTCCATCTGATTTTTAGAACTCTCTGGGAAATAAGTCTCAAAAAATATCTCCTTGAACCTATCCCAAGTCATCACTCCTTGACGTCCTCGAGTTTTATTAGCTTGCCACCAATAGCTAGCCTCTGCTTTCAACATAAATGTTGCAAAAGCAGTCTTTTGATTCTTACCTACTCTAGCAACATCAAAAACTTTCTCTATCTCCATGACCCAAGTCTGTGCCTCAATTAGATTCATGGACCCATAGAATTCTGGTGGCCCAACCGCCTTGAAGTCCTTAAAGGTCGTGACTTGATTCTGGTATTTGATTACTGTCAGATTGCTCCCACATGAGCGTTATTAATTCTTCGAAATGGGTTAGCCTCAACATTGTTGTTATTGGTAGATCCCTTAGGGGTACTTTGTCGTGGTTGACGTCTTGGAGGCATTTTTTGTTAAAATACGCTCATTAGATTATTATTCAATCTTCTAATTGTTATCTACTTAACTTTTATATCACAAAATCATCACATAACACACAATATCTTGAATAAATATTAACTTTTATTTATTCATCATCTTTCAAAACATGATAATGATAGCATCCATGCTATCTACATCACTTTCCTGAACTACAAAAGTTTCAGGATAACATTATCATCATATCCCATTAGTTATATAATACCCGGGATTTACATCTTATTTATTAATTAGTCACATAACAGTTACATTCCTTAAGACGACCTACTAAAATGTTGCATAGCCTTACGACGCTTCTCTTCCATAATACGAAACATTGTTCGACGAGCTAACATTTATCATGGCAGCATCTCGAACTAAATCGGGTAATATATGACTCGGTCTTGAGCTCGGTTGATCAAGGTGTTGAAAAAGCTATTCATCTCCTCCATCTTGATCTTTTTTGCCTGCACTTCCCCCTCAGCAACTTCTGCACGCTGAGAAGCATTCTCGCACGAGTCTTCGACTCTTACTCTCTTGGTGGATTCTTCTTTCAATTTGTTCTTCAGCTCTGCGATCTCCTCCGTCAGCTGCTTATTCTCTCCTTCGGTATGAATTAGCTTCCATTCGAAATTTCCCAGACGCTCATCTAGAACCAGGATCTCGTCGTCATTTTGCGCCATCGAAGTCTGACGCTCAGCTACGATCTCTTCCAATTCCTCAACTCTATCTTGAAGCTCCACATTGTGATCGTATACTTTGTCGTACATACGGGCATCGATAAAGTTTGGTGGAAACTCTTCCTCCTCCTCATCCTCATCCGACTATGGCAACTCCATGGGGTCTTCCTCATCCGTCTATTCCTCATCGTCCTCATCAGGTAAACCCTCTTGCTCAACCACTGTAACCAACGGAGATGACTCCCGTGGTAGTAGTTGTTCCCAAACCACCTGAATATCTCGAGGCACCTCCTCTCTAGGCATCTGGAGTCCTTCCTCCCTAGCCTGGCTGGATTCTCCTACATTAGCCATCCTGACAACAAAATTTTAAGTTTTAATTACTAATCATCACTACTCGTCACTCACGAGCACATAGGTTACAACCACTTAAGCACATAAATTGTTTTATTATTTCTTTCTTAAAACTCGATAAGAGTTTATCACCACTATCTTTTCTCTTCTATAAGGTTACTTCCTAAGGCTTTTTCCCCAACTAAAGTTCATAACCTAAGGCTTTGATACCAACCTGTGACACCCACAAATCTAGGTACTTCACTCCCACAAGACTTGGTGTTCACTTTCCATTCATTCATATCTATCTACCCAAATATAATAAAATTTAAACAATAAATCCTCCCATTAAAAGGGTTACATAATTTAAATCAATACGTCTCCCAGGTTATCTAACCTTTAACATACATCAAGTGCGAAAAATTAAATTAATTACATCACATCATTTAATATAAAGTCTATCATCATTAAAGCAAATAAATTACAAGTCTTCATCACTTGCTCATTTTTTCTTTTCCTTTGCTAGTGGTAGGTTCATCGACCTTTACAACCTTAGCTGCAATAATTATATTTATGCAAGAGTGAGCAAAACAAATGCTCACTTGGAATAGCAATGAATACCAACAGCATAATAACCGCCAATGATTAGGCTCAATAGAATTGAATAATACTCTATCAATGATAAACAAGAACAGAGTTCAAAATATGAAATATATCTGGGGTCACAAGACCACGTACTATGTCCAAGGTTATAAGTAATCTTTCAACTTTAACCTAAACAGTCATAACTGTAGGGACTCCCCGTACTTAGGGTGATCAGCCCGTCGTACCATGTATTGTGCACAAACATCTAAACGCATCGTGTAAAATAATTCCCCTATAATAGGGTTGTTCTTCTCAGTTTTAGAGTACAAGTCCGCACCAAAGAAAGTTTGGTTTGGATAAGCTTCAAGGGTAATTTGGAGTTTAACGATCATCAACTAAAGGATTAGTTGAATCAACAAAGTTTAATAACACTACAAGTGATCAATAACAACATAATGTGGAACAATTAAGAATCATAGGTGAACCAACTATATACTAAACTAATGCTTAGAAATAAACTAAAAAGCATAAGCATTGAATAAAACAATAAACCTTGCTTGAACAATATTAAGCTAAGGCTATGATCTTGTCAAATAAAAGAATTAAGTTATTGAACATGCATTAATGAATAACAACCTGAGAACAAAACTTGTTCAAAATTACAATAAGATTTCAATTTACGTAAAGTAAATGAAATAGGACAACTCAGTTAGAGATTAGAGTTCAAGAACTTGCATTTATTATAAAAAGAATGAAACTAGGGAAACTTGTTTAACTATAAACAAGTTAGGATAAATCAAACAATGATTAGATTCAAAACTTGCTCGAATAAAATTAGAGTTAGAGCTTGCTCAAATAAAGTTTAGAGATAAAGAACTTGCAAAATTAAAGTTTAGGGTAAGGAACTTGACTCGTGCATAAGCTATAATTTACAACTCACGTTCACCTACACATATTATTAGAATCACAACATCTATTAGACATACTAACATCCACTTTCCAAAATAGAACTCACTTTTAGTTAAACTTGTTACTTTAGTACAAGTTTCAATTCACACTATATACATTTCAGAAATCACAAGTATTAGATTTTAAAACACTTATTTACCAACTCATGTGTTCAATAAATCACAACCTATCGTTTTCACAACTTACTAATTTTACAACTTTGGAATTACCAACTACATGATACAAATCTATTTTAGTCTCTTTATTACATGTTCATCACACTATATTATGTTATATTAAGTTTTTAAGGTCTGCATAACCAACAGGCATTATTGCCTCTATTCAGGTATGGCGCAATTGCTTGCCATATTTATACTGGGACCGGTAGCAATTCTGTAGTTTTAGCCTTGACACCGGTAGTACTACTTTGGTCTTGTGACGAAACTACTCGATCTATTAAGTAACACTGCTCTGTTCATTAACTATCACCAATTTCATCCACAAAACAGTAAATTAAACATACCCATATGATATAAAACCCATATAAACATTTTTCCTCACATATATACTAACTTAGAACAATTAAACAACAACTACAACCAATTTAAATCCTTTGAATTCTATGTTTTATACAAAAACTCTATTTTTGACATCCTTGACAAAAATTAACACTGAGGTCTCAATACTACACCAAATTAACTCATTCAAATTGCATTTTCTTCGTTTCTTAATGAATTAACATATTCAAGACTCAATTTATAGTTTAGTTCTCAAACTAACTACCAATTTTTGTACTTTCACAAGCCATATTTATACACATGTTCACTGTAAATGGTTTCTCTCTTTTTGAACTTAATTAGTACACAAAATTCTTGTCTAAATGCTAGTTATAACATCACAATTACACACAACCATAATAATTCAGTTTGTATAACAACAATTCATAACAATTGCATTTAAAGAAAATTTGAAACTCAAGAACATAAACTCGTAAAACTTAAGTTTGAGAGGTTATACCTTCAATTGCTTGGATAATCCTTGCTAGAAGATGAAGATTTTCTTTGAAATCACAGAACTCTTTCTCTCCTTTCTCAAGCTCTCTCTCTCTCTCTCTCAAACTTTCTCTGTAAACTCTCCCTTCTCTCTTTGGCCAAACCTTTTACGTAGAATAAAACAAAACCAACGCACAAAAACCCAAACTTCTAAAACTAACGTTTTATTAAATATAATAATGATATATCAGTTATAAAAATTTAATATATTTTATTTATATTTTTATTTATTTATTTATTTTTAAATTCAAAAGCCATAAGGCTTTGTTTAGCAAAACACTATTAAAATAAAGACTTAATATTTTTAAGCCTTGTTTGGTAAACCCATTTCAAACTACTTTAATTTATTTTAATAAATCATTTATACTATAGTTTATAGTCCCACATTATTTATTTGAATTTCCACATCCAACCTTAATTAAATAAAAATTAATTATAACTAATTAAATAACTTCTCCACTTAACCAATTAGCACAAAATTATAATCTCATTATAATTTATTTAATAAATTAACATATCACTTAATTACTAAGCTAGAACAACATTATATCAACTCTCTAATTATTAAATTAAATTAGAGTATTTTCTCATAAATTTAATTCACAAATAACTACTAACAACAACCACATCAATAAAAATATTTATTTAATTTAATAAATATTTAAAATTATAAATAAAATTCTGGATTGTTACACCTAAGGGCATGGTTCACATAGTAAACCGGGTGCTGCTTACCCCCAATCTCCCCCACCAAGACCGCTCCTACTGCCAATGAACTTGTCGTCAAATACAAATACAAAAGCTCAGCAGGAACTGGCTTAACCAACAAAAGAGCTGAAGACAAGTAATTCTTAATCCCTTGAAAAGCATCTTCACACTCTGAAGTCCACTGGAAGGTCTTCTCGTTCTTTGGCCCTTTTAACGTATCAAAAATGGCAGACACCTTTCTGCCGACTTAAACATGAATTTCCTCAAAGCTACTATCCGACCTGTTAGACTTTGAATATCCTTGTACGACTGAGGAGACTTCATATCCAAAATAGCTTTGATCTTCTCTGGATTAGCCTCTATTCCCCGTTTATTGATCAGATAACCCAGAAACTTCCCTGCTCCCAAATCGAAGGTACACTTCATTGGATTCAACCTGAGCTTATAATGCCGAACAGTCTGAAAGCAATCCTCCAAGTGACCTCAAACCGACATGCTCTTGATGATCGTATCATCTATATAAACCTCTATGCTCCGACCTAGCTTCTTCTAGAACACGTAGTTCATCATCTTCTGATATGTAGCCCCCGCATTCAATAATCCGAAAGTTATCTTCTTATATGCATAAACTGACCGATGTGTGATAAGTGAAGTCTTTGGGATATCCTCCTTATGCATCAAAATCTGATGATATCCCAAAAAAAAATCATAAAACTGAGTAAGGCATCAATCAGCCAATCAATGTGTGGGAGGGGATAAAAGTCATTCGAACACGCCTTGTTTAGATCTGTGTAGTCGATGCAAACCCGCCACTTCCTGTTATGTTTTTGAACCAGTACCACGTTCGCCACCCACTTGGGGTAGTCAATCTCAAAAATAAATTCTGCTGCCAGAAGCTTGGCTATCTCCTCATCTATTATCTTTTGCCTCTCCAGGGCGAACATCCCCATCTTCTGCCGAACTGGTTTCTTTGCCGGGTCCACATGCAGCCTATTCAAAGCTACCTTTTGATCAACACCAGGCATGTCACTAGGGGCCCATGCAAAGATGTCTGTATAACACTGCAACAACTCCATGAGGCTGGTCTAAAAAGGCTTCTGCAACAATGACCCAATACTAAAGGTCTTATCCTTCTTCCTGAAATTAACTCCACCTCTTCAGTCTCTTAGGTAGGCATGACCAAAGGCTCTGTAATACCTTCGATAAAGGGCTCGATCTCTATCGCCATTGTCTGCTTCTGCTTACTGACTCCCACCGCCGAAGAGATCAAAGCATTACTATAACACCTCCTTGCTAAGTTCCGAAGAGATCAAAGCATTCCTGTAACATCTAAGATCCCCTGCTGGCCAAAAACAAATATATACCAACTATCAACTGGATTCATGCAAACTTAAATCAAGTAATGCCCTCATTACGTCAAATATGCTCAATAAAAAGATGAAGACTTCCCTAAAAACGTGTTACTGCTCGTCGTCATCCGAAGGAGGATATGTTGACAGGATAGGAGGAATAGGCATAACAACCGGTTGAGCATTAGGATTGCAACGAGAAAATGCATCAGCAAGTGTGTTGAATGCATTTGTATTATACTGATGCATTAACTCTTGACGTTGGGCCAACCACATAAATTGATTCCTTGGGAGCCGCGATTGTTTCGCACCAACCGGGGGTGAGGGTTGGCGGATCATAATGTAGCCTTCACCACGCGGGTGTGATTGCACCCCATCCCATGCTTTGTACCTCTCAATAGTAGCATGATCAATTATGGCCATTGGTTGTTGTATGGGCTCGAGAGGTTGCCTTTTTTGACTTTTCTGGCATAAATCAGTGATTAGGAACCCGTGAAGAAGACCTCCCGTAGTACTCCCACGTAACACCTGGTCAATGGATTCTTGAATACACTCTCCCACATCAACGTTGTAAAATGCAATTGAGTTATTCACACGGTAATGGTGGTGAACAATCCCATACAACAGCCGGGCCCGTGCCTTAGTTACATTATTTTGGTGGCGAGTGGGCAATAGACGAGCACACATAAATGCATGCCATGCTTTACCATACCGACTAAGTGTTGATTGGGGAAAACTTATCTTTTCATTCGTTCCAGCTTGAATTACCTATTGAGTCCCTGGTTTGCATATTTGGGAAATTAACTCATCTAGCTCGGGCAACCCATCTTCATATCGGTCAGCTTGTGGTGTCTCTAACCCAAAATAAGCGTTGATAGCATCGGCGTGAAACGCCATCGGTTTGCCCCGAACCATGGCAACATGATTAACATGTTCCATTGCATTGACATAAAACTCCTTAATTATGTTGATTGCCGCTGGAAGTGGTTGTTCTAATAGCTGAAACCAATTGCGCTCTACAATTTGTAGAGCCATGTCGCCATCCAAATTAGCATTTGGCTTCAATCCTCGTTCTAGCACCAAGTTCTTCTTGTCGATGGATGACTTGAATCTTTCCGCGGCCCTTTCACTAACAAATTTCGTATGGTCATATGCAGGCTGAGTCGTGGAGGTTGATGGCCATTGTCTTTTGTGGGAAGACATGTTGTTTTTGGTGTTGTTGAGCACAAGAATCTGGTTCTGGACTTTTATCAAACAGTTGGTGGGCGGACTGATTATTTCCCCCAAAATTGGTTGATTGATGTTACTTTGCTAGCCAAATTTTCAAAAACACACAACCCACTCCTTGGGCGCTCAATTCCCCAGATTTTCCACTCAAATTGATATCAAAACAGAGAATTGTATGAAGGATGAAGATAATTGTGCTTACCTTTAATGAGTTTGGGTTTCCCTCTTTGTAAAGATGTCCCAATTTGTATGAATTTATGCAAGGAGTGGATTAGATTTAGGATTGGAGTGTTGTGTTTAAGATTTATAGTACAATGATTTCTTGGATGGTAGGAGTTCATATAGGAGGTAGAACACCAACATGGGTTAGAGATGGGGATGGATGGGTTTAATGGGATAGGAAGTTGAAAAGGAGAAGGAGAGGTAAAGATGGTGTAATGGGGGTTATGGAGGATAGGAAGTGTAATGGGTGTAGGAGAAGTGGAGAAGTTGCATGTATTAAAGGGAGGTTACTTGGATCAGTCTAGAACACGTCGCTACATCATTCGGTGTCGATATTCTGAGTAGCTTGATCTGCTCATACTGGTATAGGCATGGCTTAGCGCACCCGCACTCAAGCAAGTAGTGGCTACGGGCGGTAGCGCAGCACCGCACTTGATATAGGCTTGGCATAAGCGCGTTAGTCTTTGGTCGATTCGATGGTTTGAGGCGATCGGTCGCAAGACACGCTTTCAGATCGGCGATGTAGCGCGGTCAACGCTATGATTGTAGTTGGTTTTACGAGATCTAGCGCCTGCCGCGTTGAGTCTAAGCATTTGTGTGCGCGCGACTGTATTTGGAAGACGATGGTGAATGAATGATTTTTCTTGAATTTTCTATAATTTTTCCATAGATGTAATTAATTTCTTATTAAAATGTGTATTTGAACTAGAATATACACTAAGATGTACTAGTAATTAAGAAGAAGAGTTTAGAGCTTGGGTTACCTCCCAAGTAGCGCCAATTTTAACGTCGCTAGCCCGACGTTGCCTCTTGTATCATTGAGTGTCAGTGAGAGTAATGTTGATGACATCCCAGTTTGAATCACCACCCCAGTAATGCTTTAATCTGTGGCCATTAACCTTGAAAGTCTCCAATGGATTTCTACTGTATAGCTCAACGGTGCCATGTGGGAAAACTGTCTTTTTGGTGAATGGCCCTGACCACCGTGATTTTAGTTTTCCTGGGAACAATCACAGTCTTGAGTTAAACAAAAGTACTGATTGACCTGGCATGAATGTTCGATGCATAATTTTCTGTTCGTGCCATCTTTTAATCTTTTCCTTATATAATTTTGAATTCTCGTAAGCTTGCAGGTGGAATTCGTCAAGCTCATTTGACTATAGTAGTCTCTTTTCCTCCATCGCTGCTTGATCGAAGTTTAGTTTTTGGATAGCCCAATAAGCCTTGTGTTGTAACTCGACCGGTAAGTGATAAGCTTTTCCATACAACAGTTGATATGGTGACATGTCGATCGGTGTCTTATACGCAGTCCGGTATGCCCATAATGCATCATACAATCGAAGGGACCAATCCTTTCGATTTGGGTTTACTACTTTTTCCAGTATTTTCTTGACTTCCCTGTTCGACACCTCAGCCTTCCCACTGGTTTGGGGATGATAAGTCATCGCTACTTTGTGGTTGACCCCATATCTTGCCAGTAGAGCTATAAACGCTTTGTTGCAGAAGTGACTACCTTCATCACTTATTATTTCCCTCGGCATCCCAAACCTCGTAAAGATATTTTTCTGGAGAAATCTTAAAACCACCTTGGCATCATTCGATGGTAGTGCTGCGGCTTCAACCCATTTTGATACGTAATCTATTGCGAGTAGAATGTACTAATTGTTAAGAGACGAAGGGAATGGCCCCATGAAGTTAATGCCCCATACATCAAAAATTTCAACCTCTAGAATTGTTTGTAGTGGCATCTCATTCCTTTTTGAAATGTTGCCCACCCTTTGACATTGATCACATGTTTTGACAAACTGGTGGGCGTCTTTAAATAGTGTGGGCCAATAAAACCCTGATTGAAGCACCTTTCCTGTTGTCCTTGCACTACCATAATGTCCGCCATACGCAGATGAGTGACACTCGTGCAAGATGTTCTTCACTTCGTTGTAGGGCACACACCTTCTGATCATCTTGTCGGCACACTATTTGAACAAGTACGGCTCATCCCACATATACCATTTGACGTCGTGTAGAAACTTCTTTTTCTGTTGTCATGTAAGATCAGAAGGTAGAATGTTACTCACATGATAATTAACGAAGTCCGCGTACCATGGAAATTCTGACTTTATCCCGAACAATTGCTCATCCGGGAATGACTCGCTGATTACACACTTGTCCTCTTTTTGTTTATCTTGATTTTCCAGCCTTGACAAATGATCGACAACTTGGTTCTCCGTCCCCTTTTTATCCTTTATCTCTAAATCAAACTCTTGTAAGAGGAGAATCCATCGGATAAGATGTGGTTTAGCATCTTTTTTCGTGATCAAGTACCGAATAGCCGCATGATCCGTGTAGATTATCACCTTTGTTCCGATCAAATAGGCCTAGAATTTATCAAACGCGTACACCACTTCAAGTAATTCTTTTTCTGTAGTTGTGTAGTTCAATTGAGTCTCTGTGAGTGTCTTACCTGCATAATAGATAGCATGAAATATCTTGTCTCGACGTTGACCCATAACAGCCCCAACTGCATAATCACTTGCATCACACATTAGTTCAAACGGCATATTCCAATCTGGAGCGATGATCACGGGGGCTGTAGTCAACTTCTTCTTCAACAACTCAAAGGCCAACTTACACTCCTCATCAAAATTGAACACAGAATCCTTCTCTAGAAGACTGCATAAGGGTTTTGCCATTTTAGAAAAATCCTTTATGAATCTCCTATAGAACCCGACATGTCTGAAAGCTTCTAATTCCTTTGATTGAACTTCGGTGGAGGCAGTTTCTCAATTGTTTCCAGCTTCACTTTATCAACCTCCAATCCTTGAGCCGAGACTTTGTGTCCCAAAATTATACCTTCTTCCACCATAAAGTGGCATTTTTCCCAGTTAAGAACCAAATTTATGTCGGTGCATCTTTGTAAGACCATTACCAAGTTTTCCAAACACACATCAAAATTATCCCCATAGACAGAGAAATCGTCCATGAAGACTTCCACATTCTTCTCCACCATATCCGAGAAGATGGCCATCATGCACCGCTGGAAAGTAGCAGGTGCATTACACAATCTGAATGACATTCTCCTGAATGCGAATGTACTATATGGGCATGTAAATTTAGTCTTCTCTTGATCCTCAGGAGCGATGCCAATTTGATTGTAACCCGAGTATCCATCCAATAAGCAATAGTACTCATGTCCCGCAAATCTGTCCAATATTTGATCGATAAAGGGTAGAGGGAAGTGATCTTTGTGGGTTTCCTTATTCAACTTTTTGTAGTCCATGCAAACCCTCCAATCAGTCACTGTCCTTGTTGGAATCAACTCATTATCATCATTCTGAACCACGGTCATTCCTCTTTTTTTCGGCACACATTGCACCGGACTAACCCACTTGCTGTCTAAAATTGGGTAGATGATACCCGCATTCAACCACTTCAGAATTTCTTTCTTGACTACCTCTTTCATAATAGGGTTGAGCCGTCTCTGGTTTTCCACGATCGATTTTGCATTGTCCTCCATCAAAATTTTGTGCATGCAAAAAGATAGACTGATTCCCTTGATATCAGCAATTGTCCATCCTATCACCAATTTATGTTCCCTAAGCACTCTCAACAGCTTTTCTTCCTATAATTCGTTAGGTGTGGTAGAGATAATAACAGGTAAAGAATTTGAATTACCTAAATACGCATACCTGAGGTGTTTAGGTAGTGGTTTTAGCTCAAGAGTTGGTGGCTCCTCCAATGACGATTTCATCCTTGTCATGGCTTTCTCTTCCGTGTGCAATGTTTCAAATGGTGTTTTAAATCTGCTAACTCATGGCAAGGAGTCTAGCATCTGCAAATAATCCACAAATTCCAGATCGTCGAGCTCTTCATCCCCTAATAATGTTGTCACCAATGGATCATTAACCAAACTCTTATTCATGTCATCGCTAATTATTTGGTCAATAAGATCCATCCTAAAACATTCTTCTCCATCCGTCGGGAATTTCATGGCCTTAAACACGTTAAATTTAATTTCCTGGTCTTGGACCCTCATAGTCAGTTCTCCTTTTTGTACGTCGATGAGTGTCCTACCCGTAGCCAAAAAAGGCCTCCCTAGGATGATTGGGATGTTCCTATCCTCCTCAAAATCTAGAATAATAAAATCTGCGGGGAATATGAACTTGTCAACCTTAACCAATATGTCCTCTACAATGCCTCTCGGATATGTGACTGACCTATTCGCCAACTACAATGAGATGTTCGTAGGCTTTGGCGCGGGCAAACCCAACTCTGTATAAACTGATAGTGGCATAAGATTCACACTCGCTCCCAAGTCACACAAACATTTGTTGAACGCCATATTCCCAATCGTGCATGGAATGGTGAAACTCCCTGGGTCTTTCAACTTTGGTGGCAACTTCCGATGTAACACTGCACTACACTCTTCGGTTAATGCTACTGTTTCAAAATCTTCCAACTTCTTTTTCCTGGACAAAATCCCTTTCATGAATTTCGCGTAACTAGCCATCTGTTCCAAGGCTTCTGCAAACGAGATGTTGATTTGAAGTTTCTTAAAAACTTCCAAAAATTTTGCAAATTGCTTGTCTAATTTCTATTTTTCAATTCTTTGCTGAAATGGTGGGGGAGGATAGCCAACTGGTTCGTTAACTGGTTTGCTCTTTTCCACTATTTTTTCGTCCCCCTGCTTTACCTCAACCGCTGTATTTTCTTTCTCTGTTTCAGTCTCCTTTGTGATCGAAATTTCTGTCTCTTGACCCTCAAGCTGTTTTCCACTTCTCAACATAATAGCTTGACATTGCTCGTGATTACCCTTCGAATTTCTCTCGGTGTCACTTGGTAACGTTCCTTGTGGTCTATTATTCAATGCCAACGCAATTTGTCCTATCTGATTCTCTAGATTCTTGATCGCCATCTCTTGTGATTTCATAGCCATTGCTTGATTTTTCATAGCCACCTCATTGCTAGTTATGTATTTTGTCACCAACTCCTCTAGATCTGATTTCCTTTCTTGATGTTGAGCTGGTTGTTGATGGTTCTAAAATCCTGGGGGATATGATGATCTTGGAGCTTGTTGTTGCTGGTTATTGCTCCATGAAAAATTTGTATGATTCCTATTCCTTTGATTGTACGCATTCTGATATGTGTTTTGTGGAATTCTATTATAGTTGCCCACAAATTGCACAGAGCCTGGATTAATTATGCATTGATCCGTAGAATGCTCTCCCGCGCACAACTCACATATAATTGCCACTTGTTGTGCCTGTTGTGCTTGCACCCCTGTCATAGAATCAAATTTCTTTAAAAGTACTGAAATCTGCGCTTGTATTGCCGTCATTCCATCAACTTCTAACACTCCTGCGACCTTTGCTTGATTCATTCTTCCCATGGGCCACTGATAATTGTTAGCTGCCATAGTCTCTATCAATTCATAGACCTCCTCATAGCTCTTTGCCATAAATGCTACACCCGAAGCTGCACCAATGCTAGTTCTAAGGTTCCCATTCAATCCATTATAAAAACATGTTCATTTGCAACCACTTCAGCAACCCATGATGTGGACACTTTCAGTGAAAATCTTTGTACCTTTCCCATGCCTCATACAATGACTCCCCATGTTGCTGTTCAAACATCGTTATCTCATTCCTCATTTTTGCAGTTTTTACCAGTGGGAAGAATTTGGCGAGGAATTTCTGAGCTAGGTCTTCCCACGTAGTGATTGATCCCGGTGGTAAAGAGTGTAACCAACTCTTCACCTTGTCCCGTAAAGTGAATGGGAACAAGCGAAGTCTCACCGCATCATCCGACACTCCATTATACTTAAAGGTGTTGCATATCTCCAAGAAGCTGACCAGATGCTCATTTGGATCGTCATTTGCCAATCCCCAAAACTGAACCAAATTCTGAATCATTTGAATCGTTCCAGGCTTAATTTCAAATGTATTTGCAGCTATTGTAGGCCTGGTGATGCTTGACTGAAGTTCAGTCACCTTGGGTGTGGCGAAGTCCCTTAATGCTTTATGATCTTCGGCTGCCATTTCCTCTTCTTTTTTAGATGTTTCAAATTCTTGTCTCGTTTCCTTGATCCACTTACTTAACCTCTGAAACCTTTTCTCAATGTCATCCTCAAAAGGCAGCAGGTTTGGATTTTTGGACCGAGTTTGCATAAATCGCTTCAGACACCTGAAATAAGATAAACAAAACAAAAATAAAAATGTTTAAGTAAAACTGGATTAATTTAACTGATATTGTAAAAATTTTAATATCTATACTAAATAGTCCCCGGCAACGACGCCAAAAACTTGTTGAGTAAAATCTAATTACGCACAACACGCAAGTATACGTGGTCAACAAGTAATAAAGTGATGAGTAGAGTATCGTTCCCACAGAGACAAATTAGTAAGAAACTTAACCTTACAACTATCAAGTTTCTATTAATCCTAATTTTATTAAACTATTCACTTCAATGATTATAAAATCCAAATTACTATTAAATAAATTATCACAAAATACCCACAAAGAATAAAAACTGAATTTTCAAACAATTATTAGAGAATTAGGCTCATGATTTCACCCTAAGCTTCACTCAGATTTATACACCTTTATTCCAGTTCAATTCAATATCCCGGTTTATTAATCAAGAACACGAATGTAGTACTAACCACCTCTCGATGCACTAATACCGTATTAACTTAAATCCACAGTTAAGATAGAAACAAGTCAAACACCTTAATCAACTAACTCACTATATCTCTATATGAATTATAATTAAAGAAGGTTTAAGATTAAGTTCTCTATCCGATTACATGCGATGCCAAGCATATCTCTACCTTAACATTCATCACGATTCCGCTATTCAAAAAATTCATGAACACATGCTATATTAACTAAGTCTAGATTCGAATATCCTCTCTCGATTCCATACAAATCCACAAATAATTGTTGATCAGGCAATTCTTAAATTTAAGCTCAAATTAATATAGATAAACTGGAAAATATTTTATTAAACTAGAAATAAAAGCTACATAATCATTGTTCCACTTAAGGATCCATCATTCGCCTAAAAAGTAAATTAGTTCATAATAAATGAATTAACTACTGAATAAATAAAAGAAAACATCATCCCAAATACACAAATTGAAATTAAAGAAGAATAATAATACACCACCCTTCTCTGAATTCAACTCTGCAATCTTCGTGAGAATCCTCCTCTTCTTTAGTCCTCCAAATGCTTGTTCTTCAATCTAGTTCTCAAAAGTGTGTATATTTATTCACCTCCTTCTTTTTACACGTAATTTTCACACCATATAATTTCCCTCAACTCCATACCATAACTCCTAATCCAACTCTAACTCATGCCCAAGAGAAACTCTAAGGAATCCAAGTTCTTGTCAACACCAACAAGTACACCAAAAACTCCCAAGAAAATGCAATAACCATCATGGCACAATCCTAATATAAATCTATTATATAGTACATTAATAGCTCATAAGACTACCTATTCTACTTATCCAACAAAACCACCCAAGATAATTTCCTGCACCAGCGCGCCCGGCCCGCGCTAGACATAGGGTCTCCGCAGCGCCCACGCTATCCAATCAGTAGCCGATCCTGCTCCAGCGCACCGCGCTACGTTGCTCTTCATCACAGCGCGGTCCACGCTATGTCATCAAAAAGTTAAAATTTTGCTCAAAAACTCCTCCAATGCTCACATCTTGATGGATCAACCTGATTATCCTACAACAAGCACAAAACCCATCAAAAGTAACATGAAAGTGCCAAAAACTAACAATATAACAAGCCAAACGAACATAAATCATAAGTAAAAAACCTACTCATCACCTGCCACCTTCCAAACTCCATTCGTTGTGGGAAAATTAATTTTGAAGTGGGGAATCGAAGTCACCTCCTGAAGAGCTATCAAGGTCGGTCTCCCCAGTATAGCATTGTATGCAGAATCCACATGTACTATAAAGAATCTACAAACTACATCTATCTGCTGAGGAGCCGTCCCGAAGACCACCAGTAGCTCAATCGTCCCTGCAACTTTTACCGAGTCATTGTTAAACCCATAGAAAGGATGCTCCTGGCCAACGTCCAACTTTCTGCCTCCAAAGTCCATCCTCTGGTATGAATAAGTGTATAATATATTCACTGACGAGCCATTATCAATCATCATCCTCTTCATATCCATCGAACCCACATGTGTAGTGATTACCAAAGCTCCTTCATAAGGTTCGATAGGCTCCGAAGGGAAATCCTCATTAGTAAAAGAGATCACTGAACCAGGGTATGGTCTTTCACACATACTAAGTTGATCAGACACCGTTAGGACTGCGTCCAGAAATCCTTTCCTCTTCTTCCCAGCAACCTTTCCAACTGACCCGCCCGTGATCACATCCACCACCCGGCGTACTGCCTGGGTCTGATTTGGTTTTTCGGGCTGGGTGGTTGGATTTGATGTCGGGGTGATGATCACTGATTTTGTCCCCGAAGTATCTCATCTTGTGACATACTGAACCAAAGCTCCATTCTGGACGTTTTTCTCGATTAGGTCCATCAGACTCCAACAAGTTTCCGTAGAATGCCCAGCATATCCATGATAATCGCATTATTTGTTCATATTCCCTATGCTAAGTTTGATGTTTTCTTTGGCAGGTTCAAAGTAGGGTTTATCCTTTATATGTTCCATTATAGTAGCCCAATCAGTGTTTAGCTTAGTGTAAACTTTGTTAACCCTCTAATTCGGAAAAGGTGGACGCCCTCCACCAGAACTGCCATTGTTGTTGCCATACTTCTTGTGATAACCACCCAACCTGTCATTATTATTTCCTTTGTCCTTTTCCTTATCCTTTGTTTTTCTGTTGGGTTCGTCTTTAAACTTCCCATAGCCTCTTCTACCACGATAAATCCTTCAGCTTTGTCGAAGGCTTAAGCCAATCTCTTCGGGTGACTGAACATCAACTATTTTACCAACTTCTTGGACTTCATCAGGTCTAAGCCATTCTGAAAGATTCCCACTGCCTGAAGGTCGTTTAAATCCGAGACCTGACCTATAACTTCTCAGAACCGTTTCACGTACTGACCCAATGTTTCAATCAAATACTGCCTGATCTGGGAAAGCGAACCCTCATAACCCTCATAACCCTCATAAATCAATTCCCTCTCCTTTTATTACTGTCGAACTGAGCATATAACTTATCATAGAGTCACATCCAAGAGGAGATTGAATTTGGGGCCAATGTCATCATCCACTGTCGATCATCTTTCCTCAAAGCCATCATAAACATCTGACATTTAGCAGCATCTGAATAGTCGTAGTAGTCCATCAGCCAATCATAAGCCTGGCTGTGCTCATAAGGATCCCCCAAACCATCATAACTCTCCATGTGAGGGGGTTTCTTACTCGGATCTTCCTTCTCTTTCACAATCTCTAGAGAGAATGGTGACGAAGATTTAACCGAAGTCATCACATCCTGATTCTGTTCAGCCATCCGTTTCTCCAATTCAGCCACCTTCCTTGCTAACTCCTCAGTCACACTCCTTCGGGGAGAAGGATCTCTTCTGACATGTCTTCTTCTAACGGGAGATGGATCACATCACCGACGATTTGATCGACCTCTACCTTTTGAACTTGCTGCTCAAGAGTGACTTTGGCGCCTGTTCCTTGGGTGTCGAGAGTCATTCGGACGATGTGTCCTAGACTGGTTCCCTGGGGACCTCTCTCCCGATCCGCTCCTATCCCGAGAGCAACTCCAAAGCCTGCTCTCGGTTCTTCTAAAATCGTCCGAACGATGTGTCCTGGATTGAACTTTTGGCGAATGCACCCGCCTTAGGCTATGGCCGAAGGCACCTTCCTCGTTTCCCCCGATCAACAATACCTATGTTGTCCTGACGTTGCAAGGGTAGGGTTTTCAAGGCGTCATCTGTCTCTTGAGCCTTTTTAGATAAAATCCGCCTTATTTTTCATGGTCGTCGTCATGGGGTCGTGTAATTGGGACAGTGCATCCTCGACACGATCCCCATGACCAGCGTTTCGGCTGACAGTTGAGAACAATCTTCGTCGAGGGCCCTCTGCCATGTCGCTCGATGGGGCCACTGAGTTACTGTGGGGTCCGAGCCTATCCTGGATGCTCATAGATGGACCCAACCTGTCCATGACAGATCCTTTTGGCTAAGCAGCCCCATCCTCTGTCGACTTCCCAACTCCAAAAATTTTCTTCCTGTTCACCATAATGACACCCACAAACAACTGATGTGATTGAAAACAACAACACTAGAAAGCCCTCTTTCTAGCGTCATTATTAACGCCAAGATCCGTCCACGAGCTCTAATCACCAAAGCGCGTCCAATACTGCACAGTAACAGGCAAACACCAAAAGCTTGACGGCTTGGGCAGCCGGGGGATAGCTCCGGTGTGAGAATAAGTACATGCTGAATAAGGTTAACAATAGAAGCTTAATGCTCTAGTGCTGGAAAATAATAATTGTGTGTATCTTAAAATCATAGTAAAATCTTGTATTTATAGTTATCTCACCACCTCCATAGAATCCTTCCCTACATAGAATTGGAACTCCTCAGTAGGTAAGATACCTTAATTGGAATAAATATAATTCCCTTAAGGAAAGGAAATCGATTTAAAACCTGACACTTTCCTTAGGGATTAGAAATCAAATATAATTAGGAATTTTTAATTCCTTAAAATTCTTTACTGGCCAAACAGAATCTTACATGGCTTAAAATAACGTCACATGGACCTTGACCCACCATATAATTTGGACCCAAATAATCATATCCCAACAATACTTATAAATTAAAATAATGAAACTTTTTTCTTCTGGATGTATGGACCTCGTATCATATATATGGAACTGATTAGTATGAAATTTATTTTTGGGTAAGTTGGTCAATTGGCCAATAGAGTGTTGACATGCAGGCAAAACTCTGTGTGTGTCAATATTTTATTGGTCAATTGACAAACTTACTCAAAAATGATTCGAATCGTCGCTATAGCTCAGAAAACCGTGATTTATTTTTAATCCCTTACAATTATTTGTCCAACAAAATGGATCGGAGGCCACCAATAAAACATATATCTATCAATTTCAGGTTTTATTTCACATAGAACTAGACAGGCTTGAAATCGGGTGTACCTAAGCTATCTCTTCCATGCATTGGAACAGTTACGTAGTCCAAACAGACTTAATTTAGGTATTAATTAAGCTAAAAGAATTAATACCACGAGTTAGGAGGCTTCACAAACCTAAACTGTTGACTAATGATCTTATATATATATTTAATTAATAGAGTATAATCATTTAAATACTTAATGGTCACCGTGTTTAAAACAGGTTAAGGGGGCGTTCGGTATAAAATGTACCGGACTAACTTCCGGTACACATGTTATTTTTTTTTTTTTTTATCTATAATTATCAGAATAAAAAATAAAAAATAGTTGAGAAAATTTGAACAAAAAATTATAAAAAAATATATATTTTTTATTGAAAAAATATTGTAAACAATTTACAGTAAATATACTACTAGAAACATTAAAACACACACGAAAACATTAAATATACATCCGGTACAGCACCTCCCCCCAATTAGTTTAAAACTAGAAACATTAAATATACTACTTACTTGATAGTGCAACTAATAAAAGTCGTACTCATTTTAGATACTCAACAACTTGAAATTTTCAGCACAACTGATTTGAAATTTACCGATGCATATATATAATTAAATTACATTTAACTACAAAAATTAGATTTGATCATTTTTATATATTTAGCTACAAAAATAAATTTTTTAAAAAAATAATTAATACATGACAATAATATGAGTTGAGACAAAAAAGGAAATACTAGTAAATAGGATAGTAGATTTGAACTCATTTAGAATAGTGTTCTCCATGTTTAAATAGTGTTTTCGTGTGTGTTTTTAGAGACGGAGAGAGGAACTTTTGGGACCTCGAACAGTTAATCTATGCATCCAATAATGGAAGTAGAGGTAGGGTTGATGAGAGCCATGAACGTTTAATTGAATGCAAGGGAAATTCATATATATGTCATTAACATCCACTTGTTCCAGGAGTTAAAGGTGATGTGGGTGCAGTAGCAGACGAATCTGAATTCTGGACGTCCCATCCCAAGCACGTGAATTATCAAATATAATTTTATAATAAATAATTGATATTTTTACAAAAAATTTTCTCACATGATACTTATTTATTTGTGAAATTATAAAATTTACTTGTAGAAATATCATTTCTCTTTATAATACTAAGTTTTCCCTAAAAGAAAAGCTTATTTAAAAATTTTATAAACTTTGATAATATATTTTTTATTTATATTTATCATGAAATATAATGAGTGTTTAATTTAGTAGGTTTAATATAGGTATAGTAAAATAGTAATAATTATGTCATTTTATATTATCATCAGCAAAAGTAAAAAGAACTCTTTTATAAACTCAATTTTATTTTATTTTTACGAATGAGCATGTTTTTTTTCGTGATATATATATATATATATATATATATATATATATATATATATATCTGATGAGATCGAAGCGATTCTCTAATAAATAGCATTTTACTTAAATAGCATTACATTATTAAAACTACGCCGTTTAGGAGGACGCGGTGGCATTTTTTTGTCAATACGCGGTGGCATTGTATTTACAAAATGTCATCGCGTCCTCCAAAACGATGTAGTTTTAATAAAAGAATGCTATTTAAGCGAAAATCTATTTAAGGAGAATGTTCTTGATCCTAATCATATATATATATATATAGATGGTCGGATCTTAAGCTCACCCTTTATCCAACTCACATGAGCTCACCTTCTTTAGCGATCGATTGACGATTCGGTTCAGTCATACAATCGCCGTCTATACTTTTAGCGACGCTATATGTTATCCATCGCTAAAAGTATAAACAACGGTTGTATGACCAAACTGTCACGTCCGTCGCTTCAAGGGGGTGAGAGGGCGAGTTGATAAGGGGTGAGCTTAAGATCCGGATCGATATATATATATATATAGCTCACTTTCTCTAACGAGACTGGAGGGGCGAACTAAAATGAATCCAATTTATATAGGACGGTTTTTTTAAAATCGCTATAGTATACAAAATCGACTTTTATGCTATAGCGACGGAAAAAAAATCGTCGTTATAAATTTGTTCATTTTAGTTCATTCTATTCAATAAAAAAAATGTATGTATATGTGTGTGTGTGTGTATATATATATATATATATATATATATATATATATATATATATGTGTGTGTGTGTGTGTGTGTGTGTGTGTGTGTGTGTGTGTGTGTGTGTGTGTGGTCACCAATGAGCTCACGGACAAGGATCCTCTCCTATTAACGGATAAGGATCTTCTCCATTTTAAATAATTGGAGACTCTCCATTTCATCCTAGTCACCACCTCTTCTTTTTTAAGTTGTTTCAAATTATGACTTATAAGTAAAAAAGTTCGATATCAATTTAATTTATAAGTCAAAAATTAAGTTAAAAACAAGTTATGAATGTATCCGGCTCATAATGACTTATAAGTTAAAATAACTGTAAAGATTATTAAAAAAGGACATTAATAAAAAGAGAGACAAAATAGAAGAGGAGCAAAATAAATATTACATTTGATCAAATTAACTTATTTTAAAATGACTTATAAGTCATTTTAAAATAAATTATAATTACTTATTTATTTATTTTGATTTAAAATTCAACTTATAAATAAAAAAATAAGTCATTTCCGAATAGACTCTAAATATGATCACAAGAAAATGAAGAAAAAAAATTAATTTGCGCAGGTTCCATTTTGTAATTGTTAGCGACATTCCACCTAAGTCCCAAAACGAGATTTCTGGCTTAAAATGAGTTTATTTTTTAAGATAGTTTAATTTTAATTATTGTATTTGAATATACTCTTTGCTACATATCACAAATTTAAATTTGAAAATAGTTAGTATGAAGTTAATTTTAATCAATTGATCAATTTATTGTCAATATCATAAGGTGATCTCTCTCAGCGTGTCCACACTGTATTGGTTAATTGACCAATTTACCATAAGTTAAATTTATGGTAATCGGATCCCACGAATTTATGTTTATAATAAATATCGATTGTATATATGAGATAAGAAAAAATTAAAAATGGTGGTACTCTAATTTAATAAAGTATATTTTATCATTTAAAATTCCATGTTTACTCACATTCGACTTTGTCATAGATATAAATCATTTTCTATTTGAATATCACAGTTGTTCGTATGAATGAGATGATTAATGCTCCGGGTGTCCATGAAAAGAGTTATGTTTGTTAAATTATAAATTTTCATGATCTTTTTTTTATAACCATAATTTTAATTTAATAACATGTTTATTAGTGATGACATATGATAATAAAATTGTGTTGGTAATTTAATAATTTCATATTTTATAAATTAAATTTGAGTAACTCAATACTCAGTTCGATTCGTCAATTCATTTACATCACTACATCCGTCCAAAGATAAAAGTCTTCCTTCGATTTTTATAGTCAAATTGATTGGTTTTCAAATTAATAGATCTTATTATTCTTTTAAATATATACAAAAAATCTATAAACATTATAAACTACATACAATTTAGTATTGCCTTTTTGAAAATCTAAATGTATATGTTTAATTATTAATTTGAAAAATGATTAATTTAATCAAAAAATTAATATAAAATTTTTATCCTGAGACAAAGAGAATAATATTTTTGATAAAGGCACAACGTGGCCTAATTTTGAAAATTTTATTAATAGTAATATTGTTACTTATTAATCTTTTTAATGTCAATAATTGTATTATTAATTCATTATTCTATTCATCGAAACAAAGTTTAAGTGTTAAAGTAATAATTTAATAAAATAATATTTTTTTGGTCACAAATGTAATCATGAAAACTGGAAATGCAACAAAAGAGTAACACAATTATGTGTCAATGTGTGACCAAAGGGACTTCAATATTTCTTATTTTCTTTAGATTTGCGTGGAGTCCCATTATTAAGTATATATAATTGCTTCACGTCAATTAGAACTTTTTTGGGGACAGGAATTAGGGATCGATCTAGTGATCAGAAACATATTATACTTAATATTATTGGTAATATTACTATTATTACATTTAATATATTATAATAATAATGTTACTGATAATATTAAATACAATATATTACTGGTCGTAAGATCAATCTCTAATTCTCGGTCGCCCTAAAATTTTTACGTCAATTAATGTATATGTCATTGGCTTACTACTATAATTAAATCCATTCTTTTTCAATATTTTCAAGCAATTGTCTTCACCACTCTCTAAGTAAGTGGAGCAACTTGACAAATACTCTCATCCCGTATTAAACGTGATAATTGATTTCGACATATTAATTAATAATATTTTTTTATTTAAATTATCATTCTAAATTACTTATTAATTAGAGATTCATCCACTTTTTTAGGTGTTGTGACGCCCCTAAATCTGGGTATCTTCTAACTCTAGATATAGTACTACACGGTGCTAATATCTACACATACATTCAAATGAAAAACGTCATTGACATGCTTATGTTTACTAATTATTACTCCCTCCGTCCCATGATAAAAGTCTTTATTACTATTTTGGGTAGTCTCATGTTAAATGTCCATTTTCTTTTAATAACCAAACTTTTACACATGTTTTCCTATTATACTCGTAGCATTAAATATCTCATACTTTTCTTATTCTAATTCTCTCTCCATATTTAATAAGTATAATTAGTTATTTGTTAAAAATATTTTGAATTTAAAAGCTAGAAAGTCACTCTCTCACCTACATTAAAAATAATTAATGATATTATTATGGACAATTTTGTCATTTCATTCCTCTTCTTAATATGCGTGAAAAGTCAACCAAGACTTTTATCCTGGGACGGAAGGAGTACATAATAATAAATCTCTTTTCAGGTTCTTTAGTAACCATTACATTCGTTCATTTGTCATAGTATTAAATCATTACAAAAGTAATACTATTCTATTACATGATAATTATTTATCCATCTTTGTCTTTCCTTTGTCCTTACCGGATCTTTCGATCCGTTCGTTTTTAGCTACATTCATATAATTCAAGCAAGAATGAGCACAACAAGCTCATCAAGTTTTAACATTTATGTTGCAACAACAAAATCAAGAATCATATGATTTATCTTCTATAATTGAACAAATAGTTATGAAGTACTATGAATAATTAAAACAACACTTTTCTTTCTATTAAAACATTTAACGATGATAAACACCAGTTAAATTTTTAGTCTGGTTAAAGACCATGAACATTCCATTCTTTTTTTCTTTGAAAAGGACAACCCGACACTAAGACCATAAGTCTGATATTCCTTACGAGCACGTTTAGGTGATCAACCTATAGTACTCTATGTTGATCAACACTACTTCATGAAACATATTTATGTTTAAGTTTTGACAAACTCACATGCCAGTCTATTTACGACTTAAAAACCTTTGTTTATTCATACTCAAGCTTACCTTTGAATCCGTACCAAAGCAATTGGCATAGGATAGCAGTATCAATAATATTTTGAAAGATTTGTAAAAAAATCAACAAAATACTTTAAGTTCTTGTCTAGCCAAAGTAAATGACATCGACTCTTTCTTAAACAATTCATGCGTATAATACATGAATTCACAAAGCTTGTCTAACACAGAATAAACAAGGGTTTAGAAAATTTGCCTCAAGTGTCTTCTAGCTTTTAATTCACTTTACGTTGGTCTTTATATGTTCTACATGATATAATCACATAGTATACCAATTAGCTAACAACAATCGATACACATTGCTTATAGTATCCTCTCCTTCTTATATAACATATCTGAATCATTAAACTAATAACATTCGTTAAGTTCTTTATCCGTCATTACGGCTTTATAACATTTAAATGTTATAAGTTACCATATTTGTTCAATGTTCAAGTCATACAATTGATGTAATCTCAAATGTCCGTTTAACACGAATACAGTTTCTCGTATTTCCGAATACAGGGTCTCGTATAGCAGTTACATACTTTATGTTCACATTTTCTTAACCTTTAATTAACTTTTAATTGTTAACCTAAGGTTTTAATCATCATTTAAAATGTTACTTTAGGTTTAATTAAGGTTCAGTAATCAACCTTAATCATTCCCCTTCCTTTTATGTTCATAAGCTTTCTTCACTATCAAATGCACAAGACCTGCGCTGTGGCGCCATGATCCTTTGTTATATTAGGCATTGCAAAGACATATTAGCAAAGACTTGGTTCTCCGTGAGGCGCTAAAGACCTCATTTATTTCTTTATGCGGCCATAGCACTTCCTCGATACTTTGAAAAAATTTTAAGTGTTGAAAAATTTTCAAACCGCTTACTTCCCGAATTCATAACTTGTTCGTTATAACTCAGAATGGCTTCGTTCGAAAGCCATTTTCTTATTTATTCTTCATAATACAATTTCCCCTTGATAGAATAATTTTCTGAATCCGTTAACGAGGTTTTCACTTAATTAAAATGTTGTTATTCGTTCGTTCTTCGTTCTTGAGTGTTCTTCGCATGTTCATCCTTAATTTGTTTATACGATGTTCGAATTCGTCAGTTCTTGAGTCTATGACTCATAAACTTTTTGCTCTTCAACATACTAATGAAACCTAAGTTTTTCAGGTTCATTATTAACATTCCATTTTCATCCAAAAATCATAGTTAACTATGATTCCTACGTTTAACGTCTTTTACTGAAAATTTTGTCATAACTTCGTTATACAAGAATTTTACTCCATTCCAAATGAAACCATTCCATCATTTATTCATCTATTTCCTAATCAAGCAATAAGTATCTAACTTATACGCGATGGTTTTAAACTTGTCCATCAATAATAAGCTCTAAGTTTTTCATGCTTTTATTCATTAAGTGCTTAATCATTAATTATGATCCCACTTATTAGCCATTCATTAGTGTTTTTAGTTCATTAATATCTATCCTTATTATTTCGGATCATACATACTCCACCAATTTACTTCTCTATCAAATAAAAATTCAAAAAAGATAAAGATTAATGGTTTAAGTGTTTTACCTCTTGCATTCTTGCTTTGTGCTTGAGTTTGGCTAACTTCTTCTTATCTTTGATTACTTAGAATTTCTCTCACTTTTCTCTCAATATGTTGGTGAAATTTTGGTAAACAAACAAATGAAGTAAAGCTTCTCTTTTATAGAAATTCAAAGTGAGGGCAAAATGGTCAAAAGGGCAAACCTCTTCTTGCTAAAAGATCAACCAAGCTTCTTCAAGAAGCTTGACCAAACATTTTGTCTGGCTACATCCCCCCATGGGGGCCCACATGAGTTGCCCCATGGGTTTACCCATCCACTTGATTCACGGTTCGACCCACGTGTTTAGTTCTTGGTTCGGGCTTATAATTAAATCAAATTGGGCCTAACTGTAAAATCCAAAATTTTACGAATAAAGATTTAAATTTCTCGAAATATTTTTTTTAATATTATGGTGTGGATTTGATATAATGTTATAGTTGTGGGTAGTATTTATAAATTTTGCAAAGTATGCAAGTTGTTATATAATATTCTTTTTGTCGGGAAATATTCGTACGATGGCATAATCATTGCTGGACCCCACAACGGAAGTACTGTCGTAGTTAGAAAACGACAAAAATATTTTATGAAAATAATGGCGGTAGTTTTACCGTTAAAACTGTTGAACTACCCGGTAGTAAAAGTACAGTAATACACATGGTTGCATAGTAGCACACGGTATTGATTATTGATGCTTACGTGAGAAGTCACTCAGTTATACTCAATTATTGCTATAGTAATTGCTGCATCATATCTCTCATATTATTGATTCAGTTATTGTCACAATAAAATCTGCATAATATTTTATATATTATCAAATCAATAATTGAGAAGACAAAGTTATTCATATTATTAAATTGTAATATTTACAATGTCTAGAAGTTTTGTCAAGGAGAGGTTTGGTCATCTAATTGTGCGCCAATAAGGAGAAATCCTTATCGAAAAGCCCCCTCTTTCCTGGGAACGAATTGGTTGTTAAATATTGTGAGTTATAATATTAATGATGAATAAGTTCGTGTTGATTAAAGAAGAATTTGATAGTTCCATTGGGTTGGGATTATTGGTGTTAGTTGAAATCGACATCTATTCCGATGATAATTGATGTTTGGGGGTTATATTTATAAATCGGGTAATTTATCGGATAAATGAGCAATTAATTGATACTTATTCACATGCTCATATAACTATTTGTTCACATGTGTCTACTATTGAGTCACATTCACTTACTATTAGGGGAGTTGGTGCAAGATTGATGATACTTGCATGACTAAGTTAAAAATGGAGGTATAGATGGAGGTACTATACTATAATTAATTTTTTCACATGTTTAGAACTATTGAGTCACATGATTTACTATTGATTCACGTGATTTACTATTAGGGGAGGTGGTGCAAGTTTGATAATACTTGGATGACTGAATTAAAAATGAAAGAAAAGTTGGAGGTATTGTACTGTAATATTTTGAGCCCCAAAACGTGCAATTATCGAAACTATATTTTCCTATAAATAGAAGATCATTCTTCCTTCATTTCTCACCAATTCACTAAAGCTTTAGAGCCATTATTATAGAGAAAGATTATAGAGAGAAGCTATAGAGAGAAAATCTATAGAGAGAAAGAAGAAGAGAAGTCTGCTACCTCTCTACTCCAGTATCCAGCTTTATTCTAAGGTAAGGGATATTATTTGTTGTACCTATAAGGGGTATTATTCTTTCGTATTCATGAAGAGAATTACTTTCTTTTAATACTCGTAAGAGTTGTTATTCCATTCTTTATTATTATGTTGGAATAACCTGTTTATGCGAAGAACCGCATACATGGTAAAATTCTTCTGTTATTCCATTCTGTATTATTATGTTGGGATAACCTGTTTATGTGAAGTATCGCATACATGGTAAAATTCTTCTATTATTCCATTCTTTATTATTTTGTTGGAATATCCTGTCGGTGCGAATTTCGCCTAACCTGGTTCCGTTCTTTATTATTCTATTGGAATAACCTGTTTATGCGAAGTACCGCATACATGGTGAGATTATGTTGTTATTCCATTCTTTATTATTCTGTCAAAATATCCTGTCTGTTTGTTTTACGCCGGACCTGGTTCCATTATTTATTATTGCACATTTATTATTCTCGCTGAATATCTCATCGCATGCGTACGCACTTACGGACTGGTTCCATTATTTATTATTCAAAGATTTATTATTCGTCGAATATCACATGCGTGCATTTACGCCGGACCTGGTTCCATTATTTATTATTCTGTTGGGAATAACCTGTCTGTGCGGTCTCTATCGCATGCATCCTTCTATTATTCCATTCTTTATTATTCTGTTGGAATAACTCATCATGTGGATTACCACATGCATGGTGAATGATCCTTTATATTCATTCCTTATTAAATTGTGGAAATGATCAGTTACGTTGATTATGATGAGACTCATAATAAAAGCTTTGGACTGATGAAAATCATGGGTATATGATGTATTAGTAAGTGTTATGATGAGTTATGTTGGTTATTATGTGAAAACATGAAAGTTTCTTAGAAATCACAAAGGGTTGAAAATCAGATTTTGGTAAAAATAGAACATAAAATTCAATTGACCATATCTCCTATTATATTTTGAATTTTTGAGTGTGGTCAAGTTCTAGAGTTAGATCTATGAGTTTTGTAGCATCTCCAAGTGGAATCCTTTGGAAAAGGTGTTGTAGATTTTCGTGTGGGTGATTTTAGCAAAGGAGTCAAAAGTTGAAAATTATTAGAAATGCCATTGTCCAGATTTTAGAAGGGCTGTTTCGGCCACTTAATTTGTGAGAAAAATTCTGGCCTTTTGGGACATGAAAGTATATGGTATAAAGAACCTCCTGTCCAAAAATGATCTCATTCCGACTTAAAATGAGCAAGTTATGACCATTTCAATATTTAGGTTTTTCCGACGAAAAATGCTATAACCGAAGTTCTATAACTCCAATGACCATGAAATTTAAACTGGAGATTCACATTAACATGTGTAAGATCCTGCCAAGATTTGGAAATTTTTGGAGTTAAACTTGAGGTAGCTAATTTCTTAATGAATTAATTGGAAATTGATTTTTTGAAAAATAGTTAATGAATTTTAAAAATTCTGAGAAAAATATATGTTCTTTATGGGACTATATTATGCTAAATCCCAGAAAAGAAATATTTTTGGTACTGATTTGGTATTTTTCATGAAAATAGTTTAGTTACGAACATATGAGTTAAATATGTTATGTGAAGTAACAAAGTTGGAAAATAGGATTTTATGGCTTGAAAATCCTATATAAGTTATATGTAGATTGTTGATAAGGGATTTGATCATTGGTGATGAAATCTTATGAGTATGGCATTCTTTGAATGATTAAATGCATTATTTGATAAAGTGTAAATAATTGAAATAAATTGTTTATAAGTTTAAGAGGTGATTAAAATATTGTTATAATATTAACAATATTAGATTATGAGCTATTTAAGTGATGGATGATATTTTGATAAAATTAAAGTCTTTAATATTTATCCTTGGTTTAGTTTGATTAATGCTTATATCATTGTCATCATCCTCATGCTTATATGGTGATGAAAGTTATCTTTGGCTTACGTGCAAAGATGGACTGTTGTTTATTGAATTATATATCTTTGGCTTACGTGCAAAGATGAATTGTTGATTATTGGTTTTATTGTTGTATATCTTTGGCTTACGTGCAGAGATGGACTTGGTATGATTATGACCAGGGATTATTCGGTATAATCATGACCATTGATGATTTAATGAATATCCTTGGCCCGTAGTGCAGGGATGATTCGATGATGTGGTTTATTTATTAAGCCGAGTCTCAGCGATAAAAATTGATGAAAACTTTTTTAATCATAAAAGATAGTAGATTTTATTCTCTACTTAACTCTTCTAATGGATTGCTTGTTCCGCTGCAGTTAAACTTGATGTCTATTGTATTTTATCAGTTTAACATTGTTGAAGACTAATGATAATTTATTCTGCATTATCTTAGTCATAATATTTCTTACTGGGCTAGTTGAGTTCACCCTTTCCTTCACTGTTCTCTTCAGGAAATGAGAATATAGCTGGGACAAGTCGGGGAACGGAGTGACGGTCCAGATGATAGCATTAGTAGTCCTCACTATTCTATTAAATAGTGTGACAATAAATGTAATGAGGACTCTATTGAGAGTGGATATTGTCTAGAAGGCAATATTCTTGTTTAAACTCTCAGCTTATATTTTGTCGTATGTTCCACGACAGTTGTATTATTAAGTTGTATTTTTGTACCATGTATTTAGCAACTCAAGATGGGTGATGTATACCTGTTTTGGGGACGTCACAGTTGGTATCAAAGCTTAGGGATATGATCCCTGGCTGAGATGTGAGACAAGAACTAGGAGGGGAGAGACGGGGAATTCCTTCGTTAGTATGACCTACCTAAGTTTATTTGGTATTTAATTGGTTGGTCAGAGTATAGAGATAATATGTGATATGTTAATTAACCCTTGTTTTGTGACAGTGTTTGAAAATGGCATCCGAGAATGTTGAGAATAGCAATGAAGCACATGAGACCTTTGAGTCAGCTCAACCAAAAGGTAACAACCAACAACACTATAATAATCATACTGGTGGCAACGACCATCGGAACAATGATAACCATCGTGGGAGAAATTATCATGCCAAGAAGGGTAATCACTTCGGTGGTAATCATGGCCAAGATAATAGAAGTGGAAATTTCAAGAAGAGAAGGTCACCTAGCCCGATTTTGTCATGTACCAAAGTCAAGTCCAGCTAGGACGGTGGCACCAAAGGCGGATACGGACAAAACAAAGTCGGTGGTTTCAGGAGGAGCATTTTTCGTGACTTCTCAAAAAGCGAGTAACCCGAACGAAGTTAGCACGGGTTATTTAATTATAAATTTTACGAAGTCTATACCTTTTTAGATACCGGTTCTACCCATTCTTTTATCTCTCTTGCTTGCGTTCAACGTTTAAATTTGACCCCAGAGAAGTTAGACTTTGACTTATCGGTTGAAGCTCCGTTAGGAGAAACCTTCATTACATGTGCTATCCAAGTCTTTGATGAGAGTCACAGTTTTGAATGATATTTCTTTTGTTAATAAATTTCCTGACGTATTCTTGAAGACTGCTTAGCCTACCTCTAGAGCGTAAAATCAAATTTTGTATTGACCTCAGTACAAAACTCATTTCTAAAACCCTCAAGTATTTCTTTACCTAAAACGAACGTATTATGTGCCAAAGATGTTGGCTCGAGCTGTTGATGATTATGATCGTACCATTCAATACCATCGTGGGAAAGCGAACGTGGTAGCTGACGTGTTGAGTAGAAGATCGTATGCGTTTATGAGTGCGAACTTGTTAACACAAAGACCCATTTCGTATAACTTATAAATGATGAGGATAGAGTTAAAGACTCTAGGGACTCACGTGAAGATAACGATTATACGAGTAGAATCAACTTTAATCAATAAAGTTAAAGTTGTGCAAGCTACATACTCAGAGCTGATGAATACGAAGAAGAAAGTTCAAGAGGGCGTTATTCTAGAAGCAAGAATCGATGAAGAGAGGAAATCTCAACCCTCGATTTTATTGGCCCATTTGAAATCCTTGATCGAGAAGGAACTGTGGCCTATAGAATCGTTTTACCGCCAAGTATGTCGCGTGTTCATAAAGTTTTTCACGTATCGATGTTACGTAAATATGTGGATGACCCGAACCACGTTATTAAATTAGAACCAGACGAGATAGCAAAAGATTTAACATATGAGGAGATACGTGTTAAAATCTTGGATAAGAAAGATCATATTCAACACTCAAAGGTTATACCTCATGAGTTAGAATCTGAAATGAAGTCAATGTATCCTCATCTGTTCGGCATACCAGGTACATACGTAAATTTTGAGGGCAAAATTTCATAAGGAGGGGAGATTGTAAAATCCCAAATTTTACGAATAAATATTTAAATTTCTCGAAATATTTTTTTTAATATTATGGTGTGGATTTGATATAATGTTATAGTTGTGGGTAGTATTTATAAATTTTGCAAAGTATACAAGTTGTTATATAATATTCTTTTTGTTGGGGAAAATTCGTACGACGACATAATCATTGGTGGACCCCACAACAGAAGTACTGTCGTAGTTAGAAAATGACAAAAATATTTTATGAAAATAATTGGCGCTTAGTTTTACTGAATTAAAACTGTTGAACTACCATTAGTAAAAGTACAAGATGTCTGGCGTGGTTGCATAGTAGCATACACGGTATTGATTATTGATGCTTACGTGAGAAGTCACTCAGTTATACTCAATTATTGCTACAAGAATTTCGCGATCATATCTCTCATATTATTGATTCAGTTATTGTCACAGTATCAGCTGCATAATATTTTATATATTATCAAATCAATAATTGAGACGACAAAGTTATTCATATTATTAAATTGCAATATTTACAATGTCTAGAAGTTCTGTCAAGGAGAGGTTTGGTCATCTAATTGCGCGCCAATAAGGAGAAATCCTTATCGAAAAGCCCCCTCTTTCCTGGGAACGACCTGGTTGTTAAATATTGTGAGTTATAATATTAATGATGAATAAGTTCGTGTTGATTAAAGATGAATTTGATAGTTCCATTATATTGGGATTATTAGTGTTAGTTGAAATCGACATCTATTCCGATGATAATTGATGTTTGGGGGTTATATTGATAAATCGGGTAATTTATCGGATAAATGAGCAATTAATTGCTACTTATTCACATGCTCATATAACTATTTGTTCACATGTGTGTACTATTGAGTCACATTCATTTACTATTAGGGGAGTTGGTGCAAGATTGATGATACTTTCACGACTAAGTTAAAAATGGAGGTATAGATGGAGGTACTATACTATAATTGATTTTTTCACATGTTTAGAACTATTGAGTCACATGATTTACTATTGATTCACATGATTTACTATTAGGGGAGGTGGTGCAAGTTTGATAATACTTGGATGACTGAATTAAAAATGAAAGAAAAGTTGGAGGTATTGTACTGTAATATTTTGAGCCCCAAAACATGCAATTATCGAAACTATATTCTCTTATAAATAGAAGCTCATTCTTCCTTTATTTCTCACCAATTCACTAAAGCTTTAGAGCCATTATTATAGAGAAAGATTATAGAAAGAAGCTATAGAGAGAAAATCTATAGAGAGAAAGAAGAAGAGAAGTCTGCTACCTCTCTACTCCAGTATCCAACTTTATTCTTAGGTAAGGGATATTATTTGTTGTACCTGTAAGGGGTATTATTCTTTCGTATTCATGAAGAGAATTACTTTCTTTCAATACTCGTACGAGTTGTTATTCCATTCTTCATTATTATGTTGGAATAACCTGTTTATGCGAAGTACCGCATACATGGTAAAATTCTTCTATTATTCCATTATGTATTATTATGTTGGGATAACCTGTTTATGCGAAGTACCGCATACATGGTGAAATTCTTCTATTATTCTATTCTTTATTATTATTCGTTGAAATATCACCGCGGTGTGAATTTCTTTGACACGGTTCCGATTCTTTATTATTCTCATTGAATAACTTTGTTTATATGGCAATCACCGCATACGTGGTGAGATTACGTTGTTATTCCATTCTTTATTATTCGCCGGAATATCCTCGCTCTGCATTTATTTTCTGTGGGACTGGTTCCATTATTTATTATTCCACATTTATTATTCTCATCGGACTATCTCGTCTGCGTGCGTTTCTGTGGGACTGGTTCCATTATTTATTATTCAAAGATTTATTATTTCGTCGAATATCCATTCTGCATTTGCATTTCTGTGGGACTGGTTCCATTATTTATTATTCTGTTGGGAATAACCTGTCTGTGCAGTCTCTATCGCATGCATCCTTCTATTATTCCATTCTTTTTTATTCTGTTGGAATAACCTGTCTATGTGGATTACCACATGCATGGTGAATGATCCTTTATATTCATTCCTTATTAAATTATGGAAATGATCTAGTTACGTTGATTATGATGAGACTCATAATAAAAGCTTTGGACTGATGAAAATCATGGGTATATGAAGTATTAGTAAGTGTTATGATGAGTTATGTTGGTTATTATGTGAAAACATGAAAGTTTCTTAGAAATCACAAAGGGTTGAAAATTAGATTTTGGTAAAAATGGAACATGAAATTCAAATGACCATATCTCCTATTATATTTTGAATTTTTGAGTGTGGTCAAGTTCTAGAGTTAGATCTATGAGTTTTGTAGCATCTCCAAGTGGAATCACTGGAAAAGGTGTTGTAGATTTTCGTGTGGACTTATTTTAGCAAAGGAGTCAAAAGCTGGAAATTACCGAAATGCTACTGTCTAGATTTTAGAAGGGTTGTTTCGGCCACTTAATTTGTGCCAAAAATTCTGGCCTTTTGGGACATAAAAGTATATGGTATAAAGAACCTCCTGTCCAAAAAATGAGCTCATTCCGACTTAAAATGAGCAAGTTATGACCATTTCAATATTTAGGTTTTTCTGACGAAAAATGCTATAACCGGAGTTTTATAACTCCGATGACCATGAAATTTAAACTGGAGACTCACATTAATATGTGTAAGATCCTGCCAAGATTTGGGAATTTTTGGAGTTAAACTTGAGGTAGCTAATTTCTTAAGGAATTAATTGAAAATTGATTTTTTGAAAAATAGTAAATGAATTTTTAAAATTTCGAGAAAAATATATGTTCTTTATGGGACTATATTATGCTAAATCTCAGAAAAGAAATATTTTTGGGACTAATTTGGTATTTTTCATGAAAATGGTTTAGTTACGAACATATGAGTTAAATATGTTATGTGAAGTAACAAAGTTGAAAAATAGGATTTTATGGCTTGAAAATCATATATAAGGTATATGTAGATTGTTGATAAGGGATTTGATCATTGGTGATGAAATCTTATGAGTATGGCATTCTTTGAATGATTAAATGCATTATTTGATAAAGTGTAAACAATTAAAATAAATTGTTTATAAGTTTAAGAGGTGATTAAAATATTGTTATAATATTAACAATATTAGATTATGAGCTATTTAAGTGATGGATAATATTTGGATAAAATTAAAGTATTTAATATTTATCCTTGTTTTAGTTTGATTAATGCTTATATCATTGTCATCATCCTCATGCTTATATGGTGATGAAAGTTATCTTTGGCTTACGTGCGAAGATGGACTGTTGTTTATTGAATTATATATCTTTGGCTTACGTGCAAAGATGAATTGTTGATTATTGGTTTTATTGTTGTATATCTTTGGCTTACGTGCAGAGGTGGAATTGGTATGATTATGACCAGGGATTATTCGGTATAATCATGACCATTGATGATTTAATGAATATCCTTGGCCCGTAGTGCAGAGATGATTCGATGATGTGGTTTATTTATTAAGCTGAGTCTCAGCGATAAAAATTGATAAAAACTTTTTTAATCATAAAAGATAGTAGATTTTATTCTCTACTTGACTCTTTTAATGGATTGCTTATTCCGCTGCAGTTAAACTTGATGTCTATTGTATTTTATGAGTTTAACATTGTTGAAGACTAATGATAATTTATTCTGCATTATCTTAGTCATAATATTTCTTACTGGGCTAGTTGAGCTCACCCTTTCCTTCACTATTCTCTTCAGGAAATGAGAATATAGCTGGGACGAGTCGGAGAACGGAGTGACGGTCCAGATGATAGCATTAGTAGTCCTCACTATTCTGTTAAATAGTGTGACAATAAATGTAATAAGGACTCCATTGAGAGTGGATATTGTCTAGAAGGCAATATTCTTGTTTAAACTCTCAGCTTATATTTTGTCGTATGTTACACGACAGTTGTATTATTAAGTTGTATTTTGTATTTTTGTACCATGTATTTGGCGACTCAAGATGGGTGATGTATACCTGTTTTGGGGGCATCACACTAACTTTGGGCTTGATTTAAATTATCTTTGGGCCTTGATATAAATCTTCATTGGGCCTTCTTTATTACTCATTTGGGCTTGGCAAAGTCCAAGTCCATTAACCAATAGTCAATCTTCACTTTGGTTGACCAAAACTTTTATTTCTCGTATTCTTATCGTACAATTCTCGAATTCTTTTCGTATATACTTCGTATAATATTCATTTCATACTTGGTATTATTTTTTATATTGTACTTGTATAATACATTGTATTATACTCGTATTCTTTCCGTATAATAATATGTCTTATTATACTTAATCATTCTTTTATTCAAATTTTCACTTTCCCTAACAATCTCAATTTGAGTACGCAGGCAAAAAATTGCGTTTGCTATAATTGAATTAATATTGGATTATCCATCTTTCGTCATAATTCTATCATTACGTATTTTTAGAAAATTCAAAAATAATTCCTGAGCATAAATGAATGAATAGTATTTTTCCAAAAATTTCTCAGAAAACTTTTATTTTCGCCTTGGAAATTCACACACTTTAATTCTAGCACATAACCAAAATACTAACCACATCCATTCATTCTAGGTCATAGAACGACCTTTAACTTCCTTACTCAGAAATAATAAATATATTTCTTATTTTATTCAATATAATCAAATAAAATTAATTTACATGAAATTTATATTTTCTCGGTCGTTACAGTCTTCCCCCTTATAAAGATTATGTCCCCAGAATCTCAATACAAGTTAATCAAATAGATGAGGATAATTCTTTTTCATTTTCTCTTTGAGTTCCCACATTGATTCTTTGACATTGTGGTTCCTCCATACTGCCTTCACCGAAGGTATTACTTTACTTCTCAAGACTTGCTCTCCTATCAATAATTTGAATCGGAATTTCTTCATATGTTAAGTCTTTCTCAACCTGAATAGGTTCATATTCTATTACGTGCTTATAATCTGGCTTATAAGGGAGTAATATAGAAATATAAAATACATCATGTATATGTTCTAACTCTAGAGGTAATGATATCACATAAGCTACCTCTCCTACCCTCTTTAATATCTCAAAAGGTCCTATAAACCTCGGACTTAACTTTTTCTTCTTTCTAAAACGTATCTTTCCTTTTGATGAGTGAGTTTTATACCCAAGAATCGAGTGCATTTGAGCTTAATCTTTTGGTTAGTTTTTAAGCGTTGTGTGTGCATTTCATATATTTTATGTTATTTTGTAGGCTATGACATGACATTGGCATGAAGAAGCAAGGAAAAGCAATTTAAAAATCTTTTTGACTAAAATATGCAAGTAAATGCAAGAAGGGAAGATTGCAGGTCTTTTAACACCAAGTTTGTGACGCCCCCAAAATAGGTATACACAACTCATTCTGAGTCGCCAAATACATGGTATGTAATTTAAATACAAACTTAATTTATACAACTGTCGTGCAAAATATGACAACACAATAGCTGAGTTTTAATACAAATATTGTCTCATAGACAATATCCAAAATCAAATGGAGTCCTCATTATAATTATTTTCACACTATTTTATAGAATAGTGAGGACTACTATAGCAACCATCTTGGACCATCACTCTATTCCCCGACTAGTCTCAGCTATATTCTCATTTTCTGAAGAGAACAATGAAAGAAAAGGGTGAGCTCAACTAGCCCAGTCTTCAACAATATAAAAACTGATAGAATACAATAGACAACAAGTTTAACTGCAGGGAAACATGCAATCCATTAGAAGAGTCAAGTAGAGCATAATTTCTACTATCTTCTATGATTTAAAAGTTCATCATCAATATTTTATCTCTAGAACACAATTCAATAAATAATCCACATCACCAAATTATTCATGCACTACGGGCTAAGGATATTCGTTAGTATCACATCCACGAATTATCCATGCACTACAGGCCAAGGATATTCGTTATTATCACATCCACGAATTATCCATGCACTACGGGCCAAGGATATTGGTTATTATCACCAGTTGTAAGACCCCAATTTTTATGAATAAAGATGAATTTTTCTATAAATATCATTTTGAATAATTATTGTGTTGATTTGTTATAATATTAAAGTTGTGGGTAATAATTATAAATTTTGCAAAGTAATAAAGTTGTTATATAATATTCGATTGGTCGGGGAATATTCATTTTAATAGGAAATATTCGTACAACGGCACAATAATTGGTGGACCCCACAACAGAATTATTGTCGGATTGAGAAAATGACAAAAATATTTTTATGAAAATAGCGGCGAAAGTTTTACTGTTAATCTGTTGAAACACCCGGTGTTAAAAGTAAATGCGATGTCGTGTGGTTGCATAGTAGCACTGCAGTATTGATTATTGATGTTTACGTGAAGTCACTCAGTTTTGTTCAATTATTGCTACTAAAGAATTGTTGCATAGTATCTCACGTTATTTGATTCAATTATTGTCAATATTTTATATATTATTAAATCAATAATTGAGACGACAAAGTTATTCATATTATTATTTGCAATATTGATAATGTCTAGAAGTTCTGTCAATGAGAGGTTTGGTCACCTAATTGCGCGCCAATAGGGACAAATCCTTATTGGAAAGCCCCCTCTTTCCTGAGAATGACCTGGTTGTTAAATATTGCGAATTATAATAATGATGATAAATGTTGTTAAAAATATTGAGAGGATTTTTATGAAGTATTTGATGTAATTTTTGCGTATTATTTGGATCACCACTTACCCATTTTTCAAAATAGTCAGGAGAAAGTTATCTCAATTTTTGTTTTATATATATATATATATATATATATATATATATATATATATATTATATCTTTTTTGTTTTGTTTTTATTGGATGGTTGATTGAAATTTAGCATCCGTGATTCTCAAAGTTTTCATCCGTGAGTTGCACATCTATTGCATTCGTGATTTTTTCTTGCACAGTGCCCTTCTATTCTCCTATAAATAGGATGCTTAGTTAGAATTGAAAATCACACCTGAATCAGAGAATTCTTCTTCTATAATATTGAGCGTATTTCTTTAGAGTTTTAGAAAGCTTTGAGCGTAGAAAACAGTGAAAGTTTTCTTTACGAATATCCCCGCCCTACCAGTTGGAATACTCTTCTTTTCAAGGTAAGGGGTATTATTTATTTCATATTCTGAAGAGAGATTATTTTTCATATTCGTATGAATATTATTTTCGTTTAATATTCGTAAGGGATGTTATTTTTGTTCAATATTCGCTTGAAATAATATTTTTTTCCATACTCTGTAGTATGTAAGTAATATTATTTCGTTTCAGATTTCGAATTCTATAATCGTTTTGTTAAATTTTTGGCTTCTAAACTTCATGAAATTAGTAGAATATCCTTGATATTTGCGCTTCATCCAGTATCTTTTCATGGAAATATTATTCTGAGCATTCTTGATAAGTTTTAACTTTTTTATGCCGGAGTACTATTCACAGGGTTACTATTCCCGAAGTACTATTTACAGAGTACTATTCACTCGAGTACTATTCACCCGGGGTACTATTCATGATAAAAATTGATTCGTTTTCAGTCCAAATTATTTTTGGTATAATATTATTCTTGAATTTTACTCCACAAAGCAGTATCATATTGACAATTTGGACGTTATTGATTTCTAGATAAATTAAATTATAAATCTTTAAAAATTTATCCTTGAACTTGTTTTATTGAATTCTTATATCATTGTCATCATCTTCATGTTTATATTATGTTGAAAGTCATCGTGGTATTCGTAGTGCATAGATGGACTTGGTATGATTATGACCAGGGATTATTCGGTATAATCATGACCGTAATGTTACAAATGATGTGGTAAAAGTCCCCATTGGCCCGTAGTGCATTGATAGAAAGTTGTTGGCATGATCATGACCATTAATGAAAACACGAATATCCTTGGCCCGTAGTGCATGGATAATTTGTGGTTGTGATACTAATGAATATCCTTGGCCGTAGTGCAGGGAAGATGTGGATTATTTATTAAGCTGAGTCTCAGCGATAAAAGTGATGAAAAATCTTTTAAATCATAGAAGATAGTAGATTTTATTCTCTACTTGACTCTTCTAATGGATTGCTTGTTCCGCTGCAGTTAAACTTGATGTTTGTTATATGTTATCAGTTTAACACTGTTGAAGGGTAACGATAATTTATTCTGCGTTATCTTAGTCATAATATTTCTTACTAGGCTAGTTGAGCTCACCCTTTTGCTTTCATTGTTCTCTTTAGGAAATGAGAACGTAGCCGGGACTAGTCGAGGAATGGAGTGACGGTCCATATGATAGTATTAGTAGTCCTCACTATTCTATGAAATAGTGTGATAATAAATGTATTGAGGACTTCATTTGAGTTTGAATACTGTCTAGAAGACAATATTCGTATTAAACTCTCAGTTTATGTTTTGTCGTATTTTACATGGCAGTTGTATTATTAAGTTAAATTTCATTTTTGTACCATGTATTTGGTGACTCAAGATGGGTGATGTATACCTATTTTGGGCGCATCACACCAGTGGTCATGATCATACTGATACAACTGTCCATCAATACACTACGGGCCAATGAGGACTTTTACAACATCATTTGTAACATTACAGGTCATGATTATACCGATACATAATTCCTTATCATAATCATACCAATCAATAGTCCATCTATGCACTATAGGCCAAAGATAACTTTCATCACAATTTAAGCATCAAGATGATGACAATGATATAAGAATTCAATTAAGTGAGAGAAAGGATAAATTTTAAAGATTTATAATTCAATTTATCCAAAGTTCAAGAATGTCCAAATTGTCAACATGATAACTACTTTGTGGAGTAAAATTCAAGAATAATATTCATGTATCAAAAATAATTTGGATAGAAAAGAAATCAATTTTTTTGTCGTGAATAGTACCCCGGGTGAATAGTACCTGAGTGAATAGTACCCGAGTGAATAGTACCCTGTGAATAGTACTTCATGAATAGTACCCCGTGAATAGTAGCGTATATATGAATAGTACCATATGAATAGTAGCGTATGTATGAATAGTGTCGTATGTATGAACAGTGCCCATGAATAGTACTCCAGCATGAAAAGGTTAAAATTTAACAAGAATGTTCAAAAAAATATTTCAGTGGAACGATACTAGATGAACCGCAAATTTCAAGGAGTAAAGAAGCAATACTTATCAAAATAAGTGTAGATTTAGGAATATGAAACGAAATAATATTACTTATATACTACAGAGTATGGAAGAAAATATTATTTCTTATGAATATTGAACAAAAATAATATCCCTTAATATCGCTGGAATTGACTTTGCTATAGTGCATATTTCACCCATAACTACTTCGTCGTACTCCTAATCCATGATTTGAATCATTAATCTTTGGTCCATATCGAATTGGGGTTGACCGCTCTATACAGGATAATTCAAAACTCGATGTTGGGCTCTCCCAATTGCTGTCCAAAAAGAGAAATACATATCATCTATTTTAGCCTTCTTGGATCGGACTTCTCTTTCTACAATATCAACGCGTCGTGCGGCTTTTACTCATTCATCCTCCATTCTCACTCATTCAGTTGTTTCTTCTTTTAGATGATCTTTGACATTTGCATTCTCAGATTTTAGCTCTATTATCATATACTCTGCCAAAGAGAGCTTCTATTCAAGCATCGCATATCGGGTAGCAAAGTCTTGAATTATTGCATCCCTTTGTTCCACGACCGCCTACCATTCTTCACCCTGCTCTTCTAACTCACGAATATGATCTTGCAGTTCTACATTTTGATCATAAAATTCTCCTAATAAATCCTCCTCAGGTTCCTCTTCTTCCTCACTCTCAACTTCTACCTCTGCGACTAGCTCAGGTGCAACTATTAATTCTTCACGCATTACATAGATATCTCTAATTTCTTCTTCTCCTGACATCCTACAATCAAGTTTAATAACTTAATTAGTACTCTGCAATAAAAATCTTTGTTATAACAAAATATTATACTCCTATATTTATTCTTTAAATGAATCTCCTTGATTCATCACTTAAAACTCTATATGAGTTCATCTCTTGATTTTCAGATGTCATTTTCAAATACTGCCACAAAACAAGGGTTAATTGACATGCCACATATTATCCCTATATTCTGACCGACCAATTAAATAACAAATAAGCTTAGGTAGGTCATACTAGCAAAGGATTTACCCGTCTCTCCCCTCCTGGTTCTAGCCTCAAATCTCCGCCAGGGATCATATCCCTAAGCTCAGATATCAACTATGAATCCCCCAAAATAGGTATACACAATCCATTCTGAGTCGCCAAATACACGGTACATAATTCAAATACAAACTTAATTTATGCAACTGTCGTGCAAAATATGAAAACACAATAGCTGAGTTTTAGTACAAATATTGTCTCGTAGATAATATCCAAAATCAAATGGAGCCCTCATTATAATTATTTTCACACTATTTTATAGAATAATGAGGACTACTATAGCAACCATCTTGGACCGTCACTCCATTCCCCGACTAGTCCCAGCTATATTCTCATTTTCTGAAAAGAACAATGAAAGAAAAGGGTGAGTTCAACTAGCCCAGTAAAGAATATTATGACTAAGATAATGTAGAATAAATTATCCTTAGTCTTCAATATTATAAAAACTGATAAAATACAATAGACAACAAGTTTAACTGCATTGGAACATGCAATCCATTAAAAGAGTCAAGTAGAGCATGATGTCTACTATCTTTTATGATTTAAAAGTTCATCGTCAATATTTTATCTCTGCAACACAATTCAATAAATAATCCACATCACCGAATTATCCATGCACTACGGGCCAATGATATTCGTTAGTATCACGTCTATGAATTATCCATGCACTATGGGATAAGGATATTCGTTATTATCACATACATCCATGAATTATCCATGCACTACGGGCCAAGGATATTCGTTATTATCACTATTGGTCATGATCATACCGATACAACTGTTCATCAATGCACTACGGGCCAATGAGGACTTTTACCATATCATTTGTAACATTATAGGTCATGATTATACCGATACATAATTCTTGGTCATAATCATACGAAACAATAGTCCATCTATGCACTACGGGCCAAAGATGACTTTCATCACAATTTAAGCACGAGGATGATGACAATGATATAAGAATTCAATTAAGTGAGAGCAAGGATAAATTTTAAAGATTTATAATTCAATTTATCCAGAGTTTAAGAATGTCCAAATTATCAACATGATAACTGCTTTGTGGAGTAAAATTCAAGAATAATATTCATGTATCAAAAATAATTTGGACAGAAAAGAAATTATTTTTTTATCGTGAATAGTACCCCAGGTGAATAGTATCCTGTGAATAGTACTTTGTGAATAGTACTCCGTGAATAGTACTGTATGTATGAATAGTACCGTAGGTATGAATAGTGTCGTATATATGAATAGTGCCCATAAATAGTACTCCGACATAAAAATGTTAAAACTTAACAAGAATGTTCAGAAAAATATTTCAGTGGAACGATACTAGATGAAGTGCAAATTTCAAGGAAATTCTACTAATTTCAAGGAGTACAGAAGCAATACTTATCAAAATAAGTGTAAATTTAGGAATATGAAATGAAATAATATTATTTACATGCTACAGAGTATGAAGGAAAATATTATTTCTTACGAATATTGAACAGAAATAATATTGAACGAAAATAATATTTCTTATGAATATTGATTGAAGATAATATCCCTTACGAATATTGAACAAAAATAATATTTCTTACGAATATTGAACAAAAATAATATTCCTTACGAATATGAAAAATAATATCGCTTGTGAATATGAAATAAATAATACCCCTTAAATTAAAAGGAGAGTACTTCTGACTGGTTTAACGGGGATATTCTTGAAAAAAACTTGCACTATTTGCTACACTCAAAGTTTTCTTAAACTAAAAAAAAATACGCTCAATATTATAGAAGAAGAATTCTCTGATTCTGGTGTAATTTTCATTTCTAAACTAAGCATACTATTTATAGGAGAATGGCATGATACTATTTAGGAAAAAAATCACGGACTGCATAGTAACATTTTTCACGGGCGCCGAATTCGACTGAATTTTTTGATTTTTACTATGCAGTACAATGCAAACACTATGCAGTATTTTGCAAACAACATGCAGTACTATGCAGTACTATGCAAACACTATGCAATATAAAACAAAAGCTGAGATAACTTTCTACCAACGATTTTGAAAAATGAGTAAGTGGGGGTCCATGTAATAAGCCAAATTTATAATAAATACTTCATGACAAACCCCTTTTATTTATCACAATTCACTTGACTAATCACATTTTTAATCTTTCAACGTTTATTCATCATTAATATTATAACTCACAATATTAATAACCAGATCATTCCCAGGAAAGAGGGGGCTTTCCGATAAGGACTTTTCCTTATAGGCGCGCAATTAGATGACCAAACATCTTTCCTTGACAGAACTTTTTAGACATTGTCAATAATACAAAAAATAATATGAATAACTGTGTTGTCTCATTTATTTATTTAATAATATAAAATATTGTGCAGTTGATACTGTGACAATAATTGAATCAATAATATGAGATACTATGCATCAACTACTGTTGCAATAATTGAATAAAACTGAGTGACTTCTCACGTAAGCATCAATACTCAAAGATACTGTGCAATACCGTGTGCTACTATGCAACCACGCGTATTACTGTACTTTTATCATCGGATATTTCAATAGTTTAACGGTAAAAGTTTTGTCATTATTATTATAAAAAGTTTATTTCTGTCGCTTTCTAAATCTGACAGTAATTCCGTTGTGGGTTCCACCAATGATTGTGTCGTCGTACAAATATTACCTGACCAAACGAATATTTTATGACAAATTGTTTCCTTTGAAAAATTTATAAATATTACCCACAACTATAACATTATATCAAATCCACACCTTATTATTCAAAATAATATTTAGAGAAAATTAAATCTTTATTCATAAAAAGTTGGGGTCTTACAAAGTTGGATGCATGTTCTTGGCTTGAAACCTATATTGTATTGTAGATCTACTTCTTATCTTTCTGAAATATCTTGAATCATCCCAATCGGAGTTTGGATGTGAGAGTTATGGTATTTTATTAACAAAGTTCAAAACTAAGAGTTGTCATGCTTGTCATTTACATAGCAGCCACTTGAATCCAAATTTCAAACTTGATCTGGCCAGAATCTGTCAATTCTTAAAGAATGACAATTGTAGATCTCGTCGATATCTTCGATTTGATAGGTGTTTGGCCCCGTAACTCCTAGTGGATCAAACGTTATGCCTGTTTTACCAAAGGATGTCGCAGTAGAAAATTGATCGGCGCGGGGCGAGCCAGAAATGAACTAAGAGTGGCGCGGGGCACACCAGAAATGAACTAAGACCAACGTGGGGTGCGCTAAAAATGAACTAAGAGCATCACGGGGTGCGCTGGACCATCAAATTTTCTATCACTGTAGTGTGAGGTGCGCTTAAATTGGCCTAGGAGTAGCGCTGGGCACGCCAAACGGCGGGGAGATAGTTGATTTGGGTGTTATGTTATTCAATTTGAGCTAGAGTAGGATTGTTAGTTGCCTAACTTGCTAGGGTTTTTCATAGGTCTATAAATACTTAATTATAGCTTGGATTGGAGAGACTTCTTCTAGACTTTTGACTACAATTCGTTGAAACCTTGTGGAGACTTGAAGATTGCATTGGAGAACATTGAAGGCATATATTGAAGCTTGAAGATCAGAGAATCCTAGACAGAGTTTTTCTTCTTCTCTTAACTTCATTATCTATACTTATGATGTTATTTAATTTTGATCTTCTTATTTCTATTATGATGATGAACTAATTTCCCAATTAGGGGTACAATGGAACCCTTTGTAATTTAAAATTCAATTATCATTATTTTCACTTGTTGATCCTATTGAGTTGATTGTTTTATTTTGTGCTTAATCTATTAATTTTTTAGCTAAAAATTAATTTGATATCTTTAATGGAATTAAAAGAGGAAATCTTAGATTAGATCTAAATATAACAACGCATGAATTTGTTGATTTTTCTTAAGGATAACATAACAATTTATGAGACAAAATTACTTATATGTCATGCGTAACTGTGTTAGGAGTTTGTGCTTAATGAAATCTATTTTAAGTATCTTGCACGAAAGTAGCAAAATAACTTAAATAGGTTTTTTTTATTAATCATTGACAGATGTTAATAAATTGATAGGCAATCCTAGTTGTCAATTCATTGGATTAAAAAGTGGAAATAAGCTAAGGCGGTTATTGTTGAGAAATTGGGGAAATTGTATTCCTATGTCTTTATCAACTGCTGATCAATAATCATTAGTTAATTTAGTATTCTTTTTATTTGTTCTTAATTAAAATAATTTTCACAAAACAATTGGAGTGACTGTTTAAGTGAATTTGAATTAATAAAAACTTGTTAATTGGATTAATTTTTAGTAACTGTTCTCTGTGGGTTTGAAAACCTTTCTTATCACTTAATTACTTGATTGTTCATGTGCACTTGCGCGTATTTTTTATTATATAAATCAGACAACAAGTTTTTGGCGTCGTTGCTGGGGAACGGTTCTAATAATTATTTTGTTATTAGTTTTTATCAATTTAATTTATTTAAATATTTTTTTCTTTCTTTTTGTTTTAATTTTTTTTCCCTTTACGAGGTACATCATGGCTAACTATAATTATCAATGGCCTTATACGAGAATGACTCAACCAAATGCAACAGGGATATATGAACTCGATGAGTTGTCAGCACAGATGGAGACACTTTCGGTGATTTCTGATTATTGTGTTGGACCTCATCCGACTCATCAATGCGCCAACAGTTTTGATTTAATACAATACAGTGGCAACTTTGGTGACTACTCCAATAATTATGTCTATTCCAACAACTATCAACAGGATTGAGACTATCATTCAAATTTCTCTTGCCAACAACCACCCCCATAACAAGAAAAGAAACCAGAACAAGAGAAGCTTCTGATTAAGTACATAAAAGAGAATGAGGTGTGGAAAAATAATCAGGAAGTGACTCTTAGAAATATAGAGAATCAGATGGGGCTGTTGGTAAGTGCCCTTAATAATCACCCTTAAGGTGAATTGCCAAGTAACATGGTTCCTGAAACTGATGGAGTACCCTAGTCAATAGTCATTGATGCTGAAAAGGAGGAGACAAGTGGGGAGCAAAAAAAGGAGGCCGACGAAGATCCAACCTTGAATTCCATAGTAGATGAGCTGATTTTAATAGTGCCCCATGTACTTTCTCCACCAAAGCTCAAGGCTCCAGGCAGTTTTACAATCTCATGCCTAATTGGTATTAATTTCGTAGGCAGAGCTCTATGTGACATTGGAACCAATATAAATTTCCAGCCATGGTGGAATGAGACAAGGGTCCATGAGAAGATGGATGAAGATCCAGTTGTGTTCAAAAAGATCCAATTTAATATTCGATTAACAGACATAGTGGAGCACACACCTTGTTACTTGAAGGTCTTAAAGGAGAATCTATCTATAAAGAACAAGCTAGGTGAATTTGAAACAATGGCCCTCACTGAAGCAGAGCCCTCAAATGTTATATTATTATTTATGGATAGAGGGTTCCTCAATTTTCAAAGGGGAATTGGATAGAGAGTTGAAGAAGTCGGGCTGACGACTCTAAAACAAGCGCTTATTGGGAGGCAACCCAAGTTTAAATTTTTATTTTTAGTAGTTAATAAATTTTCATTTTTTAGGATTTAATAAACTTGCTTCTATTGTGTTCACAGGTTAGTCAAGTCTAATTCAAGTGTAGTGCACGATTCATTCTAATGTGCCTAACCTATTCTCCAAACTTAGCAGACAAGGAGGAAGATTGCTATATTTTCAGGGAAGTCCTCTGCTTTACTTTTTCCTATTTCAGCCATTGAGGACAATGTCTAGTTTATGTTTAGATTCATTTTAGTGTCGTATTGCATATAGTTAGTTAATTTCATTGTAGTTCATTATTTTTACGTTTTAGCATTGTGTTTTTGCATTTAGTGTGCATATTATACATGGTAGTACTTATATATTCATATATGTGTTGCATTAGTATGTGTTCATATAGTATAATTGCATTTTTGCATGAATCTGTGTGATCGATTGGTGTGTCTTTGCTTGGCCATTGATGAGATTGGCACTTTATGTTGATTTGAAAAGAATTGATAATTGGTGCTTAACCCTAAATTGAGTCATAATGGTAATCTAAGTTTATCAAAAGCTTGTGTAGCTGGTTAGCATGTAGATTTTCTTATTTTAACTGATTTGGATCAAAGGAGTTCATAACTATCTTCTAGGGGGAAAGTTGAAGCTTAAATTTTAATGACATCTGTAAATGTTGACATGGAGGCTAAAAGAAACTAAATAAACAAGTTTAGGGGAATCTATGGGGCATAAAAATAAGAAAAATCAAGAAAATCAAGAAAAATATTTATATATCTATTATTATATTGACTTGTTTGGTTCTGTAGCCTTTACTACTCGGATAAGTAAGCCCTAGGGGTGTCTCTACACCCAGTGCCCTAAAACCATCTAGTTTGGGAGTCGTTGGTCAAAATTTCACTAAATGAGTAGTTCTGAAAAGCCTAAAAGAATCAGACATTGCACAGTCAAGTGTTAGCACGAGATGGAGTGTAAAACGCACTCGTGAATAAATAAATTATGAATAAAACTCCATAGGGACCCTCGAGCTTGGTAAATATATGAATTTGGCTAGAATTGTTGTGTTTATAGAAATAATTGCTTTGAATGGTGAGTTTTGCCTCTTAAGAATTAAATTATGAAACCCAGTTTGATCTGTAGTTGGTTGGAGCTAGTAAACGATCACACACACACTGCATGGGTAATGATGGGTTTAGATTACTGGATTGATTCAATTTATTAGTTTGCATTGATGAAATGTTCTATTTGAGTTTCTTGAGGATATCTCAGAGGCTTGTTGTTAATATTCATACTAATTTATTGCCAGATTTATAGGATTATAGAGTATAGTTCACATTTGCATCATGGTTTTTTTGTGTATTTTAACATTATTTTGTTTTGCTTGAGGACAAGCAAAGGTTTAAGTTTGGGAGTTTTTGATGAGTGGGTTTTATACCCAAGAACCGAGTGCATTTGAGCTTAATCTTTTGGTTGGTTTTTAAGTGTTGTGTGTGCATGTCATACATTTTATGTTATTTTGTAGGCTATGACATGACATTGGCATGAAAAAGCAAGGAAAATCAATTCAGACATCTTTTGGACTAAAACATGCAAGTAAATGCAAGAAGGGCAGATTGCAGGGCTTTTAACACCAAGTTGGATGCATGTTATTGGCTTGGAACTTGGATTTTATTGTAGATCTACTTCTTAGCTTTCTGGAATATCTTGAAGCGTCCCAATCAGAGTTCGGATGTGAGAGTTATGGCCTTTTTATTAATAAAGATCAAAGCTAAGAGTTGTCATGCTTTCCATTTACATATCAGCCACTTGAAGACAAATGTTGACCTTGATTCGACCAGAATTTGTTGTAGATCTCATCAATATCTTCGATTTGATAGGTGGCAGGCTCCGTAACTCCTAGCGGATCAAAAGTTATGCCTATTTTACCAAAGGACGTCGCAGCAGAAAATTGACTGGTGTGGGACTCGCAAGAAATGAACCAGGAGCGGCGTGGGGCGTGTTGGACCATCAGATTTTCTACCACTGTAGCATGGTGCGCGCTCAAATTGGCCTAGGAGCAGCGGTGGGCGCCCCGGACGGCAGGGAGAGAGCTGATTTGGGTGTTATGTTATCCAATTTGAGCTAAAATAGGATTTTTAGTTTCCTAACTTGCTAAGGTTTCCATTAGGACTATAAATACATAATTATAACTTGGAGTAGAGAGACTTCTTTTGGACTTTTGATTATAATTCATTGAGAGCCACCTTGTGGAGACTTGAAGATTGCATTGGAGAACATTGAAGGCAGAGATTGAAGCTTGAAGATCAGAGATTCCTGGACAGAGTTTTTCTTCTTCTCTTAACTTTATTATCTGTACTTGTGATGTTATTTAATTTTGATCTTCTTGTTTCTATTATGATGATGAACTAATTTCCCAATTAGGAGTACAATGGAACCTATTACAATTCAATAATTCAATTATCATTATTTTCACGTGTTGATCCTATTGAGTTGATTATTATATTTTTTGCTTAATCTATTAATTGTTTAGCTAGAAATTAATTTGATATCTTTGATGGAATTGAAAGAGGAAATCTTAGATTAGATCTGAATATAATAACGCATGAATTTTTTGATTTTTCTCAAGGATAACATAACAGTGTATGAGACGAAAGTAATTGTATGTTATGTGTAACTGTGTTAAGAGTTTGTGCTTAATGAATCTGGTTTAAGTGTCTTGCACGAAAGTAGCAAAATAACTGAAATATGTCTTTTTATTAATCATTGATAGATGTTAATAAATTGATAGGCAATCCTAGTTGGTAGTTCATTGGATTTAATAAGTGGAAATAAGCTAAGGCGGTTATTGTTGAGCAATGGGGGAAATTGTATTCCTATGTCTTTATCATCTGGTGATCAATAATTTATAGTTAATTTAGTATTCTTTTTATTTTTTCTTAATTAAAATAATTTTCACAAAATAATTGGAGTGACTGTTTAAGTGAATTTGAATTGATAAAAACTTGTTAATTAGATTAATTATTAGTAACTGTTCTCTGTGGGTTCGACAACCTTACTTATCACTTTATTACTTGATTGACCGTGTGCACTTGCGCGTATTTGTCATTATATAAATCGGACAACACCTTTCCATGGAGATAACTTCAAAAATACATATGAACCGACTTCAAACTCTCTCTTCTTTCGATGCGGATCTGCATACTTTTTCTGTCTGTCTTGAGCTGCTACAAGCCGTGTTCGTATCAACTTAATCACATCTACCATTTTCTGTACCATTTCAGGTCCTAGCATTCGATGTTTACCTACCTCATCCCAGCACAGTGGAGTTCTACACTTTCTTCCGTATAACGCTTCGTAAGGCAGCATGCCTATACTTTTGTGATAACTATTGTTATAACAAACTCTAACAGTGGTAGATGATCATCCCAACTCCCTTTGAAATCCATAACGCAAGATCTTAACATATTTTCAAGCATTTGAATTGTTCTTTTACTTTGTCCATTCGTTTGTGGATGATACACCGTACTCAACCTTAGTTGCATTCCCATCTGTTCTTGCGAACTCCTCCAGAAATTCGATGTGAATCGTGGATCACGATCTGACACAATTGAAACTGGCACTCCGTGTCTTGAAAAAATTTTGTTGACATAAATTTTATCTAACTAATCCAGTTTAAACCTGACTCTTATCGGTAAAAAGTGAGCCAACTTCGTCAAACGATCCACTATTACCCAAATAGTGGCGTACCCTTTCTACGTAGTTGGAATTCCCACCACAAAGTCCATGATATGCTCCCATTTCCATTCCAAAATTTTCAATGACTGTAATAAGCCACTTCGTCTGTTATGTTCGGCCTTAACCTTTTGACAAGTTAGGCACCTACTCACATACTTTACTATTTCTCTTTTCATGTTCGGCCACTAAAAGTTTTGTCGAAGGTCTTGAAATATTTTGATACTACTAGGATGAATCGACTACCTCGAACTATGAGCATATTGTAAAATCTCTTCCTTTAATTTTGTTTCACACGGAACCCAAATTCTTCCTTCAAATCTTAATAACCCCGAGTTATCAAGATTGTACTTTGTCTCTTCTCCATCTGTTATTCTTTTCTTCATCTATTCACACTCATCATCTTTGAGTTGTACTTTTTTACTCTCTCCACAATTGTAGGTCGAGTCTCCATTGTAAAAAATTTCTTCCCCGATCTCGTTAACCTCAGCTCCAACTCCATTCTAGACATCTCTGTTATTAACTCATTCTGAGCCGTTAACATTGACAGCTTCTCCCGACCCTTTCTACTTAAAGTGTCAGCCACTACATTCGCCTTCCCTGGAAGATACAAGATATCATAATCATAATTTTTTATCAACTCCAGCCATCTTCTCTGTCTCATATTTAAATCCTTCTGTGTGAAGATATATTTTAGACTTTTATGGTCTGTGTATATCTCATATTTCTCCTCGTTTAGGTAATGCCTCCAAATCTTCAAGGCAAAAACCATTGCTGCCAGTTCTAGGTCATGAGTATGATAACCTTTCTCATAATTCTTTAACTATCGTGATGCATACGTAATGACCTTGCCGTGCTGCATGAGCATGCAACCTAATCTGCTATGTAAAGCATCGCTATATACTACAAAATTCCCCGTATCATCTGGTAAAGATAACACAGGTGCTTCAATCAATCTCTTCTTCAATTCTTGAAAATTGTCTTCACATTTCTCTGTCCACTCATATTTCATTGTCTTCTACATCAAATTCGTCAATGGAGTAGCTATCTTAGAAAAATCCTGGATGATTCTTTGATAGTATCCTGCAAATCCTGGGAAACACCACACCTCCGTTGGTGTCTTCGATTGTTCCCAATTAATTACTGCTTCCACCTTCGCTGGGTCTATTGAAATCCCATCTTTATCAATAACGTGCCCAAAAAATTGTACTCTTTCAAGCTAAAATTCACAGTTAGTGAATTTAAGTGTGAATTTCGCATACACCTTCTCCTTCCTTAGTGTCTCTAACACTAATATTAAATGTTCAGCGTGATCTGATGGCATCTTAGAATAGAATAAAATATCATCAATGATGAACATCACGAAGAACTTGCCCAAATATTGTTTGAACACTCTTTTCATTATATCCATGAATGCGGCTAGCGCATTTTTTAACCCAAATGACATTACCAAAAACTCATAATGGTCGTAACAAGTCCTGAACACCATCTTAGGTACATCTTCCTTCCTTACTTTCAATTGATGTTACCCCGTTCGCAAATCTATTTAAAAAAATACTTTGCCTCTTTTAACTGATCAAAGAGATCATCGATCTTGGGCAATGGGTATTTATTCTTTATCATTAGCTTGTTCAACTCATGATAGTCGATACAATGTCTCAATGATCCGTCCTTCTTCTTTACAAACAATATCGGTGCTCCCCACGAAGAGACAATTGGTTGAATGTAGTTCTTGTCCAATAGTTCTTGTAAATGAATCAATAATTCCTACATTTCCAATGGCATCATACGATATGGTTCCCTAGACACTGGTTCTATTCCTGGCACAACATCTATTACAAATTTGATCTCCCTATCAGGCAAAAGACCTGGCAATTCGTCCAAAAATACATTCGCAAATTCTTTTACTATAGGTATCTGTTCTAATGTTGCTCCCACTCGTTGAGTATCAACAACATGACACAAATAACCTACACACCCCTTCTTTAATAACTTTCTGGCTTGTGTCATAGTAAGACAACAAGAACGTCCCAGAGATTTATTACCGTAAAATACTATCTTGGGCTGCTTTAAAGTTCGAAGGTTTATATTTTTCTTTTAACAATCTATAATTACCCCATGGTTAAATAACCAATCCATTCTGAGAATTACATCAAATTCTCTCAATTTTATCAGTATTAGATCTATCGAAAATTTGTTACCTCTTATCTCTACACAACAGCTCTTATGAATATATTCAAAAAGAATTGTCTCTTCGTTCGCTACCTTAATGTTCAAAGGTATTGGAAATCTTTCAGAGAGTAATCCTAAACATCTAGCAAATTCACATGCTATAAAAGAACAAGTAGCACTCGAATTAAACAACACATATGCATTTATATCGTTGATTGGGATAATACATGCAACTATATCTCTTAATGAAACTTCATCTTGGACCGTCATATTAAATGTGTGGGCCATCTGTACTCGGTGGTGCAGGACCACTAATAGTTAACTTACCACTTCTACCTCCCTTATTACTATCCAACCACTTCTTCGGACAGTTCTTCGCCATGTGATCAGTCGACCCACATACGAAACATCCCTGGTTCGCTTCGGACTCGGACAGTTAGGCGATATATATATATGCCCTTTCTACCCATAATTATAACAAACTGCCTTACCCTTGAGACAGACTTCTACGTGAGCCTTCCCATAGTTCTTTCATACCTCGATCCTCCTCTTAGGATATTCTTATTTCACTCTAGTATTCCCAGAGTTAAAACCCTTCCTCTTCTGTCCACTACCGCTTTTGTTAGCTCCCTCAGACTTGACTCATCCATCACCTTTATTCTTATTCTTTTTCTCTCTGTGGTATTGGCTTAAAGCCTCACTACCACCCTCCGCTATAATAGCTTTCTCCAGAATATTTCCAAAGGAATTAATTTAGAACACTAATATCCAGCTATAGAGCCAGGGTTTCAAGCCCTACTCAAATATTTGTGCCTTCCTCCCCTTAGTATCAACCTGATGTGGAGCGAATCTCGCTAGTTCATTGAACTTGGCAGCATATTGGGGAACAATCATGTCCCCTTACTTTATTTTTAGGAATTTAATTTCCATCCTACTCTACATACTCGTGGGGAAGTAGTTCTCGAAGAAAATCTCCTTGAACCGTGTCCACGTAACAACTTTAGCTCTAGCCCTACCCTGGTTTGCCTCCCACCAAAAGTTAGCTTCTCCCTTCATCATGTAGGTAGCAAAATGTGTCTTTTGCTCCTCTCCAACATTTATAATAACAAATGTCTTCTCTATCTCTTTTACCCAAGTTTGGGCTTCTATTGGAACCGTAGTTCTTTTGAACTTAGGCAGACTAACACTCTTAAACTCTTTAAACGTAGTAGCACGTACTACTATAGGATTAATTGGTACATTCGCCCCAATTCTATTAAATGCATATGTTAATAAATTAACAAAATCTTGCATCAGGTTATTCTATCCCCCTTCTTGGTTGTTCTCATTACGAGATTCTGCTTCCTGATTTCTTTGTCTTCTTCTTAGCGGCATTTTCTGTTTAAATTATTAAATTTTCATTATTATTTATTTATTTTTCAGTTGGTTATTATTCAACAATTAATAATAACTCAAACTCATCGCAAAGCATTTTCAATAAACTTTGTTATATTCATATGTTTTCTTTCTTTTAGTATAATACAACAAACATTCTGTATTACATAGCTTTAGCTATTTACATTACTTTCCTTTGATTTCCAAAAGTTGAGAAATACAAAAGATTACCCTTTGATTATACAAAAGATGTTTTTATGTCACTACATAGATACACAATATTTATATATCTATACATTCTCTAGTTCCTACCCTAGGCTGCACATGCCTAACGACATTGGTGTACTTCTCATCCTCAAAGCTAGCCACAATATCTTTGCTGATGGTGTGCCTAGTCTGCCCTGCCTCCATTGGATACCTAACAATCTGTCGCTGGTAGTCCTTGTGAGCACTCCTATGGATGTTGGCCATCCTACTGATCTTCTGCTTCTTCGCCATAAGTTCCACCTTAAGCTCCTCGGCTTCGTGCTTCAGCTCTCGGACCTTGTCCTCGGCTAGCACCTTCTCATCGTGCTCTACCTCTCAGAAGGTCTCCATGTCATCCTTAGCTTCCTGGATGTCATGGACTTCCTCCCTCAGCTCACGAACTTCCTTGCTCAACTGAACATTCCTATCTAACACCGACATAAACAATGCTTTCATCGACTCTGCAGGTGTCTGCTCCTCAATAGTTACCACTATGTTAAACGATGCCACTTACACTTCCTCCTCATACATTCCATCAAATAGAGATGTAAATCCCAAGTTATGGGAATCCTCTTCCTCTGGTTCAATCTCCTCCACATTCATTATAGGTACCTCTGCTACTAGCATCGATATTGGCTCTATCTGATTCACAGATTCCTTGCTCATGACATATATATCCCTATACATAGAGCTATCTCCTGACATCTACAATAAAACATAATATCCTGATTAGCACATAACAATAAAATATTATAATCACATATCACATTTAATTTGTTTAAGGTTAATTTCCTCTTTTAATTCTTCTTGTAATGAATTTTCTCAATTCATCACTTTCGAAACTCTACTTGAGTTTATTTACTTTTGAATTCTCCTTCTTAAGGTTATAACCTAAGGTTCCCCCCCTTAAGTTTTATAACCTACAGCTTTGATACCAACCTATGACGCCCCAAATTCGAGTATCTTCCAACCCTAGATATGATGTTACATAGTGCTACTATTTACAATTACATTCAAATGAAAAAAGTCATTGACATGCATATTTTTACTAATTATTACATAATAATAAATCCCTTCCCAGTTTCTTTAGTAACCATTACATTCGTTCATTTTTCATAGTATTAAATCATTAAAAAAGTAATATTTTTCTATTACAAGATAACTGTTTATCCATCTTTGTCTTTCCTTTTTCCTTACCAAATCCTTCAATCCGTTCGTTCTTAGTGTAAGGTTTTGTGAAGATCAAAGACACAATCAAATTGCAAAATTAGCGAAAGCAAAGTAAAATCAGATTTTAAAATTTTTCACAAACCAATTACCCGGATCATCCTTGTCGACGTCGGGATTTTTATTTGTCCCTTTTCGTTACTTGTTCTTTGGTGTTCTCATGTTAGGTGATATTTGTTATAAAAAACAAGTGAAAAAGGTCTGACATGTGTAATGTCGATGATTTGACTTTAAGAGTCGCCAGTTGGTGTTTTTAACTAGTTGCACCAACACAACCGAGAAAAGGTTTGCACATTAACCCAGTGATGTGACACTGCTAAACGAGTCTGTGAAACCGAGATTCATTTGGGTTCGGAGGCTTGATTATGCAGAGGGAAGGTGTTAGGCACCCCCCGACATCCGTGTTGCCACGGTGACCGCCACTTTTCAAGAAACTGTTATATGAATGTGTGTGTGTGTGTGTGTGTGGATCAATGTGTAGTTTATTTGAAAATAGTGCGAGGCCTCGTTTGCACCTATATACAAAGGGTTTGAATTTATACAAAAATTCAGTTTTAAGCAAGATATAGCAATTATTTATTATAAAAAGAGGTTTTTCAAACCCTGTGCTCAATAGGAATTGAGACTTTTTCATACTTCCATTTTATTAAATGTTCAGCTTGTTTGCTTTTATTTTTGAGATGCGAAGCACCTTCGAGAAAATAATATACAGCAGTGCCGAACTCCTCATGGGCATGACAACCATCTAGGGAAATTCAAACACTGTAAATAATGTACAAGCTGCTTACAGCTGAAAATGTCCATCACGGGAACCGAATCTAGATTCAGTAGACTGAATCTGTGATCACATGATTCCTAGGCTCACATGATGCTGCAGTTTATATGAAAAGCAGTAAGCAGTTATATATATATATAAGCTGTAAATTTATATTTATATATATATATATAGACATGATAAACCACCACGAAGCACCTCCATAGGGGATCAGAAATGTAAATATATAAAAGCGGTAATATATATATATATATATATATATATATATATATATATATATATATATATATATATATATATTACGTAAGCACCTCCATGGGGGATCGAAAAGTAAATAAAAAGTAAATGCGATCAACCGCCACAAAGTAAACTCCAAAGGGACTAAATGTAAATAAAGCGGTAAAAGGCCTCAAGTAAACTCCAGACTGATGAAATGTATATATATATATATATATATATATATATATATATATATATATATATATATATATATATATATATAGCAAGAAACGAACCAGGATATAAAACTAAAGCTCATCGGATATGTCCCACAACATTATATATATATATATATATATATATATATATATATATATATATATAAAAGCAATAAACGCTCCAGATGTGAAATCCGGGCTTATCGAATGAGTCTCGACAATAGTTTATATATATAAGTATATATATATATAAGCAAGTAAATGCTCCAGACATAAGTCTAGGCTCAATCGAGGCATAACTCGATAATGTTAGTCCATATATAAAATATATACATATATAAGTATATATATACAAACAGAAATGGAAACCACAGACCGAAGTCCGGGCATACGCACACAACACGACTCTCAATGTGTAGAATAGTGTGTGCAAAGATGAAGAGAAAGGCTTTATAGAGTGTAAGAAGGCTTACAGTGGGCTACCAAAGCAGGCTTCTATGACTCTAGGTGGATAAACACTCAGCTCCCGTTGGTAAAAATATAGCTATATGTGAGCTAACAGGTGTTTAAAATGAGGAAACACTCAATATAGGGTGTGTACAGAGCAAATTGGACAGGGCTTCCTCGCCTTTTTTTTTTTTAAAATGGCCACCCCAAGCCCTATATTTATAGAGGGGGGAGCCGCATGTGTACTGCTGAGGTAGCAGATGCACTATGTGGCCAGCAGATACATATGTGTGCATGCAGATGCACTATGGTGTCAAAACCTCTCCGACTCGTGGGTCCCGTCATCTCGAAGTACATGCACTCGTGCACTGTGATGTCCGTTCAAACTTGCAGAACTTCAATCCAAGCATCCGAATGAGGTGTACAAGACCTTCTTCGGACTGCTTTTGTCGAGAGTTACGCAATGACATGAGATTAGAGGTTGTACGAAGTCAGGAAGACGGGACCATGCCCATGGTCTTCAAGCTTCAAATTCAATCCGGTGTGCTGCCACGCGTAATAGTCACTCAGGATTGGAACTCCTTGGCTCTTATGGGACATTGTTGTGTAGAAATGTATATATGAAATGTTGAGACGACGCGTTGGGACTGAGGTGGCAAGATGACGTTTTTACTCCTCACCGAGGTTATCTCCGGTTTGAGCTGATAGCAGACGTTGCTCAGGGTTACATCTGAGATTGGACTGCTACAAGTGTTTGAATTCCGCAAGGTCATCTGTAAGTGTGCCTGTCTTCCCGGTGTTAGATCCGGGTCTTAGGTATGAGTGCCTCGACGGGAGGTCTAAGATTGAAGCTGATAGCATGCTTTTGAAACAAGCATTTCTAGAGTTATCGCCGGAACTACAATAGCATTCCTTGGGGTTATCTCCAAGGACGAAACTCGGGGTTATCTTCGAGGTTGGAATTGAAATTCCCAGTGTTTTCCGGGGTTAAAACTGAACTTCCGGTAGTATCCAGAATGGATGTGAGCTGTCTTCTAGGGTTATATCCGAAAGACGAATCTGCCCTCCTACAATGTCAGTAACAGGTGTGTAGAAAATTTCGAGTGTCTACAATCCTTTATGCATATTATTAATTAAAACGAAGAACAAGAAGTTATGGAATCATACCCTTGTAGATACGAGCTTCCACAGGTACGAGTTCAACTCCTATTTCTCCGCGATCTCCTTGAATCTCCAGGTAGATTCCTTCCTTTAATCAATGTTAGCCACCCAAATGTATGGCCTCTACAGGTGATCCACCAAGGAAGAAGAATTTTCAAGAAGAAAGGTGTATTGGCTAAAACCCTAATTTTTCATACCTCTATAAAAAAAAGGGGGGCGTACTCTCCAACTTTTGGAATTACGTATATTTGATATCTGATATAAGACTTCTCTTATAAAGATATCAGGTAACCCTATTTAATTAAAATAAGGTATTATTTAATTAATTAAACTCATTTAATTAATTGGGCTCCCTAATCTTATTAGGGATAATTAATTAAACTCCTTTAACTAATTTTGCCTCCTAATCTTATTAGGAATAAATGAGAGTACTTATATTAAATTAATTCCTAAACTCTTTTAGAAATTAAAACAATAATAATTGTAATAATATTAATAAGACCCTCTTATTAATTTATATTTAATATTTCTAAAATATTAAATAATAAATATTAATCTATTTAATTTATTCTATCACCATAGACTAAATTAAATATACTTAATATATTATTACGATTATGTCATTAACTTCTTAAATAATTATTCTTCCTTTTATGGTGTGGCTCTTTAGGTTCTCCATATTAAACTGGTTGTGAATAAATCAATTAGAACAATTCTAATATTATTTAAATAAATAAATTAAATTATTAATTTATTTAAATAAATAATATTTATTCTACAATAGGGATAAGCCTCCCTAGCGATCAACGACTTTTCAGATAATATAGATTTTAACATTAATCATAAAAGAACCTTTGAGTAAATAGTTATCATACATCCAATCCTTCCACCATATAATGTTCCAATTAAATATAAGACATAGAATTACTGGCAAGTCTTATTTTATTTAATTATATGTATTTCGATTCCTAAATGCACAACTCTTAATGAATGCAAATTAGAAACTATTTTCTAATTTTATTCCACCTTGGCCAAGGATTTTGGGTTGTCATTTATCGAATCACATATGACATTTCTCTTCTTTTACTAGAAGTTGTAGATTCTTTATTGATCATTCATTATCTCCATATATAACTTATTACACCCAAGCATACCCTTTGATATACTCTAAGAGTCTTAAGGAATAAGTCAAAGTGTAATTCATTATATATAAGATACTATGATGATCTCAAGTCTAAGGATCATTTTTACTACTATCACTGCAGGAATTCCTATTGATAGACAAGTAAAACTCCATTAGGTATTCCTTAGTGAGTCACGTTCAGTGAACTTATTCTCTAATAAGCACCTACATACTTGCTTTAGTGTCTCCACATAAATGATCATGAGATCAATCATCCTCATCCAATGACCAAGCAACGTACGTACCAATCTATCTAGATTCACTAATTCCCTTTTTAGTAATCCATTGATTGGGAACATTTTATTTTTAAGCTATCTAAGAATTTAGATCTCATTAGCATGATCTCATCATGATTCTAAAAGCATTGCTTAAAAGTATGGGTTTATCACATATTATTAAAACAGCAACATGTAGATAATTAAATGCCTTTAATAAATAATTTTTTTATTAATAAATAAATAAGATTGATTACAAAGTATATGCTATATCATCATACATGATTGGCTTATATGCATACTACTTTAAATCTCCCACTTGCACTAAAGCCAATCATCGTGGTATCTCATACCCATGCATCTTCTCTAAGTGACGATCGAACTGTTGTTGTGTTAATGCTTTAGTAAATGGATCTGCAATATTGTCTTAAGAGTCCACACGCTCCAGGCTGACATCACTTTTTTCAATGATTTCTCTAATTAAATGAAATCGCCGCAACACGTGTTTGGATTTCTGATGAGACCTGGGTTCCTTAGCTTGCGCAACAACTCTAGTGTTGTCACAGAATAAAGGAACTAGTCCTGTAATGCTAGGAACCACACCAAGTTCGGTAATGAACTTCTTCATCCAAATAGCTTCCTTTGCAGCTTCACTTGCAGCTATGTACTCTGCCTCTGTCACTGAATCAACAATTGTTTACTGTTTGAAATCTTCCAACTCACTGCGCCACCGTTTAAGGTAAACACATACCTCAAAACGAATTTACTATCATCTTGGTCCGTTTAAAAACTTGAGTCTGTGAAGTTCAGACCCACCGTAGATAAGAAATACATCCTTAGTTCTTCTTAAGTACTTTAGGATATTTTTCACTGCCTTCCAATGTTCTTCTCCTGGATTCGACTGATATCTTCTTGTTACACTAAGTGTATGAGCGACATCTGGTCTAGTACATATCATACCCTACATGATAGATCTTATTGTTGAAGCATAAGGAATCTTACTCATACGGTCTCTCTCTTAAGGTGTCTTTGGGGCCTGTTTCTTGGAGAGATGTATTCCATGGCTCATCGGCATGAGACCTCTTTTGGAATCTTCCATGCCAAACTTCTTTAGCATCGAGTCAATGTACATTCCTTGGGATAAGCCAAGCATCCTTTTAGATCTATCTTTATATATCTTTATCCCCAAAATATAGGATATTTCTCCCAAGTCCTTCATGGAGAAGCGTTTAGATAACCATATTTTAATTGATTGTAGCATAGCAATATCATTCCCTATCAATTATATATCATCAACATATAATACAATGAATGAAACAGTGCTCCCACTAACCTTCTTGTTCACACATAGTTCATCCTCATTTTTGATAAAATCAAACTCATTGATTGTCTCATCAAAACAGATGTTCCACCTGTGAGAAGCTTGCTTCAATCCATAAATGGATCGTTGTAGCTTACAAACTTGATTTTTTCTAACCTTTGAAACAAATCCCTCTGGCTGTGTCATATACACATCCTCCTTAAGTTTCCCATTGAGGAAGGCCGTTTTCACGTCCATCTGCCATATTTCGTAGTCATGGTAAGCTGCAATCGCAAGCAAAATTCGAATGGACTTGAGCATCGCTACTGGTGAGAAGGTTTCACCATAGTCAACTCCTTGTCTTTGTTTGAAACCTTTTTGCGACGATCCAGACCTTATAGGTCTCTACCTTGCTTGCCCTCGCTCCGATCTTTCTTTTAAAGACCCATTTGCACCCAATAAGCTTAATGCCTTTAGGTGGTGAAACCAAAGTCCATGCTTGGTGTTCATACATGGAGTCCATTTCGGATTTCATGGCCTCTTGCCACTTTTCTGAGTCTTTACTACTCATAGCATGTTTGTAATTCAATGGATCATCCTCATCTATGATGCGTACCTCATCGTCATCCTCTATGAAAAGTCCATACCTATCAGGTATCTTCAGTATTCTTCCAGATTTACGAATAGGGTGTGGTACAGAAGGAATCTCTACTTGATTAGGTACCTGACTTTTATCTGTAGTATTTTGTGGTTCTTGAACCTCTTCAAGATATATCTTACTCCCACTGACCCCTTCAAGGATAAACTCCTTTTCCAAGAAGGCAGCATGTTTCATAACAAACACCTTTTGATCAGTTGGATGATAAAAATAATACCCCGATGTTTCTTTAGGATATCCCACAAATCTACATTTGTCAGATCTAGTCTGTAGCTTATCATTTTCAAACTTTTTGACATAAGCTGGACAACCCCAAGTCATAACATACTTAAGATTTGGTTTCCTCCCTGTCCATAACTCATATGGGGTCTTGGGGACAGATTTTGTAGGTACCTTGTTAAGTAGGTATGTAGCCGATTCTAGGGCATACCCCCAGAAGGAAACTGGAAGGTCGGTAAAGCTCATCATGGATCAAACCATGTCCAACAATGTTCGATTTCTCCTTTTAGATACACCATTTATTTGTGGCGTCCCTAGTGGATTCCATTGTGAGATTATACCATTTTCTTTGAGGCAATTGAGAAACTCACCACTTAAGTATTCACCACCTCAATCTGATCGAAGAATCTTAATACTTTTGCCCGTTTGTTTCTCTATTTCACTTCTGAAATCTTTAAACTTTTCAAATGGTTCAGATTTGTATTTCATTAAATACACATATCCAAATCTTGAGTGATCACCAGTGAATGTAATAAAATAAGAATACCCTCCTCGTGCATTCATTGTCATAGGTCCACATACATCTGTGTGTACCAACGCTAACAACTCTGTAACTCTTTCTCCTTTTCCACTAAAAGAAGATTTAGTTATTTTTCCCATGAGACAAGATTCACAAGTTGGATATGATTCATAATCCGATAGCTCTAGGAGCCCATCTTTATGTAACTTGGATAATCTTGTTTCATTAATATGACCGAGTCTACAGTGCCACATGAAGGTATAATTTACATCATCTCTTTTCCTTTTCTTATTTTGTTCAATTTGAAGTATATTTTTATGCAAGTCAAGTACATAAAGTCTATTTCGCAAATTACCAACACCATATAAAACATTATCATTGTAAATAGAATAATTGTTGTTCTTTATTATAATGTTAAAACCATCCATATCCAATACAGAGATAGAAATAATGTTTCTAATGATATTTGGAACAAAATAACAATTATTTAAATTAATGAACTTGCCCATAGGCAGTGCTAAACAATAAGTCCCTACAGGTAATGCGGCAACCTTTACTCCATTTTCCACTCGTAGGATGACCTCATCCTTGCTCAGCTTTCTACTATTGACCAGTCCCTGCATATTATTACATATGTGAGAACCACAGCTAGTATCCAATACCCAAGTAGAAGATTGACTTTTAGAAAAATTAATTTCAATTATACACAAACCTTGATTAGGATTTGAAGCTTCTATAAGCTTCTTCTGCTTTTGTTCCGCAAGATAATCCTTGCACTTCCTCTTCCAATGACCCGTCTTGTTGGAATGGAAGCAAATTCCTTTGCTAGCTGGATCAGGTTTCTTTTGATCCTTCACTTTCGCATTTCCCTTAGCCTTCTTGGATTTCTTCTTTTCAGAAGATACCTTGGGCCTCTTCCTTTTCTTGGAAGAATCATCCACTAGTAAGACATGGTTCTTCTTGGATGGGAAGTGACCTTCAACAGTTTTCAACATGTTAATTAACTCAGACAAGCTGACGACCAACTTATTCATGTGAAAATTCACAATAAATTGTGAGAAGGTGTCAGGGAGTGACTGCATGATCAAATCTTGACTCAACTCCCCATCCATGACGAACCCAAGTTATCCAAGACGTTCAATCAGATTGATCATCTTTAGGACATAAGTCTCAACAGTAGTGCCCTCAATCCTCCGAGATCGGAAGAGCTCCTTAGATATTTCATATCTAGTAGTCCTACTTTGCTCACCATACAGCTCTTTCAGGTGCAGTAGCATAGTAGGAGCATCCATGATTTCATGCTGATGTTGAAGCTCGTTACTCATGGATGCGAGCATGATGCATTGAGCCACAGATGCATTATCGTGCCATTTTTTAAAAGTAGCAATCTCTTCCTCAGAGGCTATCTCTGCAACTTTTGCAGGTACAGGCGAATTTAGGACATAAGAAATCTTTTCAGCAGTGAAAACAATTCTCAGATTCCTTAATCAGTCCGTGTAATTCGGTTCGATCATTTTATTAGCATCAAGTATGCTACACAGTGAAATTAGTGAACGTGACATTTTCAAAATTCTGCATGTAAAAAGACAATATTTTAGCAAACATTTATTTAATTAATTACCAAAATAAATTAGGTCTTATTTTATATTGGTATCTCCCACTATTTTTTTCAAACTATATTACCCTCATTTATATAGTTCGGCAAAATCTAATTAAAGTTTTTGCTAGTGAGAATAAGGATTCCATTTTAAATATATATAGCCTTGTGGTGACACAACAAACTATATATAAATAAATAGGTAGACAACTCTTTGTCAATTTTATTATCATGTAACTCCTTATGTTTTGCCTCTTGGATTATTTGATCAAGTGGTGGCACATCCGAATCAAAATTATCTAAGTTAAGTCCAACCTAGCACTTCCATATATTCAAAAAAGAAAAATATTGTCCTTGTGGTGACACAACAAAACAATATTGTTCAATTTTATTTATAAGCATCAAATGTGATAAATTAATATATTAAATACTTAATACTTGTCTTGTGGTGACACAACAAACTCATATTAAATATTTAATACTATATTAATTTTATCATGCTAGAAGGCGACGTTCGATATTCTAAATATCTTTGAACGCTTAAGACTTAATATATAAAAACTTTGAGGGATTTATTATTATTTGTCTCAACTTGTTTAGCGCGCATGCACATATATATATAAAATACGCGTCATATTATTAAACATGTGAAACATGTTTGCATAATATAATATATATATATATATATATATATATATATATATATATAATACTAGCATGCACATATAGAATACTATATTCTTCCCGGATTGATTATAGACTTTTATTCTAGTTTGGTTCACTAGAGCCACCAAGTGAACTAAAAGGTCAAACCCTAGGGTGCAAGAATAAATATTTAAATATAACTATTAAATTTAAACTCGGGCTCCATTACAAACGGGTCTTCGAGCACTCATTTCTCCTTGATCTCCGGTTCTTCAAAAAATTCTAACTAATTCTTTTACATTAAACTATTTAATTTAAATAGAAACATTGATCAGCAGTCAAGGGGAAGTACATAGGAGAGAGATAGAATTTACATCAAGAAGAAAACCAAAAAAGACAAGGTACGCAGACCCCATTTAATAAAACTCATTCATTCAAACATCCAACCAAAATAAATCAAATCACATTAGTCAATAGTCCATAATCAATCCCATTTATTATCATTCATATCATCATATGTATCAATAAATAAAATCATTCCATATATACATGAATATCATTTAATGGGCAATTTTATGTTGCATGAAATCCAATTTTAAGATTAAAATAAACTCTTTATTTTAATTATAAAATTATTAAAAGTAATATATATCATGATTCACGGAAATATGATTCACGCTACAGGAAAATAGGATCTGAATATATATAAGTAATCATACATTAACCTTATTATAATATATAAACATATTAACTAAATTAATCATACTTTGACGATGATTCACGTGATTCCCATTAACATATATAAGTAATCATACATCAATATTATATATATATATATATATATATATATATATATATTATTACATAAATAATAATTTTATACAATAAATTATTTTAAATACATACACATACATATATGGAATCAAAACAATTAATAATTCGCATAAAGTTTGGCTCTGATGCCACTGTAAGGTTTTGTGAAGATCAAAGGCGCAATCAAATTGCAAAATTAGCAGAAGCAAAGTAAAATCAGATTTTAAAATTTTTCACAAATCAATTACCCGGATTATCCTTTATGCATATTATTAATTAAAACGAAGAACAAGAAGTTATGGAATCATACCCTTGTAGATACGAGTTTCCACATGTACGAGTTCAACTCCTATTTCTCCGCGATCTCCTTGAATCTCCGAGTATATTCCTTCCTATGATCAATGTTAGCCACCCAAATGTATGACCTCTACAGGTGATCCACCGAAGAAGAAGAATTTTCAAGAAGAAGAGTGTATTGGCTAAAACCCTAATTTTTCCCATCTCTATAGAAAAAGGGAGCGTACTCTCCAACTTTTGGAATTATGTTTATTTGATATCTGATATAAGACTCCTCTTATAAAGATATCAGGTAACCTATTTAATTAAAATAAGGTATTATTTAATTAATTAAACTCATTTAATTAATTGGGCTCCCTAATCTTATTAGGGATAATTAATTAAACTCCTTTAACTAATTTTGCCTCCTAATCTTATTAGGAATAAATGAGAGTACATATATTAAATTAATTCTTAAACTCTTTTAGAAATTAAAATAATAATAATTATAATAATATTAATAAGACTCCTCTTATTAATTTATATTTAATATTTTAAAATATTAAATAATAAATATTAAGCTATTTAATTTATTCTATCACCATACACTAAATTAAATATACTTAACATATTATTACGATTATGTCATTAACTTCTTAAATAATTATTCTTCGTTTTATGGTGTAACCCTTTAGGTTCTCCATATTAAACTGGTTGTGAATAAATCAATTAGAACAATTCTAATCTTATTTAAATAAATAAATTAAACTATTAATTTATTTAAATAAATAATATTTATTCTACAATAGGGATAAGCCTCCCTAGCGATCAACGACTTTTCAGATAATATAGATTTCAACATTAATCATAAAAGAACCTTTGAGTAAATAGTTACCGTACAATTCAATCCTTCCACCATATAATGTCCCAATTAAATATAAGACATGGAATTACTGTCAAGTCTTATTTTATTTAATTATATGTATTTCGATTCCTTAATGCACAACTCCTAATGAATGCAAATTAGAAACTACTTTCTAATTTCATTCTACCTTGGCCAAGGATTCCTGGGTTGTCATTTATCGAATCACATAGGACATTTCTCTTCTTTTACTAAAAGTGGTAGATTCTTTATTGATCATCCATTATCTCCATATATAACTTATTACACATAAGTATACACTTTGATATACTCTAAGAGTCTTAAGGAATAAGTCAAAGTGTAATTCATTATATATAAGATATTATGATGATCTCAAGTCTAAGGATCATTTGTACTACTATCACTATAGGAATTTCTATTGACAGGCAAATAAAACTCTATTAGGTATTCCTTAGCGAGTCACGTTCAGTAAACTTATTCTCTAATAAGCACCTTTATACTTGCTTTAGTGTCTCCACACAAATTATCATGAGATCAACCATCCTCATCCAATGACCAAGCAACGTATGTACCAATCTATCCGGATTCACTAATCCCCTTTTTAGTAATCCATTGATTGGGAACATTTTAGTTTTAAGCTATCTGAGAATTTAGATCTCATTAGCATGATCTCATCATGATTTAAAACCATTGCTTAAAACTATGGGTTTATCACATATTATTAAAACAACACCATGTAAATAATTAAATGCCTTTAATAAATAATTTTTTTATTAATAAATAAATAAGATTGATTACAAAATATATGTTATATCATTATACATGATTGGCTTGTATGCATACTACTTTCACTTAGTTGCAATCATATAATTCAAGCAAGAATGAGCACAACAAGCAAGAATGAGCACAACAAGCTCAGAAAGTTTTAACATTTATGTTGCAACAAAAAAAATCAAAAATCATATGATTTATCTTCTATAATTGAACAAATAGTTATGAAGTACTATGAATAATCAAAATAGCACTTTTATTTCCTTTAAAACATTTAACGATGATAAACACCAGTTAAATTTTGAGTCTTGTCAAAGACCATGAACATTCCATTCTTTCTTTCTTTGTAAAGGACAATCTGGTACTAAGACCATAAGTTCGATATTCCTTACGAGCACGTTTAGGTGATCAGCCTATAGTACTCTATGTTGATCAACACTACTTCATTAAACGTATTTACGTTTAAGTTTTGGCAAACTCACGTGCCAGTCGATTTACGACTTAAAAACATTTGAATCTGTACCAAAGCAACTGGCATAGGATAACAGTATCGATAATATTTTGAAAGATTTGTAAAGAAATCAACAAAATACTTCAAGTTCTTGTCTAGCCGAAGAAAATGGCATCGACTCTTTCTTAAACAATTTATGCATATAATACATGAATTCAAAAAGCTTGTCTAACACAGAATATAGACAAGGGTTTAGAAAACTAGCCTCAAGCATCTTTTATCTTATAATTCACTTTACGTTGGTCTTTATATGTTCTATATAATATAATCACATAGCAAACCAATTAGCTAACAACAATCGATACACATTGCTTATACTATCTTCTCCTTCTTGTATAACCTATCTGAATCGTTAAACTAAAAACATTTGTTAAGTTCTTTATCATTCATTACGACTTTATAACATTTAAATGTTATAAGTTACCATCTTTATTCAATGTTCAAGTCATTACAATTGATGTAATCTCAAACTTTCATTTAACGTGAATACAGTTTCCCGTATTTCTGAATACAGGGTCCCATATAGCAGTTATATACTTTATGTTCTCATTTCATAACCTTTAATTAACTTTTAATTTCTAACTTAAGGTTTTAATCATCATTTAAAATGTTTATTTAGGTTTAATTAAGGATCAGTAATCAACCTTAATCATTTCCCTTCCTTTTATGTTCATAAGCTTTCTTCACTATCTAATGCACAGGATTGGCATTGAGGCGGCTCCGTGATCCTTTGTTATACCAGGCACTGCAACGCATATTAGTAGTACTTAGCTCTCATTTGAAATATGCTATACTTCATTTTCTTCCTTATATGGTATATGCTACGCTACTCGAGATCCTTTGAAAATATTTATAAGTGTTGGAAAATTTTCAAACCATTTACTTCCCGAATTCATAACTTATTCGTTATAACTCGAAATGGCTTCGTTCCAAAGCCCTTTTCTTATTTATTCTTCATACTACAATTTCCCCCGGACAGAATAATTTTCACGTTAGCGAGGCTTTCACTTAATTAAAATTTCATTATTCATTCGTTCTTGAGCAGTCTTCCCTCGTTCATCTGTAATTCGTTCATACAATATCCGAATTCGTCAATTCTTGAGTCTTTGACTCATAAACTTTGTGTTCTTCAACATATAATGAAACCTAAGTTTTTCAAGTTCATTATTAACATTCCATTTTCATCCGGAAATCATAGTAAACTATGATTCCTACGTTTAATGTCTTTTACTGAAAATTTAGTTATAACTTCGTTATACGAGATTTTTACTCTGTTCCAAATGGAACCATTCCATCATTTGTTCATCTATGTCCTAACCAAGCAATAAGCATCTAACTTATACGCAATGGTTTTACATTTGTCCATCAACAACAAGCTCTAAGTTTTTTATGCTTTTCTTCATTAAGTGCTTAATCATTCTTTATGATTCCACTTATTAGCCATTCATTAGTATTTTTAGTCCACTAATATCCATTCTTATTACTTCGGATCATACATACTCCGCCAATTCACTTCTCCATCAAATAAAAATTAAAAAGAGACGAAGATTAGTGGTTTAAGTGTTTTACCTCTTGCATTCTTGCTTTGTTCTTGAGTTTGGCTAACTTCTTCTTTTCTTTGATTACTTAGAAATGCTCTTACTTCTCTCTCAATATGTTGTTGAAATTTTGGTAAACAAACAAATGAAGCAAAGCTTCTCTTTTAGAAATATTCAAAGTGATGACAAAATGGTCAAAAGGATAAACCTTCTTACTATTTACACCTCCTCTTGCTAAAAGATCAACCAAGCTTTTTCAAGAAGCTTGGCCAAGCCTTTTCAAGAAGCTTGGCCAAGCCTTTTGGTTGGCTACATCACCCCATAGGGGCCCCACATGGGTTGTCCCATGGGTTTTACCCATCCACTTGATCCTCGATGAACTTACCGATCTGATGATCTTGACCCACGGGTTCGGTTTTTGGTTTAGGCTTATAATTAAATCAAATTGGACCTAAATTTGGGCTTGATTTAAATTATCTTTGGGCCTTGATATAAATCTCCATTGGGCCTTCTTCATTATTCATTTGGGTTGGGCAAAGTTCAAGTCCATTAACCAATAGTCAATCTTGACTTTGGTTGACCAAAACTTTGACTTATTGTATTCTTACCGTATAATTCTCATATTCTTTCCGTATATACTTCGTATAATATTCGTATTATAAGTCGTATTATTCTTCGTATTATACTTATACAATACATTGTATTATACTCGTATTCTTCCCGTATAATAATAAGTGTTATTATACTTCATCATTCTCTTATTCAAATTTTCAATTTCCCTAACATTCTCGATTTGAGTACGCAGGCGAAAAACAGTGTTTGCCATAACTGAATTATTATTGGACAATCTATTTTTTCTCAGAATTCTATTATTACGTATTTTTCGAAAATTCAAAAACAATTCTCGAGCAAAAATAGATGAATAGTATTTTTTCGAAAACTTTTATTTTCGTCTTGAAAATTCACACATTTTAATTCTAGCACATAACCAGAATACTAACCACATCCATTCATTCTAGATCATAGAATGACCTTTAACTTCTTTACTTAGAAATAATAAACATATTTCTAATTTTATTTAATATAATCAAATAAAATTAATTTATATTAAAATGCGATTTTCTTGATCGTTACATGTGTAATGTGGAGGTGACTCCGTGACTGACCACTTCAATAATGTATGGACAATGGCATTCATCCGATTACGTATTTGTATTTAAATTATTTGGTGTAAACTAAAATTTTAAAAAATATATAAAAATAAATTAATAATACATTTAAAATTGTTGGTGGCTAAAATAAAATAAAAATATAATTCAAAATGACAAAATCACCAACTATACCCCATGGAGACTTATAATATAGATAGATAGATAGATTACTGAGATATTTTTGGGCGAATAAATCAGTTAAATAGTTGTTACTATTGCTATAATTAGCTAGGGACAATTATAGCCATTCCCCGTACACATTCTGTTGGATTTGAGATATTTTTGGGCGAATAAATCAGTTTATGTTTTGCTAGACAACTTAATTTTAAGATGACTTAAATGATAAAAGTATAAAAAAGAGAGTAAAAAAATAAAAGTAGAGAAAAGAGAATAATTTAAAAAAAAAAAAAATTATCTTTTGTAATCCCATAAAATTATATAAAATGATAAATTTTTTTATTTTTTTATACTAATAGACATTACTAAATAATTTTACCATTCACTATATATATTTTATCTTATTCATTTATTGACGTTAGTGTTATAAGCGCATGCGATTCCCTTATTATGAGGGAACTCTTCCCCTCTTCCCCTCTTTCCCTCTTTCCCTCTTTCTTTCCTTTCTCCCGTGCTTTCTTCTTCCTTCTCCTTTTCTCTCTTCCCCTACCCGTGACTCCTTTTCTATTGCCTATATAAGGAGATGAACCGAAGAAAAAATAATATGAATTTCCTCTGAAGGTTTCTCTCTTATTCTCTTACTTATTCTCTCTATATTTATGCAGCAATTATAAGAGTATATTTTTATACTTTGTTAAAGTTTTATAACACGTTATCAGCACGAAGCTCTAACCAACTGAGACGGTAAAATTAAATTCTTGCAAGTTATTATTATACTATCGATTGGGCTATGCCACCAATAATATAATTTTATTTTTATAATTGCCTTTAAATTCTTGCAATTTATTATTATACTATCGGTTGGGCTATGCCACCAATAGTATAATGTTATTCTTACAATTGGCTTAGCTTTGCCGCCAATTATATTCTTTAACTGTCAAGTTATATTTATGTTTTATTGCCCATCTTTAAATTATGTTATTTACAGTGGTACCATCTATCCTTGTTAATCTTACAAGAATTGGTGGGAATCTTTTTACCACTTATTAAATTGTGGGAATAACCTGTATATGCAAAGTACCGCATACATGGTGAAATTCTTCTGTTATTCCATTCTTTATTATTCTGTTGGAATAACCTGTCTGTGTGGTCTATCGCATGCCTAGTGAATTCTGTTGTTATTCCATTCTTTATTATTCTGTTGGAATAACCTGTTTATGCGGAATATCGCATGGATGGTGAAATTCTTTTCTTATTCCATTCTTTATTATTCTATTGGAATAACATGTCTATGCGAACTACCGCATGCCGGGTGAAGATCTATTTGCATTTTTGTATATATATATTTTGTTAAACTATAATACTTATATATATACATTAACGATTGCATATTTTTTTTACTAAAATAATATATTAATAACGTAAATATAAGACTATTTATATTTATATTTTATCACCACTTGAGGTTGTGACTTAGTTTATTTTCTCTATATCATACATGTAATTATTTATTGTTTTAATAAATAATAAAATTGTGTTTTAACCCAGAATAGATGGCAAACTTGGCAAAAATAGATTTTTCTATTTTGAAAATCTCTAGAGACAACTATTTGGCTTGGGCACTTGATGCAGAATTGCACCTTAGTGCAAATGAGATAGAAAAGACCATTGAATCAGAAAATACAACAACTTCGGCGCAAAATACAAAAGCCATAATTTTTCTTCGTCACCATATTGATGAAGGATTAAAGACTGAGTATTTAACAGTCAAAGATCCTTTGTCTTTATGGACACAGTTGAAGGAAAGATTTGACCACCAAAAAATGGTTGTTCTCCCTAATGCCAAATTTGAGTGGCTTAATTTAAGGCTACAAGATTACAAATCAATTTCGGAATATAATTCCAATGTTTATAGAATAACCTCTACTTTGGCTTTGTACGGAGATCCAGTTTTTGAAACTCAAATGTTAGAGAAAACGCTCTCAACTTTTCATCTCACCAATATGATTTTGTCACAACAATATAGACAGAGTAAGTTCACAAAATTCAATGACTTGTTGTTTATCCTCCTTGTTGCAGAAAAGAATAATGAATTGTTGTTGAAAAACCATCAAGTACGGCCAACGGGTGCTACCCCATTGCCAGATATTAACAGCACATCATTCCAGCAGAATAAACGTGACAGAAGATGGACATATAATAAGAAGCCTTGGGGGCGAAAGAATAAGTGAGGCCATCACAACAACAAATTCCAGAACCGCGACAATTCAGGCCACCAGAAGTGGCAAGTGTCTGAGTCGGGTAAAAATAAAGAAAATGCAACACAGATAAAGAACAAACCAGATGTTTGTTTTAGGTGTGGGATGAATGGGCATTGGTCGCGTACCTGTCGTATGCCGAGGCATCTGGTTAATTTATTCTAGGAGTCTCAAAATAACAAAGTAATGGAGGCAGAAACAAACTTTGTTAATCATCAATTGAATATTGTTGATGTTCCACCAATGACCAACAATGAGGAAAAGGTTGTTGATATTACTGGACCTTCTGAAAGTATCTTTTGGGATATCGTTTAATTTTTGTTTTAATTAAACACCCTGCATGTATAATATTATTAGTTTTCATTCTGTACGTGGTATGTGTTTCTCATGAATAAAACTATAAATGAAATGTAACTTTTCTTATTTATGTTTTTACATGTGTCAGACCATCTTTAATCAATATCTTCTCATCACGTCTACTATTTCTGAAAAATAGACTATCCTAGAAAAACTTCATTCAATTTCTTCTGGATTATATACTATGAAAATTAGAGCAATTGAGTCTTATACTGTTATGATTCCAAAAATCCTAGATCCCAAATCCTTTATGCTTTGGCATAAAAGACTCGGTCATCCAAGTACTTCTATGATGCGTTGTATTATTGAAAATTCTATTGATCATCCTCTCAAAAATAAGAAGGTTTTTCCTAGTAGTGAATTTCCTTGTGCTGCGTGTTCTCGAAGAAAATTAATTGTTCGACCATCACCAATAAAAGTTTATAAAGAAGCATCATAATTCCTAGAGAGAATTCAAGGAGACATTTATGGATCTATTCACCCATAGTCTGGCCTATTTTGATATTTCATAGTTTTAATAGATTCTTCAACTAAATGGTCTCATGTTTGTTTTCTCTCTTTTCGAAATTTTGCCTTCTCAAAACTTCTTGCTCAAATAATCATGTTACGGGCTCAGTTCTCGGATAATCCAACCAAGTCAATTCGACTTGATAACGCAGCTGAATTTTCATCAATGACTTTTAATGATTATTGGAATCTCCATTGAGCTTTTAACTGGAGATGTTTTAACTGCACGTTATGAAGATTGTCATTTTGATGAATCTGTGTTTCCACCATTAGGAGGAGGGAAAGTTTTAAATAAAAAACCCTCTAACATATCATGGAATTCATTAGAATTAAATTCACTTGATCCTCGTACAGGACAATGTGAAATTGAAGTTCAAAGAATTATTTGTTTATAAAATATTGCAAATCAAATGTCAGATGCATTTAATGATGCTAGAAAAATGATAAAGTCATATACACCTACAGTGAATACTCCAACAGAGATAGAAATACCTATTGAAAAATCAATTCTTGAAGAATTGACAAATAAGGTAATAAAAGAATCTAAACCACACCAGAAGCGTGGAAGACAAGTTGGTGCAAAAGACACTGTACCACGAAAATCAAAAGCAAATAAGGGAATCCCAGAAGGAATACCCGCTCCAGAGGTAGCACTTATTCCAAGAGTGGGAATAGCCCCAGAAGAGGTACAAACCGCTCCAGAAGTAGCACTTATTCCAAGAGTGGTAATAGCCCCAGAAGAGGTTCAAAAACTCAGTAAAGGGATAAGAGATGAACACCAAGAGATCTCAATAAATTATGTACATGATGAGAAAATATGAGATCGAAGCAAAGTCATGATTGACGATATATTTGCTTTCTCTATAGCATCAGATATTACTTTGATTCCTGACACGGATCCTGAACCACAAAACGTGAAAGAATGTCAAAAAAAAAAGATTGGCCAAAATGGAAAGATGTTATTCAAACTGAGCTACAATCTCTATTGAAAAGAGAAATATTTGGACCAGTAGTTCAAACACCGTTGGGTGTAATCCCAGTTGGAAACAAAATCTCTATTGAAAAGAGAAGTATTTGGACCAGTAGTCCAAACACCGCTGGGTGTAATCCCGTTTGAAAATAAATGGATATTTGTACGAAAGCGGAATGAGAAAAATGAAATTGTGAGATATAAATCCCGATTTGTAGCTCAAGGATTTTCACAAAAACCTGGTATTGATTATCAGGATACAGACTCTCCAGTACGTAATGGATGGAGTCACTTTTCGCTTTCTGATAGGTATGGCAACCATGGAAGGTTTGGAAACAGGTCTGATGGATGTTGTAACAGCATACCTATATGGCTCACTTGACAGTGAGATTTACATGAGAATCCTTGAAGGATTGAAAATGGCTAAATCACAAAGGCCCAGTCACATATATTCAATCAAGTTACAACGCTCATTGTATGGGTTGAAAGAGTCTGGTCGTATGTGGTATAATCGACTTAGTGAATTTTTAATAAAAGATGGATATATAAATGATCATGTATGTCCATGTGTTTTTATTAAGAAATCACAAAGTGAATTTTCCATCATTGCTGTATATGTGGATGATTTGAATTTTGTAGGTACTCCTGAAGAACTCACAAGAACTGCTATTTATTTAAAAGATGAATTTGAAATGAAAGATCTTGGAAAGACAAAATTCTGTTTGGGAATACAAGTGGAGTATTTAGCATCTGGAATTTTTGTTCATCAATACCCATATGCTGAAAAAATTCTCAGTCGTTTTCATATGGATAAAGCTCATCCTTTGACTACCCCGATGGTTGTTCGATCTTTAGAAGTTGATAAAGATCCATTTCTGAAAGCGGGAAAGAAGTTCTTGGACACGAAGCCTCTAGAAATGGGAGAAGTTCTTGGACCTGAAGTTCCATGCCTAAGTGCAATGGAAGAAGTTCTTGGACCTGAAGTTCCATACCTAAGTGCAATAGGTGCTCTTATGTATCTTACAAACTTGTATATACGACACGATTTTCTTTGTCAACTTGTTAGCAAGATACAGTTTTTCTCCGACTAAGAGACATTGGGATGGGATCAAACACATTTTGAGACACCTTCGTGGAAGTATAGATCTTGGGTTATTTTATCCAAGAAATTCAACGTCGCGATTGGTTGGATATGCCGATGTAGGATATTTATCAGATCCACACAATGGAATATCACAAACATGTTATGTATTTACATATTGTGACACGGCTATATCCTGAAAATTCACAAAGCAAACCATGACAGCTACATCTTCAAATCACTCAGAGATTCTCGCTATACATGAAGCAAGCAGAGAGTGTGTTTGGTTGAGATCAATTATTCAGCATATTCAAAAATCACGTGGATTACCATCAATCAAAGACATTCCTACAATTCTGTATGAGGATAACGCCGCATGCATTGCTCAACTTAGAGGAGGGTACATCAAGGGAGATAGAACAAAGCACATTTCATCTAAATTCTTCTTCACACATGAGCTACAAAAGAAGGGTGACATTGATGTGAATCAAATTCGATCATGTGATAATCTAGCCGATTTATTCACAAAGTAGCTACCAAATGCAATGTTTGCAAAACTTCAGAAAAGGATCAGAATGTGTCGACTGAAAGACTTATGACAACATTTCATCAAGGAGTAATGAATTCCTTTTGAGGTGAAGACTGTATTCTTTTTCCTTAGTCACGGTTTTTATCCCAATGGGTTTTTCCTGACAAGGTTTTAACGAGGCAGTCAATTAAGATATTTATGTAAAATATATGTACTCTTTTTCCCTTCGTTAAGTTTTTCCCACTGGATTTTCTTAACAAGGTTTTTAATGAGACATAATCTTCTATTGTAGGGAATCAGGGGAAGTGTTATAAGCGCATGTGATTCCCTCATTATGAGGGAACTCTTCCCCTCTTTCCTTCCTTTCTCCCGTGCTTTCTTCTTCCTTCTCCCATTCTCTCTTCCCCTCCCCGTGATTCCTTTTCTATTGCCTATATAAGGAGATGAACTGAAGAAAAAATAATATGAATTTTCTCTGAAGGTTTCTCTCTCTTTTTCTCTTACTTATTTTCTCTATATTTATGCAGCAATTATAAGAGTATCTTTCTATACTTTGTTAAAGTTTTATAACAGTTACATTACTAAGAAAATGGGAACCTACTACTATTTCTACACTTCCTTGTATCATCTATAAGCAATATATGACCACAAATCAATTTTTTTTTTTAATAAAAAATATTGATTGTATTAAAAATTTGCAACCTAACTAAAAAAATTAAAATAAGTATTTTTTATATGTTCCTCCTTATGAAACAGAGAAAAAAATTACTTTAAATGAGCGCAATTCAACTCGTTTAAGTTCAATTCAAACTCAACTAAGCTCAACTAAATTCAATTTGATCTTGACTACTCTATTAAAATAAGTCCTAACTCAACTGTTTGTTAAGCAAGTTAAATTCTTATCAACTTGACCGAGTCAACAAAAGAGAAAAGAAAGAAAAAATTTATACTCCATCCATTTAGTAATAATAGAATTTTTAGAGGAAAAAATTTATTTTAATTTATTTTTTATTTATAATTTTTTTTAAAAATAAATTATTTATTTTTTTATATCACCCTTAATTTTTTTCATTGTCGCAAAAAATTCTCTCATTTATTAATAATTTTTAACTTCCCATAAAAAGAGTAATAATGAAATTTTACATAAATTTTAATTGTTAATTGATAGTATTAAATAATTTTTTTAATTCATGTGCATGAAATTAAAAAAACTATAACTATAAAATGAGGGGAGTATTTTAAAAAATCGGGAGTTCTAAAAATTAGGAACAAAATTCAAAGCCTAGGAATCAGAGTCGGTCCTAGGTTTTCTAAGGTCCAGGATAAATTTTTTCAAGTGTGCCTCTTTATATAAATTAAATAAATAAATAAATTATTAACTAATTAATTTTATTAAAATTATAAGAATTTACAAAAGATAATGAAGAACACTTTAAAATATCATCGAAGCAAAAAATCATCACATGTACCTACAAAATAAAAATATCAATGAAATCAATAAAACTAATGAAATATCCATTGTAGTTGGCAAGTTTTACTGATTATACAATTGAACTTTTAATTTTTTAAATTATCCCACTAAACTAATAATTATTTTAAAATTAGGTTATTCCGTTAAAAAAAATAAACGGACGTTAATTTTTTATCTACAAAACTAATGAATTATCTATTGTAGTTGACACGTTTACTAATTACACCATTGAACTTTTAATTTTTTAGATTACCCCATTACACTAATTAAAAATAATTATTTTAAATATTTTTAAAAATAATTATTATTTTCAGTAAAAAATATTAGAAACTTTAATTTTTTTCCATAAAATGAGTAAAGTTTCATAAAATATAGATTTAAAAAGATAAAGTTTTATGAAACCTTCATCGATTTTAAAAAAAAAAATCTTTTTTTTCTTTTGAAAATAAAGTTTATTTTTTGAATCTATATTTTATAAAATTTTACTCATTTTTTAAAATATGAAGAATTTTCTAATTTTTTCTTGAAAATAATATTTATTTATAAAAATTTTAATTTCTTTTTGAAAAAGTGAATGAGTTTATTTATTTATTTTTTACTATTTTTTTATTTTAATTTCTATTTTTAGTTTTTAAAAAAATTCTAATATTAAAATGGGTCATTTTGTTAAAAATTAAGTAGACATTAATTTAATTTAAAATCACTTTAATTTTTTTGAATCTATATTTTATGAAACTCTACTCATTTTATGAAGAAGAAAAAGTTTCTAATATTTTTTACTTAAAATAATAATTATTTTTAAAAATATTTAAAATAATTATTTTAATTAGTTTGATGGAATAATTTAAAAAATTAAAAGTTCAATGGTGTAATCAATAAAATGTGTCAATTACAGTGGATAATTCATTAGTTTTGTAGATAAAAAATTAACGTCCGTTTATTTTTTTAACGGAATTACCCAATTTTAAAATAATAATTAATTTAGTGGTGTAATTTAAAATTTTAAAAGTTCAATGGTGTAATAAGTAAAACTTACCAACTACAGTGAGTTTTTCTTTAGTTTTGCCCAATAAAATCTAAACCACAAAACATCATTTAAAATATCTTCTTGATGCACTTTTAGATGCAAAATCATCAATTATACTATCATATTTAATATTTTCTAACATATTATTTTCAATGCATAATATCGCTAATCTTTTTATTATTATATTTTTTTATACACATAAATAAATAAGTTCATAAAAAAATTTGGACCCCCCTCAATCAGGAATCCTGGCAGTAGCCTGTTAGCCCTTGTAAAATAGCTCACGACAAAATTATCACATTATTTATTTTGAAATGTTATTTTTAGTAACAATAAGTCTAGGGAGACATTTTTCTAGTGACATTCTAGTGACCTTTATTTTTGGTTTTTTTTTTTAATTTTTTTTTGTAGTATCTTTTAAAAAATGTATAGTATTTATTCCAACTGAAATTTTTATAAAAAACAGTGTTTTAAGTGTAATTTGGATACATACAAGAAACATGGTATGTACAGTCTGTACAACCTTGTTTCTTGTATGTATTCAAATTATACCTAAAACACTATTTTCTGTAAAAATTTCAGTTGAAATAAATACTATATATTTTTTGGGAGGTACTACAAAAAAAAAAAGAAAAAAAAAAGTCACTAGAATGTCACTAAAAAAATGTCCCCCTAGAAGGACTCTTTTAGTAATGTAAAATATTTAACTTTTCCATATTTTCCCATCCCTCAAAAATCAAAATCGTGCTTGAGGAAAAGTTTTGAGCCAAAATGAAATTAACTTTAGCTCAAAATCTCTTTCTTTTACTTTCTTTTTTTAGAAAAAAACTTACAAACTTGAGATTTGAAATAATTTTAATTATTTTTCTTTCCTTTTCCCACTAAAAAAAAAACTTACAAATATGGTGTAATAGTCTCTCATCAAATAATTAAATAATCTAAAATAATATTAAATTAAAATAAATAATTTAATCCTATGAGCTTTTTACAAATAAATTATAAATATAACCCAAGTGAACTCGACTAGTACACGGCCCAACATCTGCTAAGGAAGCAACCCACGTAGGAAATTAGATACAGCAAACTAATGACTGGCAATAACGGGTGAGTACAGTTATTATTAAGTTATTTACCGTCATCAACTGACAATAGCAGGTCACCAAAAAAATATTTGACCTTATCCTTGAGTAATGCTACTCTCATATAAAATCGCTCGCATACCGCTTACATACATTTACATATATATTAGTGGATCATATTAATATGTATATAAGTGTATATGAGTGATGTGTTAAAATTATGTACTGCAAGTGCACAATGTTGAATTGAATAACTAAAAAGTACAGGTCGAATCCACAGAAACTAGATTAATTTTAATATATCCTTAATATCTATTTTAGACAAATTAGAAATAAAGATTGAGAATTAATTAATTAGAATATGAAAACTAATAATGAGGAAGCAATTTAGGAATCCGAATCTATTAAATAATAAACACAACATATAATTCAATCTATTCTATTTTTATAACTCAACTATGATTTTAATCTTACTTCCTTTTAATTTAGTAAATTTACAATTAGCGTGAACAAACATAGAATATAAAAATTTAAGCATTAATCATAACCCATCAAAACTTCTTTGAGCAAGTATAGATTATGAAAAACTCATATTTTAATAATAATTTATTAAAATCTCTTAATTAATTTAAAATCACATAAGAACTATAAAACGAAGATATTTCAATAACGAAACATGAATGTGAAATCAATTAAACATAAAAGTATAAATAATAGAAGAGATGAAAAATATTATCATGAATAATTATTTAATTTCATCTTCATCCTAGATTAAAGAAATTAGTTAGACATAAAAATAATTAAACTAACTAAAATAAAGAGAAGAAGAAGATTAAAAATAAATAAAAAGACTCCATTTAATTAAGGATCATCTAACGAACGTACAATGAAAGAAAAAATTTAATCTGCTCTTATCCCTACTCCTAACTTAAATTAATACAATACTTAATAATTCGGACCCTAATTTAAATTTATTGAATTTGGACTTTGTTCCCTTTTTATATATGTTTCAACTTCTTAGTGTAATCAACTTCTCAATAAAAAGATTTTTTAAATACACTTTCTTTTCTCTTATTAGATTTTACTTGTATCAAGATTTTTTCACCTTTTTCTTTCTTGTGACAATTCACCAAGATTTTGATATTAATTTATGTGACACTAGATGTTATCTTTTCACTTCCATCTCCTATATTTAAACGATATCGAATCTCCTCTTTGTAATCAGCCTTTCACTTTTAATATTCTTACAGTATTATATTTGCCCTTAGCACCCCGACGTAATTACGGCTATACTAGCTGCCGGAAATTGGGAACCACCTGAGAGCCTCCACTCCTCTCCGGCTCTCAGATTCCCTCTCCCCGTTACTTCCGTTACCGTCGCTTGAGATAGCCGCCTCACTACACAACAACATAACCGGAATTACCATATACACCACCGGCAAAATACCTATACACAATTCATATATATATAAATTCTATGCGGACGGTGAAGAATCATCGGGAGGGGACAGGAGGCAAGGATAGGAAAGGGAGGTTAGGGGAAAAAGCGTCCTCGTTTCATGGAATGATTCCGGAGACTATGGCTGTTGCGAAGCTTCACAGGCCGAGGACGGTGCCGGACTTGTTCTCCGGGAGAAACGTCGCCGGAGTTTCGACCGCGGAGATAAAGCCGAAGCTGACGAAGCTCTTGCTCAACGTTACGATTCAGAGGAGCCTTGGGCCGGTGATGGTGAGTATGTCGCTGGAGTCGACGGTCGGTGATTTGATTGCGGCGGCTCTGCGACAGTACTCCAAGGAAGGCCGACGGCCGATTCTAGTTTCCGCCGATTGTGCCGGTTTTGACCTCCATTATTCCCAATTTAGCTTAGAAAGTAAGTTTTATCACTAGATTTTTTATATATACGCATACATGTATATATATATATATATATATATATATATATATATATATATATATATATATATATATCAATTATGACGGCGTATTAATTTTGGTATGTGAATGTGTTAATTCAGGTTTGGATAGGGAGGAGAAGCTGATTGTGTTAGGATCGAGAAACTTCTTTCTCTGCCCTAGAAAGGTTGAGGCCACCGAAAGTGGTGGCGGAACGCCGCAGCCGTCGTGTTATAAGCAGGCGGAGAAAGGGACGAAGATGGCCTGGCTAAAGTTGATGGATTTTTTGTTCTGAACCAATAGCTTACTTGGTCTATTTATTTTATCAATTTAGCCTCTAGTTTTGCTCTTTTTTCTTACGCAATTTCACTCTGTGTAAAGTATAATAGTAGTATTTAGTATAAAGTTTGAAATTGTTTCTATATAAGTTGATTTAAGAAATTACCCAACCTCTTTCTCATAATTTCTTCTCATATTAGTTCATGTTGATTTCCAATAATTCTTGAAACTTTGGTTCTGTTCATGTAATTGATTACATTAATAAAATAATGAAAAAACGAACTTTCATATTTTGGTCCTGTTCATGGAGTTGGAGGTTGTATTCTAATTTTTTATTTCTATTTTTTTAATTTTAAAGGAAAAAGTATTTGTGTTTTTTTAGGATAAATGGAGTAAATAAATAAAAACTTAATTTATATTGGAAAATGGATGGTCCATGAATACCGCAAACAAACTTTGTGAGCTTTTTTAGAACGGGGGAGAATTTGATAAATTTTCACAAACCTAAAAAAACAAACATTGATTATTTAGATGAATTTGGAACAAAGCTAAATTATTCATTTCATAATGCGAAAATGTTCGGTTCCGTTGATCATAAATCTGATAGCGAGTGCAAAGGAGTACATGCATGGTGGAAAAACTTGTACAGATTTCTACTACTCTTACTACTATTGTTGAAAAAGTTATCTTGTATTTGCGTTCTCCAATTTTTGTTCCCTTCGTACTTTGAAATTTAAACTTTGAAAATGTAGTATTTTTCATTTCTTATTGTCCTTTTCAGATTTCTTCTTTAAAAGGAACTTTGGCTCCTTATTTGTACACACCATTGCAAAGAGAATAATACTTTTAGTAGAATCATAGAGAGTAAAAAAGCTCAATTTGAGCATTCTAAGAGTGAGGACGTAGAGAGAAATAAACAGTTAATTTATTTCTTAGTAGAGATTTTGTAATCTTCATATTATTTTTATAGTGAATTTCTAAAATCTCTCTCCCGTGGTTTTTCTCAGTTAGATTTCTACATAAAATTCTTGTATTATTATTTTATATCTCATACAGTAGTGTATTTGTATTTATCTTAGTATATTTGTGTGAACCTGATTTCTCAACAATTGGTATCAGAACTTTTGGTTCACGTTGTTGCTGTCTAAGAAAGTGGTTCAAAGGCAACGCCTTTAAAAAATATGGATATTTAATTAGTCATCGTTGCAAAAGTAGGGAGAGACTCCCACCCGACTTACATTTACCTGGCCAACTGGTACGATCCGTTGAAAGAGAAATTAGGCAGGTCACAAATACGAAGATGACAAGCACAAATGCGAGGTATGAAGTTGAACCATTTGACGGTAAATCAAATTTCAGTATTTGGACTGTACAATCAAAGATGTATTGGCTCAACAAGAATTGACAAAGGCACTGGAAGGGAATACGAAGAAAGCAATGACTATGACAGATGAAAAATGGACAGAACTTGAAGCAAAGGTCGTGGCAACAATCAGATTGAGTTTGACGCCATAAATCAAATATCAGGTTTTGACAGAAACCTCTTTGAAGGACTTGTGGGAGAAACTTGAGAAAGTTTACAAGTCAAAGTCTCTGTCAAACCGGTTATATTTGAAGAAGGAATTGTGTCGGCTTCGGAGGGAAGAAAGATCATATTTGACCAATCATATTAATAAGTTTAATAGATTGGTGACTCAACTAACCAATATTGATGTGAAGTTGGATGAAGAAGATAAAGTCTTATTTCTTCTTTTCACTCTGCCAGATTTATACTTAACTATCCAGACTACTCTCCTTGCAGGGAAAGAAAATCTTGAAGTTGACAATATGATGTCACCAGTCCTAGACCAGGATAAGTTCAGGACACTACTTCTAAAGATCAAGGAGACAATCTTCTTATATTTTCAAATGGGCATGGTGGGGGTCCTAATCAGAAGAAGTATTTCAGTAAGGAACGAGAAATATCTCAGTCGAGACCAGGCAAGAAGGATAAATCTCAGGTTGAGTGTTATCATTGTCACGAAAAAGGGACATTACAAAAATCAGTATCCATTGTTGAAGAAGGATAACAAGAAGAAAGGTAAGCATATTGAAAATTCTGCTAATGTTGATGAGCAAGCAGATGTGTACAGCGACGGAGAGCTGCACACAGTGACAGAAAATGATCTGCACACAGTGATAGAAAATGAAGCTTCACAAGGTGATCTCTTATCAGTTAGAGACAATAGCAGCCTTATAGATTGGTACATGGATTCCGGATGTTCTTTTTATATGTCCCCTCACAGGGATTGGTTTGATACTTTTACATCCTGTAATGGTGGTGCAGTTTTATTGGGTAACAATGCAGTCTGCAAAGTTACTGGGATATGCACCATTAAAGTTAAAATGTTTGACAGGGTTTTCAAAACATTGGGTGATGTAAGGTATATTCCAGAATTGAAGAAGAGCTTACTATCGGTTGGAGTACTCGACTCTATAATTTGCAATATCTCAGTAAGAGATGGTATCATGAAAATAACAAAGGGTTCGATGATAATTATGAAGGGTCAGAAAAAAGGCACCCTCTATAAGTTGATTGGGGACACAGTTGCTAGCGGAATAGCAATTTCTGTGCAGGATAATTCCAACAGTGCTAGCACAAAATTATGGCACATGCGACTTGGTCAATTGAGAAGATGAAATGAAAGAACTTCACAAAAGTCAGTTGTTGAAAGGTGTCAAAACGTGTAGTTTAGAATTTTACAAGTTTTGTGTGTACAGTAAACAACGGAGGGTCAGCTTCAAGGCAGGAGCACATACCAGTAAGAATGCACTTGATCATGTACATTCAGATGTTTGGGGACCGATCAAGCATACATCAATGGGTGGAGCCCATTATTTATTTAGCTTTATAGATTACTACTATCGACGCTGGAAAGATTTTGATCTTCCTCTTCCTAATGTTGTCTCTAACCCTTTATGTTTTTTGTGTGAGTTGGTTTGATCTGAAGGGTGAGATTTTCAGGAAAAAGATCGACATATAATGTCGACGATTTGAAAAAAATTTGATTTTATTGGTCTGAATTAGACAGAGCCGCTATTTGGTTTAAGTTAAATGGTTGTACCAACTCAACTGAGTTTAGAAAGGTTTTGTAATATGGCCCAATTATTGGACTCTGTTTAATTGGTCTGGAAACCAAGATTCATAGAGTTAGAGGGCTTGATTAAGCGGGGGGAAGGTGTTAGGCACCCCCGACTTCTGTGAAACAAGGTTACCGCACTTTTTATTCCCTAATTTGTGTGTATGCGTGTGTGTTCATTACAATTAATTGGGCCTAAGTGCTTTATCTGGAACTAGTGCTATGCCTCTTTTGCACCTATATACAAAGGGTTTGACTTGTATAAAAGTTCATTTTTAATACAAGGCATATAAAATGATGTTTTGAAAATGGGTTTTCAAACCCTTATGCTCACATAGTAATTGAGGCTTTTGATACTTCAATTTAATTCCGTATTCGGCTTATTCTTATTATATTTTCGAGATGCGAAACATCTTCGACAAAATAATATATATATATATATATATATATATATATATATATACATGGACACAAAAGCCATCAAAGTATGCCCAAGCACCACACATAAGATTTTCACTATTACAAGGACCTTAAATCCGGATAATCATTTTAAGGTCCTATGTTTACAAGTACAAAATTTACAAGCTACTTGTACAACTGAAAAAGGTCCATCATGGGAACCGAACTTAGGTTCATGTATTGAACCGTAGATCCCATGGTTCCTAGGCTCACAAAATATTATTTTAAAGCTTGCACAATTGAAATAAAAATCATATTTAACTCTAGAAATCGCAAAACAAGAGATTCATCGGTTAAATCCTTGTGCGTAGCCAAAGGTTCCAGCTTTCTCTAGATACAGATCTAGGGCCGCGTGGTTGCTAGATATTTACAAACTAGAAAAAATTTAGATTTAAATAAATCTTAGCCATTCTAGCTCAACGGTTCTAGTTTTGTAACTTTTGAACCGGTTAAAAGCTAGATATGGCTAGATTTAGATAAATCTAGTCAACAAACTTTGAGTATTGCAGATTTACATCAAATGAACGGTTAAAAATGATATTTAATCACAATGATTAACTAAATATATTATATATATACACACAAATATAAAGGTTATATATATAAACAATTATATAAAGATTGAATATATATATATATATATATATATATATATATTACTTATATATATTAAAGCAGTAAAAGGCCACAAATTTGCAATTCAGGCACTATTAAATTATATATATATATATATATACTAAACATATATATGTACTTATATATATACTAAAGCAAGAAAAAGCAGCAGATCTGAATGGATCTTACAGTTAAACACGAGAATGGCTATCGAACGGATTTTGGCGCCTCTAAACTCGTTTTCCACCGGTTAAAACTTGATATGTTGTATTATATATGTATAAAAGTGTTTATAAAGAAGATTTACAGAGATTGAATGGAAGAAAAGCTGCCTTTCGCTCTCAAATGACTTGATTTCTCTCTCCCGGACCCTTCTGTCTCTCTTCATCTTCCTTTTCTCTTCTCCTATAAGCTGATGGGGTATGATATATATAGACCTGGGCTTCCGCAGTTAGACCTGCGAATTTCGCGAGTATACCTATGGAAGTCCTTTGGTGGGCCCCGCCGCCTCAAAGTACGTCAAATCCTCGATCGACGTGCAGTCCAATGAAACGCTTGTAACTTGCAATCCAAGAATCCGATGGAGATGTGACATACCATTCTGAAAAGCTCTTTCTGAGAGCTACACAATGACATAGGGCTTGACCTTTTCCAAATTAGAGAAGATGGGTCCATGACTGAAATGGCATCTTTGGGTCTGCATAGGTAGTCCGCTAAGCTATTTTGCGTAGTTTGCGCTCGGAAGTGCTGCAATGGCTCTTTGTGACCCTATTTACAGCTGTATTAGGCTTGTTGAATTTGAATTGTCAAAATAACCTTTCTGCCCTCTTAGGGGTTGTCTCCAAGGTTGACAAAGCTTTTGGCTGTTCTTCAGGGTTATTTCCAGGGTTTGATTGTTGCCAACTTTTCTTTTCCTTAGGTTTGATTCCAAGGTTGATTTGATGTTCTACGGGATGTCTCCATGGTTAGATTTGAATTTTTGGTCCTCCAGGTTTATCTTTAGAGTGTGAAAAAGACAATTTTGCCCTCTTGCATAGTTAGTAACAAAAAAAAAACAAAATTTCGAGTGTCTACAACTACTCCAGAAAGGTGTGGGTGTATTTTATCAAGAAGAAATCTGAGGTTTTTAGAATCTTTAAGCAATGGAAAGCTAAAGTAGAAAACCAGATTGGAAAAAAGCTAAAGTATTTCAGATCAGATAATGGCACAGAATATAAGGGCATGTCATTCCAACAGTTCTGCTAGGATGAAGGTATTACTGGGAACTTCTCAGTTAAAAGAACTCCAGAGAAAAATGGGGTTGCCAAGAGAATGAACAAAACTCTATTAGAACATGCCAGATGTATGAGTTTGAATGTAGGATTGCCCATAAGTTTCTGGACTGAGGTACTCAACACAACGTGTTATCTGATAAATCGATCTCCTTTAGCTGAAATTGATTATAAAATCCCCGAAGAGGTTTTGAGTGGGAAACCAGTTGATTTTTGTGTGATGAAAATCTTTGGTTGTCCAGCTTATGTTTATCTGCCAGTCGACGAGCGAAAATCCAAACTAGATAAGGTCTAAAGAATGTATTTTCCTTAGATATGAAGATGGAGTCAAGTAATTCAAGTTATGTGATCCAGTATCCAAGAAAAATGTTGTCAGCAGAAACGTGGTGTTCAATGAGAAACACATGGTGAACAAGTCTGAAAATGAAGAATCTAAAGCAACTGAGTTGCAGAAACACCCAGTTGAGGTGGAGTTTTCTGAAGAGACAAAATAAGATGAAGATATTGAAGATGATCATCCTTCAGATCCCCATAAGAGGTTTTATAATCTTGTTAGAGATCGGGAAAGGCGAGTCAGAAAACCAGTGCAGAGATCTGAGTTTGAAGACATGGTTTCCTTTGCCTTAATTGTTGGTAGTGGAGATCTAACTTGCTATCAGGATGCTATTCAGTTAGAGGACAATGATAAATGGATGAAAGCAATGGCAGAAGAGATGAAGTCTTTACAAAAGAACCAGACTTGGGAGTTAGTCCAACTTCCAAAAGGATCGAAGGCTATAGGATGCAAGTGGGTATTTAGGAAAAAGGAAGCTCAGTCTGATAAAGAAGGTAAAAGATTCAAGGCCAGGTTAGTGGTAAAGAGATTCCCTCAAAGAGAGGGAATTTAATACAATGAGATCTTTTCACCAGTTGTGAAACACACATCGATTCGGTTGATCTTATCTATTGTAACTGTTAGGTTTGTAAGATTCATGAACCAATCAAATTGCACAAAATAAGCGAAAACATGGAAAATCAGAGTTTTAAAATTTTACAAACCATATACTCGGATCATCATTTATGCACAATTATTAATTAAACGAAAAGATAAAGAACAAGAATCATACCCTTGAAGATTCGAGCTTCCTCAGGTACAAGTTCACCTCCAAATCCTTTCACGTTCAACTTGAATCCACCGGGTTTGGTTCCTTCCTTTGATCAATGTTAGCCACCCAAGTGTTTAACATCTAGAGTTGATCCACCAAGGAAGAAGAAGGATTCAAGAAGATGGGTGTTTGACAAAACTCTAGTTTTTCTATCTCTCATAGAAAAGTGGTGTACTCTCCAATAATTAGAATTATGTATTCACGTGTTTTGTGAAAGTGTCAACCACCTTCACCCATAATAAGACTTCTCTTATTTATAGATGTGGCCAACCCTCCTTAACAATTAAGGAATTGTGTTTTATTTTAATTAATTAAACTCCTTTAATTAATTATGCTCCCAATCTTATTAGGAATGATTAATTAATTTTTTTAATTAATTAGCCTCCTAATATTATTAGGAATAAATAAGAGTACTTTTATTAATTAATTCCCAAAGTCCTTTAGAAATTAAATAATAATAATAGTAATAATAATAAGAGTCCTCTTATTAATTTATATTTAATATTTCCAAAATATTAAATAATAAATATTAAGATATTTAATTTATTCTATCACCATAGACTAAATTAAATATACTTAACTTATTATTACGATTATGCCATTTGTTTCTTAAATAATTATTCTTATTTTTATGGTGTGACCCTTTAGGTTCTCCATATTAAACCGGTTGCGAATAAATCAATTAGAACTATTCTAATCTTATTTAAATAAATAAATTAAACTATTAATTTATTTAAATAAATAATATTTATTCTATAATAGGGATAAACCTCCCTAGAGATTAACGACTTTTCAGATAATACAGATTTCAACATTAATCATAAAAGAACCATTGAGTAAATAGTTACCGTATAATTCAATTCTTCCACCATACAATGTCCCAATTAAATATACGACATGGAATTACTGTCAAGTCTTATTTTATTTAATTATATGTATTTCGACTCTTAAATGCACAACTCCAAATAATGCAAATTAGAAACTCCTTTCTAATTTCATTCTGCCTTGGCCAAGGACTACTGAGTTTTCATTTATCGAATCACATATGACATTTCTCTTCTTTTACTAGAAGCGGTAGATTCTTTATTGATCATACATTATCTCCATGTACAACTTATTATACCCAAGCATACCCTTTGATATAACCTAAGGGTATTAAAGAATAAGTCAAACTATAACTCATCATATACAAGATACTATGATGATCTCAAGTTCAAGGATTACTTGTACTACTATCACTACAGGAATTCCTATTGACAGGCAAGTAAAACTCCATTAGGTATTCCTTAGCGAGTCACGTTCGGTGAACTTATTTTCTAATAAGCACCTACATACTTACTTTAGTGTCTCCACACAAATGATCATGAGATCAACCATCCTCATCCAATGAGCAAACAATGTATGTACCAATCTATCCGGATTCACTAATACCCAATTTAGTAATCCAACGATTGGGAACTATTTTAGTTTTAAGCTTTCTAAGAATTTAGATCTCATTAGAATGATCACCATAATTATTCTAAAAGCATTTCTTAAAACTATGAGTTTATCACATATTATAAAGCAACATCATGTAGATAATTAAAAGCCTTTAATAAATTAATACTTTTATTAATAAATGAATAAGATTATTACAAAGTATATGCTTTATAATCAAACATGATTGGATTGTGTGCATACTACTTTCAATCTCCCACTTGCACTAAAGCCAATCGCCACAGTATCTCATACCCATTCTTCTCTAAGTAACGATTATCTTGCTGTTGGATAAGCTTTAGCTAATGGATATGTAATGTTGTTCTTGAGATTCCACTATCTCTATAGTGATTTCCCATCTTTTAATAATTCCTATAATCAAATGAAAGTGCCACAACACATGTTTAGATCCAAGATGAGACTTATGAACTATTCCTAGTTCTGTAATGAACTTTTCATCCAAACAATCAACTTGCAGCTTCATTTATAGCTATATACTTTGTCTTTATCACTAAACCAACAACTCTTTGCTGTTTAAAACCTTTTCAATTCACTGCACCACTGTTCAAGGTAACCCTTTACCTTGAAGTGGATTTTCTGTCGTCTTGGTCTGTCTGAAAAACTTGAGTCTGTTAAGCCCTCTAGTTTTAATTTAGACCCACCATAAATTTTAATCACATCTTTAGTGCCAGTTAAGTACTTTAAGATTTTTTTTACTGTCTTACAGTGATCTTCTCCAGAATATGACCAATCAACATCAGGTCTCGTATATTTCATTGTATACATGATAGTTACTCATGCGATCTCTCTTTTAGGAGTCTGTGGGGACTCTTAAGAGAGATACACTCCAGGGCTCATCAACATGAGACAACTCTTAGATTTTGCCATGCTAAATAACTTTAGCATCAAATAAATATAAGTTCCTTGGGTTAAGTCGAGCATTTTTTTTAAATCTATCTATATAGATTTGTATCCCCAATTATAATACTCTTCCCAAATCATTCATGGAGGAATGTTTTGACAACTTTATCTTTATTGATTCTAGCATTGACATGTCATTCCTTATCTGTAGTATATCAACATATAATACTAGGAATATCACGACTCTCCCATTGACCCTTTTGTACACACTAGGTTCATTCTTGTTTTTGATAAAATCAAACTTTTTTGATTATCTTATCGAAACGAATGTTCCATTTTTGAGAAACTTGCTTCAATCTATTTCTCTGAGTGTCTACAACCCTTACCTCATCGTATGTAACTGGATCATCATCTTTATGATGCGTACCTTATCATCATCATCCATGATGAATCCATACCTCCGTGTATCTTGATGACTATTCGCATTTACGATTGGGTTAAGGTACAATAAATTCATCTACGAGTGTTCCTCTTATTTGATTTAGAGTGCTTTGTGGTTCTTAAACTCTTCAAGATTATATTATCCTCCCACTAGCCCCTTCAATGATAAACACCTTTATCTTAGAAGGCAGCGTGTTTCACAATAAACACTTTTTGCTAAGTAGGATTATAGAACATATACCCTAAACTTAGTTTAGGATGTCCCATAAATCTTCACTTTTCAAATCTTGTCCCAAACTTATTCCTTTGAAACCTTTTCACATAAGTTGGACAACCCCTTATCTTAACATACTTAAGATTAGGAATCCTCCCTGTCCATAACTCTTATAGAGTCTTGGGGTCGAATTTTGAGGTTGCCTTTTTCGTAGATATGTAGCCATTTGTAGGGCATGACCTCAGAAGGATATTGGAATGTCGGTATAATCATTATGGACCGCACCATGTCCAACAAGGTACAATTTTTCCTTTCAGATACATCAATTAATTATTGCGTATTAGGAGGCATCCATTATGAGAAAACCATTTGAGATGATCTAGAAACTTATTACACGAGTATTTATTCCTTGATCTAATCAAAGAATCTTAATACTTTTCAAATTAGTTTCATTTCTAAATTCTTTGAACCTTTTAAATAATTCACAATTGTATTTCAACAAATACACACATTCAAGCTTTTGAATGATCATCTCTTTTTTCTTATACTAGTTTGTTCAATTTGCAAAATAATTTTTCACGTAAGTCAAGTACACTAAATTCATTAAGTAATATTTCAGTTCGATACAAAACATTATTATTATAAATAGAACAACAATTGTTCTTAAATATAATACCAAAGATTTCATTGTCCAACAATAAAATGGAAATAATGTTTCCAACGAGAACTGGAATACAATAACAACTTATTGACCTAATAGACTTTCCCGTAGGCAACAATAAGTTCCTATGGCTAATGCAACAACCTTTGCTTCATTTTCCACACATAGGATTATTTATCCCTTATTTAGTTTTTCTACTTCTGCTTGGTTCCTTCATAAATTTATATTTATGAGAACTAAAGCCGGTATCCAATACCTAAGTAGAATCTTGACTTAAAGAAAAATTTATTTCATTCATGAACAAAACTATATTGTAACCAAAACTTCATTAAGCTTCTTCTGGTTAGCCTCTGCAAGATTCTTCTTGCAGTTTCTTTCCAGTGTCCATGCTTATTGTAGTGGAAGCACACTGATTTGCTATCCATATCAGTTTTTTTCTTATTATCCATTATTTTCGCCCTTTCTATTTACCTTCTTAGAATCGTTCTTCTTTTCAGAAGATCCTTTGGCCCCTACCAGTAAGACTTGGTCTTTCTTGGTTGGAAAGTGACTCTCAACATTTTTTCAACATGTTAAGAAAGTCAGCGAGGCTGATATCTAGCTTGTTCATATGAAAAATTCACAACAATTGTGAGAAGGAGTCCCGGAGTAACTGCAAGATCAAATCTTGACTCAACTCTCCATCCATGACAAAACCTGTTGTCCTAATTGCTCAATCAAATTGATCATGTTAAGAAATTTTGTTTGTACTGTAGTGTCATCAGTCATTCTAGATCGGAAGAGCTCGTTAGATATCTGATATCTATAAGTCCTACTTTCCTCACAATCAACTACTTGATGTGCAGGAATATAGTAAGAGCATCCATAGTTTCATGCTGACGCTGAAGCTCGTTACTCATGGATGTGAGCATGATGCATTGAGCCAACCTTGCATCATCTTGTCATTTTCTAAAAACAGCAATGTCTTCCTCAGAGGCATTGTCTGCAACCATTGCAGGGATAGGCGTATTAAGGACATAAGATAGCTTTTCAGCCATGAGAAATATTCTCAAATTCCTTAACCATTCCGTTTAATTCAGTCCAGTTAAATAACATCTAATATGCTACGCAGTGATATTAATTTTAGACATTGTAAATTTTGTAAATGAATTTATTCTTAACAACATTTTAGTATACATTCTTTTATTAATTACCAAAATAATTTAGGTCTTATTTTAAATTGGTATCTCCCACTATTTTCATCAAACTATATTACCCTCACTTATATAGTTCGGCAAAATCTAATTAAAGTTTTTGCTAGTGAGAATAAGGATCCCATTTCAAATGTATATAGCCTTATGGTGACACAACAAACTATATATAAATAAATAGGTAGACAACTCTTGTCAATTACATCATCATGTAACTCTTTTTATTTTGCCTTTTAGATTATTTTGATCAAGTGGTGGCACATCTGAATCAAAATTATCCAAGTTAAGTCCAACCTAGCACTTCCATATATTCAAAAAAGAAACATTGTCCTTGTGGCGACACAACAAAATAATATTGTTCAATTTTCTTTATAAGCATTAAATGTGATAAATTAACATCTTAAATACTTGATACTTGCCTTGTGGTGACACAGCAAACTCATATTAAATATTTAATACTCTATTAATTTTATCATGCTAGAAGGTGACGTTCGATATTTCAAATATCTTTGAACGCTTAGGACTTAATATAAATTGTTGAGGGGTTTGTTATTAATTTGTCTAATCTTGTTTAGCGCGCATGCACATATATATATAAAATACACGTCATATTAATTAACATGCGAATCATATTTGCATAATATATATATATATATATATATATATATATATATATATAGTATAAGAATGCACATATAGAATACTATATTCTACACAGATTGATTATGGACTTTTATTCTAGTTTGGTTCACTAGAGCCACCAAGTGAACCAAAAGGTCAAACCCTAGAGGTGCAAGAATTAATATTTAAATATAACTATTACATTTAAACCCGGGCTCCATTACAAACGGGTCTTCAAGCGCTCCTTGCTCCTTGATCTTTAATTCTTCAAAATTAATTCTAACTATTCCTATTAGAAAATTATTTAAAATAAATAGAAACCTTGATCAGCAGTCAAGGGGAAGTACATAGGAGGGAGTTAGAATTTACATTAAGAAAAAATTAGAGAAGACGAGGTACGTAGACTCCATTTAATAAAATACATATATTCATGCATCCAACTAAAATAAAATCTAATCATATTGGTCAATAGTCCATTATCAATCCTATTTATTATCATACACATCTACATATGCATCAATAAATAAATTTATCTCATGAATAATAAACATTCAATATATATAATGATATCATTTAATGGGCAAATTTAGTTAGCATAAAATCTAATTTTGAATCAAAATAAACTCCTTTATTTTAATCCAAATTTAAATCAAAATAAACTTTTTATTTTAATTTATCCAATTTTGAATAAAATAAACTATTTTATTTTAATCAAAAGAAACTCATTTATTTTAATTAATTATGGAATCAATTATAAGTCAAAATAAACTCTTTTATTTAGGATAATATGAAATCTTATTACATATCTAAATAAATTCTTTTATTTAAGGAAACATGAATTTTCTTTCCTATTCATAAATAAACTCATTTATTTTGAATAATATGAAATCTTACTCCATATCTAAATAAACTCCTTTATTTAAGGAAATACGGATTCTCTTTCCTATTCACAAATAAACTCCTTTATTTTGAATAATATGAAATCTTATTCCATATCTAAATAAACTCCTTTATTTAAGGAAATACGGATTCTCTTTCCTATTCACAAATAAACTCCTTTATTTTGAATAATATGAAATCTTACTTCATATCTAAATAAACTCCTTTATTTAAGGAAACATGAAATGTAACGACCCCAAAATTCATACAATTTAATTCTCGACTTTGGTCGTTAATAATACATTCAACCTCTAATTTTACATCATTAAACAATAATACAACCATTGAAATTTGCGGAATAATTAAAATTTTCTATTACAAACTATCCTCCTTCCCAAAACCTTCAACCTTTACATCTAAATGTCTAAGAATCATTTTAATACTACAAGAGTTTACATCGCAAAACGATATTACAATTCAACATTAATAAATTATTCGGAACCTTAAACATGGTTCAAATATTAATAACTCAGCCAAAGTATAAAAATCTTCAAGTATAACATTTGATTCATATCTTTCAAGCAGCACATAATTTTACCTTAAATCTTTAACCTGCAAAAGTGGTTATTTGCAACGTTAACATTTCATACTTTCAACATTAATATAACATACCATGCTATTTGCAATAAAGATTTCAAACAGTTCATCATCAAATTCACATAGCAAATAGGAACTGAAAGACTTGCCTGATCCGTAGTTTATGAACTACGACTTAACTGCTTAACGCTTATCTGCACTTCGTGTATTCCTACACAGTTATATAATCATGGATTCACATCCATTAGTCATATATTAACGCATAGTAGTTGTAATGTAAACTTTACGCTATATCTCATAAGTTCGATGACATCCAACTTTGGTTATGCTATAAACATCATATTAACCTATTTTTAAAAGTTATTGGACACCCATTTCGGATAAGATAAACAGTCCAAAACAGTGTTCAAAAAGGGCGTTCAAATCTGTTTTTCATTCTTTTCCAGCTTTACCCTCTCTCGCTAAAACAGTCATAAATAATTCGTTTCAAAACATTTTTGAGCGATTTTTGAGCCCACGCAAAGATAACTTCCGATGCTACAACTTTCATTCTTTGACTATTTCCAAATTCAAAACACAAAATTCCAGAAAATTCGTTCAAGGTGACTGTCCCGAGTTGGTTAGATAGTTTTGACGCGACTACTTTGAATGATATTAACTCTTTGCTCCAAAGTCGGAATTAGTCCGTTCCAGAGTCTATGGAAAGCTAATTCAGTTTACTATAACATACCAAAAGCCCAGAAGTTTCTGGAACATTAACTGATCGAAACAATGTCCCGAATAGCACCTCCCGCTGCTGACTTTCAGTTTGACAAATTCGACACATTTCCTTCCAATCACCGTAACTCCCTCATCCGAGGTGAATGAGGTCATTCCAAAGCCTATGGCTTCCTAACTCGATGCACTACAACTACCCGAAACTCGAATTTTTCAGGGAACATAGCTATTCCAGAATTTGACACTATAGTCATTGTTCATTCAGTTTTCATTTCTAGACATGGTTTACTAAAATCTTCACTACGGATTCATTTTAACTCTGTTTTGGTTCATTCAAGTTAGGTAATCTTCAGAACTTAGAGGGATATAACATATAATCATCAAATTAAGCTTTTAGACATAAATCAAAAGCACAAATGGTCCTCAAGCTCAGTCCCAAAAACTGTCCAACATGGTTATTTGTAAATATTTTATTTTGTGAGTTTTGGTTACACTTGGATGATGTTAAGGCTTCATATCTCTAATTACAATCATTAGAACTCATTTACATAATCAATTACAAGCCAAAATAAACATAGTAAACTAACTAGTTTACTAACAAAACTAACTAAACTTCCAAAATTTAAACTTTAACTAAGAAACTAAATACAATATTTAAAATAATAACATTACCAAAAATTAAATAAGAAACATACCCGAAAATACGAGTTTCACAAACTGAATACGCACTTCCACGCCAAAATTTAAATAAGGAGATCTTTATAAAAAGTCCTCCCACAACAAAGCCTTTCTCAAAAATTGGAGGCCTTATTATTGGTGAATGAAACAAAGGATCAAACCCTTCTATTTATAGGTTTAGCAAAGGGTAAAGTTCTCAATTTAGTTGATGTGGGACTTGGTTTATACTAATTCTAATTTGTTTATACTAATTTTTTCTATTTTCAACATGCTAAGTGTATTCATTCATCACGAATTCATTTTTTAACCAATTCGATCCGTTCAAGTTGCGTTGTTTTCATTTTATAGAGGAGAACAACAATCATCCATCAATTTAAAGTTTTCATCACGAATTCATCATCAACTTTAGTCCCAAAATACACAAAAACACACATTATAATCAAAATCCAAACTCCTCTTCTTTAGTATAAATACATGAATTTGATTTTTGAAAATTTGTTTCTAGATCACCATTATCAAATTATAAATATCTAATAACATATAAAACATCGTAACCCACAAATTCATTAACCAAAACTCCAATTTTAAAAGAAACTCAATAACACATAAACTAGAAATATAAACTAGATTATGTACCTTTAATTCCTTAAGAAATAAAATTAACCTTATCAGTAAAATTATAATTTCTATTCAACCATTATAATCATAACATTATTTAACAAATTCTCACTCCTCTAATTTAATTATTTAATTAAATTAGAATATCACAATTATACTCGCATAATAAAATACGTATAAATCTCATCTATTTTATCACACTTAAATAAATTATCCCATAATAATTTTCATCAAATATTTATTTAATATCATAAATATTCATTTTATTCCATAAAGTTTGCAACTAAAATATTTAATATACTTAATAAATATTTTACTCGCATTATACTAACATTTACATTTTTCATGCAATATATTACCTTCTCACTTTATTAAATCAATTATACTTGTATTATGAAACTTAACTCATAATAATTTTCATTGCCCACAAGGCATAATAAACTAATATTATTTAATTTCTTTAATAGTTTAATTAACTATTAAATATCACATTCTCCAACATATGAATATATAATTCTCTTCATACCAAATCACATAATTAAAAATATATACATCTCATAATAAGAATTTTAATTATTAAATTCTTATTTTAATAACTTATAAAAATTCGGGTTGTCACATGAAATCCAATTTTAACTCCAATTAGTTATCATGTAATCTAATTCCAACTCTAATTAGTTAGCATGAAATCCAATTTTAAGATTAAAATAAACTTTTTATTTTTATTATAAAATTATTAAGAATATTATATATATATATATATATATATATATATGTATACGTATATCACATTAACCGTGGCAATTATGAACTGCCTTCTTCATCAAACAACTAAAACATGATATTCGGTAAAACAATTGGTGGTTACTTAAATCCAAGACCCATGGACTACTTTGAAATTGATTCCAACATGATAATATCTATATATACTCTGTTACCAATTTTTTTTTGTTTTTTTTAAAAAATAAATTTTATACAACAAATTATGCCCAATTAAATTGTTCTAAACACATATCAACATACATATCGAATTTGAACAATTAATAATTCACATAAAGGTTTGGCTTTGATGCCACTGTTAGGTTTGTAAGATTCATGAACACAATCAAATTGCACAAAAAAAGCGGAAGCATGGAAAAACAGAGTTTTAAAATTTTACAAACCATATACCCGGGTCATCCTTTATGCACAATTATTAATTAAACGAAAAGATAAAGAATAAGAATTATACCATTGAAGATTCGAGTTTCCTCAGGTACAAGTTCACCTCAAAATCCTTTCGCGTTCAAATTGAATCCACCGGATTTGGTTCCTTCCTTTGATCAATATTAGCCACCTAAGTGTTTGACATCTAGAGGTGATCCACCAAGGAAGAAGAAAGATTCAAGAAGATGTGTGTTTGGCAAAACCCTAGTTTTTCTATTTCTCATAGAAAAAGGGTGTACTCTCCAACAATTAGAATTATTCACGTGTTTTGTGAAAGTGTCAACCACCCTCACCCATAATAAGACTTCTCTTATTTATAGATGTGGGCAACCCTCCTTAACAATTAAGGAATTGAGTTTTATTTTAATTAATTAAATTCCTTTAATTAATTATACTCCCAATCTTATTAGGAATGATTAATTAAAATCTTTTAATTAATTAGCCTCCTAATATTATTAGGAATAAATAAGAGTACTTTTTATTAATTAATTTCCAAAGTCCTTTAGAAATTAAATAATAATAATAATAGTAATAATAATAAGAGTCCTCTTATTAATTTATATTTAATATTTCCAAAATATTAAATAATAATATTAAGCTATTTAATTTATTCTATCACCATAGATTAAATTAAATATACTTAACTTATTATTACGATTATGCCATTTGTTTCTTAAATAATTATTCTTCCTTTTATGGTATGACCCTCTAGGTTCTCCATATTAAACCGGTTGTGAATAAATCAATTAGAATAATTCTAATCTTATTTAAATAAATAAATTAAACTATTAATTTATTTAAATAAATAATATTTATTCTACAATAGGGATAAGCCTCCCTAGCGATTAACGACTTTTCAGATAAAATAGATTTCAACATTAATCATAAAAGAACCTTTGAGTAAATAGTTACCGTACAATTCAATCACCTTGGCGTCTAATGTCCTAATTAAATATAAGACATGGAATTACTGTCAAGTCTTATTTTACTTAATTATATGTATTTCGACTCTTAAATGCACAACTCCAAATAATGCAAATTAGAAACTCTTTTCTAATTTCATTCTGCCTTGGCCAAGGACTACTGAGTTTTCATTTATCGAATCATATAGGACATTTTGCTTCTTTTACTAGAAGCAATAGATTCTTTATTGATCATACATTATCTCCATGTACAACTTATTATACCCAAACATACCCTTTGATATACCCTAAGGGTCTTAAGGAATAAGTCAAAGTATAACTCATCATACACAAGTTACTATGATGATCTCAAGTTCAAGGATCACTTGTACTACTATCACTATAGGAATTCTTATTGACAGGAAAGTAAAACTCCTTTAGGTATTCCTTAGCGAGCCACATTCGATGAACTTATTCTCTAATACGCACCTACAAACTTGCTTTAGTGTCTCCACACAAATGATCATGAGATCAACCATCCTCATCCAATGAGCAAGTAACGTATGTACCAATCTATCCGGATTCACTAATCCCAAATTTAGTAATCCAACGATTAGGAACTATTTTAGTTTTAAGCTTTCTAAGAATTTAGATCTCATTAGAATGATCATCATCATTATTCTAAAAGCATTGCTTAAAACTATGAGTTTATCACATATTATAAAGAAGCATCATGTAGATAATTAAAAGCCTTTAATAAATTAATACTTTTATTAATAAATGAATAAGATTGTTACAAAGTATATGCTTTATCATCAAACATGATTGGCTTGTGTGCATACTACTTTCAGTAACATCACAGGATATGGAGTTAGAGAAGCTTGATGTTGTAATAAATGTTCTCCATGGTGATTTAGAAGAAAAGATCTACATAAAGCAACCTAAGGGGTTTATTGAACTAGGGAAAGAGGGCTTAGTTTTTAGTTTGAAGAAGTCTTTTTATGGTTTGAAGCAGTCCCCGAGACAGTGGTATATGAAGTTTGACAACTTCATGGTGGCTCATGGTTACTCTCGTTCGGAATATATGATCCATATGTGTATTTCAGATCCCTTGATGATGGTTTTATAGTATTGCTAACGTTTTATGTCGATGACATGTTAATAAAAACAAAGAGGAAGTCAGATATTCTTTAGCTAAAGGACTTGTTGAGCAAAATTTGACATGAAGGGTCTTGGGTCAGCTAAGAAGATCCTAGATATGGAAATTCACATGGATCGTCAAGTAGGAAAGTAAAAGTAGTATGCCCTCAAGCCAATTGCATTTGTGGTAATAAGCATTTACTTTGTAATCTTATTTACTTATTAATAAGAGAATTTATTTATAAATGCATTCTTTATCCATGTTAATTAGTTGAATTAATAAATGTGATAAACCCATATTTATTGAGCAATGCTTTTTAGAATCATGATGATGATCATGCTTATGAGATCTAAATTCATGATAGCTCAAAACTAAAATGTTCCTAATCGTACGGATCACTAATATGAGATTACTGATTTCGGATAGATTAGTACATACTATGATTGCTTTGTTGAAGAGGATGATTGATCTCATGTTCATTTTTGTGGAGACACTAAAGCAAGTATATATGTGTTTATTAGAGAATAAGTTCACTGAACGTGACTAATAAAGGAAACCTAATGGAGTTTTACTTATTTGTCAATAGGAGTTCCTAAAGTGATAGTATTACAAGTGATCCTTGGACTTGAGATCATAATAGTATCTTATATATACTGATGTTTTAACATATTCCTTATTACTCTTGAGTATGTCGAAAGGTATGCTAAAATATAATAAAATATATATGGAGATAGATGAATGATTAACAAAGGATCTACCACCGCTTCCAATAAAGGGAGAGAATATCCTATGTGATTCGAGAAAGTGAAAACATGGAAATCCCTGGTCAGCGTTGAATGGAAATTAGAAAGGAGTTTTTAATTTACATTAACTATTGTAATGCATTTTAGAATCGAAATACATATAATCAAATAAATAAAATTTGACAGTAATTCCATGTTTTATATTTGATTGGGACATTGTGTGATAGAAGGATTAAATTGTACGGTAACTATTCACGGAATAAGTTCTTTGTATTCTTTGTCATAATCTTTATGATTAACGTTGAATTCATATTATCCGGATAGTCATGATACAATATTTATAAGGTGTCACTCATGATGTAAAAGAAATATTATTTATTTATATTTGAATTAAAGGATTTTAATTCATTATAAATAATATTAAAATTATTTTAATTTATTTATCCTACTACTAGCTTAATATTGAATCTAGAGGGTCACACCACAAAAGAGAGAAATATATTTTTAGAATTGATTGGCTTAATAATAATAAATTAAGTGCATTTAATTTATTAGTAGAATAAATTAAAAAGCTTAAGATTTATAATCAAGTATTTGGAGAAATAATAATATTATAAATTAATAAGATTAGTCCTCTTATTATTATTATTATTAAATTGACTAAATAATAATAATATGGTATTTAGAGAAGTACTAATATTTATAATTAAGTATTTGAAGAAATACTAGATAATAAATAAATAAGAAGAGTCTTATTATTATTATTATTATTATTATTATTATTTTATTTAGTTCCTAAGAAATTAAATGAAACCTTAATTTCTAAAAGGTTTAGGATTAGGGTTAGTCTTTAAATAAGATGAGTCTTATTATGGGAAAGACTAATGCTCATTCAACTTGTTTTTCTTTAGCAGGCATTCTCAAAACCCTAAGTTGTTAGGATAGTGAGAATTAATATTAGCCATCCAAGACCTAGTTGAGTCTAAAAATTAATTCTTCAATCTATTACTCTTGGTGGATACCTCTTGGGTGTTGGATACACTTTGTGACAAACGGGAGATCCGGAGATTGGAGAGATCGTGAAAGACAAGGATTGGATTTTGAAGTCTTTATCAAACGTTGATTCTCTTCAAAGGTATATCTTTATCCTTCCTCAATTAATGATATTTCATAGGCTATACATTGGGATTTTTGAAAATTTTAAATTGCTATTTTGCATGCTTCCGTTGCGTTTACAATTTGATTGTGTGCTTTGATTATGTTTTCGTAATCCTACAGAAAGTTGTGGCTAACTGAGAAATGATATGTTCAGAAGGTCTTGGAGAGGTTTAACATGAACAATGCTAAACCAATTAGCACTCCGTTGGCAGCACATTTCACCTTATCTTCATAATTAAGCCAAAAGACATAGGATGGGATAGAATATATGTCAAAAGTACTGTATGCAAATGCAGTGGGTTGTCTAATGTACATCATGGTATGTACAAGGCCATATATCTCACATACAGTCAGTGTGGTTAGCATGTATATGACAAATCCAGGGAAAGAGCATTGGAATGCTCAATTAATGATTGGATTGGATTTTTAAGTCTTCATCAAATGTTGATTCTCTTCAAAGGTATATCTTTATTCTTCCTCAATTAATGATATTTCATAGGCTATACATTGGGATTGTTGAAAATTTTAAATTGCTATTTTGCATGCTTCTGTTGCGTTTACAATTTGATTGTGTGCTTTGATTATGTTTCCGCAATCCTACAGAAAGTTGTGGCTAACTCATAAAGGATATGTTCAGAAGGTCTTTGAGAGTTTTAACATGAACAACACTAAACCAGTTAGCACTCCGTTGGCAGCACATTTCAACTTATCTTCACAGTTAAGCCTACAGATTGTTAGAGTTTATGTCCTAAAGGCCAATTCTTTGATGTAATTGCTTAACATTTTTGATATTATATTTGATTGAATAAATGAATTATTTTATTATGGTTTTATATACTGCGTTATATAAATGTTAGCATAATAACAGTCCTTAGAATAGTGATACAAATTATATAGCTTCAAGTTTGTGACTTGAACATGAGATCATATAATTACAATCAGTATCATTGCTTTTAAATGTCCCTAGTCGAGTATCATTGTTAATGGGACAACAATGATACATTGAGACTAGTATGTGGATTAACGGATGGCCAAATCTCATTGGTTATAAATATATGAGATATTGACTCAATGCATAGGTACATGTTAGAGAATAATGCACTGGACAGACCCGCCATGAGAGTTCTACGTGAAGCATTATGCAAAGTGTCATTAGCGATTCTCATAGTGACCATGATGTAATGATCCTCCGACCTGAAATCACTATATTACTACACAAGAATTTATGTACTTTGATATCATCAAAGGTCACCTTTAATAGGGTGGACAATAAATGTGATTATTGGGTACATCATGAATCGTGTGAGGAATATGAATGATCTAGATGGAATTTAACCCTCCTATATATTAGGGGTGATATTCACAGGCCTCATGATTGAGTAGGACTATGAAATGTATGGCCATGCTTAAATAATGATTTGTTTCATATAGTCTAATAATTGATTAAGAAAACTCAGATTAAATTATGAAGAGTATGACCCATTCCATGCCTCGAGTTTAATCTAGGATGTCAAGGTTAAAAGGATTAAATTACATGAAACATTGGTCACGAAAAAGTTACATCAAATCATCGATCTTATTATTACTTGGGTAGCAGTGATGCATTACTAGATGCCGCTCACTGTTTATAATTTTATAATATGATTTTAAGATTATTGACAACGTAATAATAACCTATAGGGTCACACACTTAGAACGTAATTAAAAGGGAATTAATTTAAATTGTAAAGATTTAAATATGTCAATATGATTGATAATATTTAAATTATGAATTTAAATTAATAAGATAGTTTATATATATAAGTATATTAATTAAGTAAGACTTAATTAAGATATAATATATATAAATTTGGATTTTATTTTTTTTAATTGGATTAGGTTTTGAGTAATTCCTTTTGACTACTATATATATGATATATCAACCATTTTGGGAAAAAAATGAAAAACCTAAAAACCCTAGTCGCTCTTAGAGAGAGACTAGAGAGAAAAGCTTCAGAAAATCCAGATCCTTGGTGGCTAGTACCGCGGCTCTCTTTACTGCAGATCGTGTGACGATTCGCTGGATGTTCATTTGGATACCGTAGTTCCGTTGGATTTTGTTGAAGATTCGAAGCCGTTCCAGAATTTTTCTAGCGTATCCATTCAAGCTTGGATAATCGATATAAAAACTAAACCACTGAATTAATATATTTTTGCACGGATCCTATTTTAGGGTTTCAGAAATTATGAGAAAATTTTATATTCCGCTGTGTTTTTGTGCCAAAATCCCTTCAGTGGTATCAGAGCTATTTGCGAAATGATTAATTCAGATTACATGTTTTAATTGTATTCGATATATATGATATATGATGATGAATGTTTGCCGATCTGAAATTGAATATATGATATTCTGTATGTATGCATATTCTGGTATTATGAATTATATCTGTAATATATATGCATGTATATGATGTTCTGTTAATCAAATCTTAGAAGGTGGAATAACAATACAACTTATGTTCTAATTGGATTAGAAGCATGGAGATTCGATTTAATATGATTAATCGAAACTGGACATATATGATATGTTCTGGGTGTATTGTTATTATGAGTGTTTTGGTGGATTATATATGATTCCAAAATTATTTCAGAGTTTCTTATGGAAAAATTCTATAATACAAATTGTAGCCGGACCACCGCTAGGAGGGAGACCCCCCCTTGGAACCCCCCGTCGTAGCGCATGATGGTCGTGACCCTTATATTTTATATATAGTTTTCTTTATTTATATAAACACTGTTATGTGTTTATTGTGATATGCATGGTGCACAGTTATGGCCCTTTTGACCCATAGGTTAGTGATTTTTGGTTTTAAAATACGGCTTGCATGTCGTGCCTTTCTATAAATTCTGATGTAATATTCTCTTCTCATCTAAATCCCGTCGAATGTAACTTGAGGATTCTTTATGTCATGTAATAATCGATAACAAGATGTAGATGACAAGATGAAGAACACGATGGAAAGATGATGATGGAGAGGAGACATATGCATGGGAAAGATCCAAGGAAGCTACTATTTTAAAGATCCTTTACCACCTTAGACTGACCTTCAATCTTTTCATTAGCTTGAAAAGATTGACAGAGGATTGGGCCATAACTGTGACACATTTAATTTTGCACTTTATTTATGCTTGTATACGATATGATATGATAAATAATGTGCATGCTTAATAAGATTAAAATTGGTGAGATCTAAATTAATTAATAAAATCCCTCATAAAATTATTAAGTCTAAATCAGATGCCTTCCAATGAATAACACTCATCAAGATCTTGATTGATGGATGTAGGTTTGCCAAAGCAAAGTACCCTATTTATCTTATTAAGATGCGATAGGATAATTTTGATATCCAAACTGTTAAAATCATTGGGCCCGACTTAACTAAGTTATCTCAATAGGATTGTGGACTTAGATGCATAGAGTTTGGTAAGTACCATTAGATGGACTAGAAACAAATGTTGTTCACCAAACTATCCAAGAGTTATATATGATATAATTGACAAGGGGTTGTCTACCTAAATAATTGTGTTTTGAGAGATTAACCAAAGCTAACTTAAGGCATAATGAAATATGGATCTTGGCTCACTAGAAAGATTTAATAGAAAAAACTTTCCGAATTAATGGTGAGGGCTATTAATTTGAATAAAATAGTGGGAGGTATATTTTAAATGTACTATTATCAATTACATAATATCAAAAACTCTGCAATTTGACTTATTATTTTTGCACTTATAAATTGTAGATATCAATGGCAAACAAAAACAACACAAATAGTCTTTCACTACGATCAGTCCTTGAGAAGGAAAAAATGAGTGGAATTAATTTTCTAGAGTGGCATAGGAACTTGAGGATTGTCCTCAAACAAGAGCGCAAGCTATATGTCCTTGATGGGCCCATTCCTACAGCACCAGCTAACACTGCACCACATGTAGAACATAATGCTTACAAGAAGCATCAAGATGATGCTCTAGACGTGAGTTGTCTCATGCTAGCAACTATGAACTCTGAGCTTCAGAAGCAACATGAGTTAATGGATGCTTATGAGATGATCGAGCATCTTAAGAAATTGTTTGAAGGGCATGCTCGACAGGAGAGCTATGATACAAGCAAAACGTTGTATCACTGCAAAATGGGTTAACGCGATCGAGTAGGTCCACATATGCTAAAAATGATTGGGCATATTGAGTACCTTAATAGGTTGGGTTTTTTGATTACTCCAGAAGCCTAAACTGATCTTGTTTTGCAATTTTTGAACAACAACTACTCTCAATTTTTTATGAATTACCTCATGAATGAAATTGAGAAATCACTTACTGAGTTGTTGAGCATGTTGAGAACTGCCGAGAACAACTTGAAAAAGGCAGGACCCACTCTCATAATGATGGTGCAAAAGGGGAATGATAAGGAAAAGGGGAAAGGCAAGAAGAAGATATGATTTAAATTTGGTGCCAAACCCAATTCCAAAACTAAACAGGCTTTAAAACCTAAAGGTAGGGTGGCTAAAGAAGGTGATTGTCACTTCTGTGGAAAACCTGGACACTGAAAGAGGAATTATCATGCTTATTTGGAAGAAGTGAAGAAAAAGAAAGGAAGTGTGACTTCTGATTCAGGTATATATGTTATAGAAGTCAATTTGTCCACTTCTACTGTGAAGCCCCCAAATTCAGGTCCCTTTGAACCTCGAATTCGGTCTGCCACGATATTACTATCGTCAAACTATTTATATCTTTTATTCATAACTTAATGAAAATAATTTTACTTATTACAATGTAGAATATAAATTCTTTCCATTTCCAGGATCTATGTAATGACCCCAAACTTTTATAAGTTTCAAATCTTAGTCATTTACCATTCCTGTCTTACATCATATTCGATGTTATAAAAATATGCAGAATAATTTAAACTTTTTCAATCTCCTTTGAAAAATATTTTATTAATTTCTTAACTTGAATCAATTACAATCCCTGAATCCAATCCATGCTATGATTCACTCTATTTAATTACTGTATAAATTTTTTTACATCTCGATTCGAATTTCTCTATGTATCACATAGTACAACTTAACATATATTACACATGTAACGACCCCAAAATTCATACAATTCAATATATATAACACATCATGCTCTTTGCAATAAAGATTTAAAATAGTTAATCACCAAGTTCACATAGCAAATAGGAACTGAAAGACTTGCTTTGATCGTTGTTTACCAATAACAGTTTAATAGCTTACAGCTATCTGCACTTCACGTGCCCTTCATAATTATATAATCATTCACATTAACTATTAGCCACATAGAAATGCGTTGTAGTTGTAATGTAAACTTTACATCTCATAACCCTTCCTATTATCAATACACAATGTTCAATTTTATTGTGTTAACTTTCGACTTATAGCTCACTATGTTTCATATTCGAAGTCCATTCAAGTGTTTAAGTCTTGCTAGGACTACTTATTGGTTTTATATTAACACTATTCAATATCTTATAATATTCATTTCATTTGATTTAAAACATTTTTTTAACGTTCATTATCACTTATAACGACGTTTAGACGTTTATTCGTCACATGCCCAATTTGTCTCTCTTGTGTGTGCTTAGTATGCGTATACAACTTATCTAATATAACATTTATTAATGTTAAGCATCATTATAATTCATAATATTCATGTTCTATAACTTAGAAAAACATCTTTTATCGTAAATAGCACTACACTTGCATACGTGAATGCCCGACGCCCTCCAATTGCCTCCGAAAACATAACAGTCCTAAAGATGACCATTTTGACCCCTGTTCCATACCTCAAATTGAAAAACTTAAAGCATTAAAGTTGTAGGTCTATTCATTCTCGTTCTGGATCATCTTGAATCACCTCAATCGGAGTTCGTATAAAAATGTTATGGCCGTTTTACCAAGACAGGTCAAAGCAGTCACACCTGGCACACAATGGGCGCGGCCGCGCCCATTTCCTTCTCAAATCTAAGCGGCATGGCATTATCTAGCAAATGATTGGGCAAGCCTTGCGTGCTAGGCTTCGCCCGGATTACAGTGTTTTGCGATTTTTGACCATTTCCTCCTACTAATCTTCATAACTTGAGTTATACACATCCAAATTAGTCCGTTTTCGATTCTATGGATTCGTAATTCATAGAACTAGCAAATACTAGAATTATAACAATTTATAAAAACATTAACCAACCTAAAATTTGACCCAAAGCACATGTTCATACTCTATTTTCATGTTTTAAACACATTTAGCGAATTCGATCGTCACAGTTTCGTTTCTTAACCAATTAACACGATTTAAACTACGTCGTTTTTGTTTCTTCACCTACTAGCATAATCCAATACCAATTTACAGATTATAACACATATCAGACATAAAATTTTGTACTTTTTAAAGCCAATTTTCATGGAAAAACACTATTATATACTTTTCTTCCTACAAACCAAATTACATGAATTTTTATCATCAAACAACACTCACATGTGATGATTGACAGATTGTAACACCATATATACATATATATTTCAATCGAACATGAATTAACAATAGAAATTTCAAACACAAAAGTTAGAATTGAAGTAAGTTATACCTTAATTTAGAAAAACTATTAGCACTCTTCTTGTTCTCTTAGCAATCTCTGCAATTCTCTCTTCTCACCAAGCACTCCCTCTAATCTCAGTGTTTCTTCTCCTCTCCAAACCCTCTTTGTATTTCTATATTGTATAGCCTTAGGGAAAATAAGAAGCGTAGAAAAATAAACTGATATGGCCATCCTCCCACGCTCTCTTTCAGTAAAAAAAAAAAACAAAAGGCGTCAGTTAAATAAACCAAAGGCCACAAGGCCTTGTTTGGCTACCACTTAATTCTCCAAACTAGATTATTTTAATAGTATTATATTATATAGTTACTTTTGTCACGCCTGCCACCAATTAAATAGTTTACCATTATAATAATTATAATTTTTATTATAATTATTCTGATGTTTAATAAATAATTATATATCTAATTTAATTAATAAATTAGACTTAAACATTGTTTTATATAATTTAATTATTTTCTTTAATATTAAACAACTCATTTAATTTAATTAATTCATTAAATTCAATCTTCAAAGAATAAAATTTTCCTTTGCTTTAATTTAATTATCATACACACGTAACTAAATTATTATACCAAAATTTCATAAATTATTTAATTTTCTCAATAAATAAATTATTTAAAATATTTATTTAATTCAATAAATATTTAAAATTAATTACAAAATTCATTTAATCCCTTCAATAGTTAACTTAACTATTAAATCTCACTTTTTGAATATATGAATATATATTTGTCTTCACACCAGATCACATATTTCAACATATATAGCACACATGTATACATACTCAAACTCAAAACATCTCATAATAAGAATTTTAATTATTAAATTCCTATTTTAATAACTTATAAAAATTCGAGTTGTCACATCCTTCCCTCCTTATAAGGATTCCGTCATTGGAATCACCGAAACCCTACCTTACTAAGGTTTTTACAAAATCTCTTTCACAATTATCGTTGAATAACTTCAACACGTTAACTTAGCAAAAAGTTTTACATATATATATACTTCATTCATTTCTTTAATAACTTTTAGGTTTTAATACATAACCTTCAATTAAACACAGTCATAGATCAAATATTATATATTCTTTAACCCATTCATTTCCTTTTCTAAGTACATCGTACGAAGGGCTTAACACCCTAAGTACGGGAGTCCTTATAGTCTAATGATTGATAAGGTTTAAGTTGAAAGAGTACTTATAACCGTGGACGTAGTTCAAGGTCTTATGACCCCTCAACAAGATTTGGAATCTTTTAAATTCCTGTTATTCATATCGCTTCCCAATATTGAGGAATTGTGGAAGATTATTGTTATTCTGAAAGGTGAAAGTGGAAAGGATGAGAAAATTAAGCAAAACATAATAATTTCAAGAAAGAAATGAAATTCCAGAAAGAAGAGAAATGTGAAACTCTTAGAAGAGGAAGAGGTGAGGAATATGATGATCTTAGAAAGATCCTTAGAGAAAGAATTTGATTGCAGAACCTATTGAATAAATAGATATCAACAGAAAATCTATTTTGATAAATGGAATGAATGAATATTAGTAAGTCAAAATTTTTGAGGACGAAATTCTTAGAAGAAGGGGTGAATGTAATGTCCCGAGAGTTTGAGAATATAATATATGATAATGATCCTTACAGAAAGATAATGAACGGGTCAAAGAATATGTAATACTCAAATATAATTGAGTCTAAGTAAAGGTTATGAAATAAAACTTACAAGAATTTTTTATGAAGAATGGTGGTAGTGGTAATAAATAAAACCTATATTAAGGTGATGTGTTGAGGATATTCAACGATAAATTTTGAAAAAGAGATTTGGTGAAAACTGAGTAAGGGAGGTTTCGTTGATTCCGAGGACGGAATCCTTATAAGGGGGGAAGGATGTGACAACCCGAATTTTTATAAGTTATTAAAATAGGAATTTAATAATTAAAATTCTTATTATGAGATATTTTGAGTTTGAGTATGTATACATACGTGCTATATATGTTGAAAGTATGAAATGTTAAAGTCAATTTATGACTATGTTGATTGATTAAAGCATGCTGATTGAGAAAGGACTCAATCTTTATACTTGTTATATGAACTGTAGCATGTATGTTATATGTTGAGCATATTATTATGTGCTATGTGATCCACGAAAATTGTTAGATTTTGCTGGGCTATTGAGCTCAACCTTGCAAATAACCACTTTTGCAGGTTCAAGATTCAAGGTAAAGTTATGTGTTACTTGAAAGACATGAATCAGATGTGATACTTAAAGATTTATACACTTTGGTTGTGTTATTATTATTTGAACCATGTTTAAAGTTCCGAATAATGTATTAATGTTGAATTTTAATATCGTTTTGCGATATAAACTATTGTAGTATTAAAATGATTCTAAAATATTTAGATGTAAAGGTTAAATGTTTTGGGAACGAGGATAGTTTGTAATAGAAAGTTTTAATTATTCCGCAATTTTCAATAGTTGTATTATCGTTTAATGATGTAAAATTAGAGGTTGAACGTGTTATTAACGACTGAAGTCGATAATTGAATTGTATGAATTTTGGGGTCGTGACAACACATCGTAAACTACTATCATGTACATCTCCTAGAACGTAAACATGGTTCAAGAGTATATATTTAAATAAATGAATCAATCTCTTTTGATACTATTGAACTCTATCAATCAAGTAGCACGTAATCTTTTACCGTGAGTCCTTAACCTGCAAAAGTGGTTATTTGCAAGGGTGAGCTCGATAGCCCAACAATTCTAACAGCTTTCATGCAGCACATAACATATAATAGCATATTTAGTTCATGAATTCATAATCAATTAATATTTATTACGTATGTTACTTCTCACATAACAGGCATATAGGTTTATTTCACAAGCATATCATCAAAGATTAACTTTCACATTTCATACATATCTCATATACATTTCATATATATCAACATTTGCATAACATAATATAGCTCAACTAACAGTTATCAAATTCATATAACAAACAGGAACTGAAAGACTTGCCTGATTCGTCGTTTATCAACTACGACTTAACTGCTTAAAGCTTATCTGCACTGCGTGTGTTCCTACACAGTTATATAATCATGGATTCATACCCATTAGTCATACATTCATTTATTCTCAATGAAATAATAAATTTTTACATCGTTCTAGTTCACTTCTTTGTTATACTCTTAGGATAGCTATGTTGCTAGTCCATTTTACTCTCATACTTATTCTTTCAAAACAATCTTATTTCGTCTTTTACGGTCTTTAAGTATATATATAGGCATGCTCTAAATTCTAGACAGTTAACAAAAGCGTTCTTGATTACTTCAAGAACACTGCCAAGTTGATCGCTACTGAGTATAAACTTAGGGAATTAAGCGATCAAGACTACTCCTTGCCAAAACCAGAACTGAAATTTTCAAAAGTCTAGTTCTCTTATTAGCACCTTAATATCTTTGAACAATATAAACACATAAAGACAAGGTTTAGGACACATTAGGTGTGATAACCCGAATTTTTAGAAATTATTTAAATAAAAATTTAATAAATAAAATTCTTATTATAATATGTTTTGAGTTTGAGTATGTGTATATATGTGTTATATATTGTGAATATATAATTTGGTGTGAAGAAAATTATGTATATTCATGTATTGGGAAAAAGAGGTCCAATAGTTAATTAAACTATTGAAGAAATTAATGTAATTGTTATGAAAAGAAAATTAAGCGAGTAATATTAGTTAATTTGATTAAGTTAAAATTATATTATGAGAGAGTATAATTTAATTATTATTGTGACGATAGAAATGATTATGAATTGAGTTACGTAAATTATGTGGGTGATTCACTTAATTAAAATAGTGAAATAACGTAAATATATTTGTTTTAATAAAATAAGAAGATAATATGAATGTAATATGATTGTGAATTTCAGTATATAGTTAAAATATTTATGGAATAAAATAAATATTTTATGGGAATTGTTATGGGATAATTTATTTAAAATGTGATAGTATTGATGGAATGAGAAATATTCTAATTTAATTAAATAATTAAATTAGAGGATTAATGATTTATTAACTAAAATTAGAGTTATATTGGTTAAGTAATTTAATCAAATAAAGGGTAACATTTGTGAACCATATGATAAGGGGATTATTAAAATAAATTAAAAAGAAAATTGGGTTCTAGCCAAACATGGCCTAGAGACCCTTTGTATTTTGTAATCGCTTATTTTAAGTAATGCGTATAATGGATTGGCCATCGGCTTTTTTTTTTACGTATTGTAATAGTTAACCTATATTGACACTAAGAGGAAGAAAGTTGCAGTGAATTGAGAGAGGAGATAGATTCTCTGAGAAATTGAGAGAGTTTTGAGAATCTAAGGAGGAAGAAAAAGGAGATTAATATCATCTAATTGAGCTTAGAAGAATCAAAGGCAAGTTCTAAAGTTTTTTTTGTTTATTTTCTAAAGTATACTTCTCTAAAAATGAATTTCTATGGTTAATCTATTAAGAAATTTGTTATATATGTTCTTGAGTATGTATAATATGTTCTATATTGTCTATTGTTGAGTTTTCAGTAAACAAATTCATATTGTTGATAATAAATAAGAAGAGTTTGGTTTTGGCTTAAAATATATATTTTGGGTATGTTTTGAGACTAAAATTGGTTAGGATTTTATGTTATAATTGTAAAATTGGTGATGGATTGTGTTAATACGATAAAAACGAAAAGAACGCAAGTTGAATGAATCAATTTGGTTAAGAAACGAAGTCGTAGTGAATGAATTCGCTAAACATGATAAAATATGAAAGTTTAGTATGAACATGAGTTTTGGGTTAAGATTTAGGCTAGCTAGTGTTTCTGTAATTTATTATAATTCTAGTATGTTTTAGTTATATGAATTACAAATCCATAGAATCGAAAACGGACTAATTTGGATGTGTATAACTCAAGTTATGAAGATTAGTAGGAGAAAAAGGGTCAAAAATCGCTTAAAACGGTAGCTTGAGTCTGTTTTACTGCTTCGCTAACAGGTGTAACAAGCCTTGTGCCCTAAGTCATTGGGGGTATGACTCCCTCTAAAACGCAGATTGTCTTTGTGCCCAAGGCTTAATTGGGCGCAGCTGGGCCCAAACTATGTCAGGTGTGACTATTTTGACCTACTTTAGTAAAATAGGTATAACATTTTCATACAAACTCCGATTAAGGCGATTCAAGATGATATGGAATGAGGACAAATAGACCTACAACTTTTATTCTTTAAGTTGTTCAATTTGAGGTCGGGAACAGTAGTCAAAATGGTCATATTTGTGACTGATGCGTATTCGGAGGCAATCGGAGGGCGTCGGGTATGCACATACACAAGTATAGTGATGTCGATGATAATAGATGTTGTTTTAAGTTATAGAACATGAATATTATGAAGTATAATGATGCTTAACATTAATAAATGATATATTAGATAAGTTGTATATGCATACTAAGCACACACAAGAGAGACAAATTGGGCATGTGACGAATAAACGTCGAAACGCCGTGATAAGTGTTAATTAAGGTAAAATGTATTTTAAATCAAATGAAATGAATATTATAAGATATTGAATAGGGTTAATATAAAACCAATAAGTAGTCCTAGCAAGACTTAAACACTTGAATGAACTTCGAGTTTGACTAAGAAGAAATATAGTGAGTTATAAGTCTAAAGTTAACACAATCAAATTGAACATTGTGTATTGATTAATGGGAAGGGTTATAGGATGTAGATTAAAGTTTACATTATAACTACTATGCGTTTCTATGTAACTAATAATTAATGTGAATGATTATATAATTGTGTAGGGCACGTGAAGTGTAGATATCTGTAAGCTGTTAAACTGTTATTGGTAAACAACGATCAAGGCAAGTCTTTCAGTTCCTATTTGTTATGTGAACTTGATGATTAACTGTTTTAAATTGTTATTGTAAATAGCATGATGTGTTATATATATTTTGAAAGTATGAAATGTTAAAGTCAATTTATGACTACGTTGATTGAGTAAAGCATGCTGATTGAGTAAGGAACTCAATCTTTATACTTGTTATATGAACTGTAGCATGTATGTTATGTTAGTCCAATGTTTATGAGATATGTGTTGAGCATGTTATTATGTGCTATGTGATGCATGAAAACTATTAGATTTTTCCAAGCTGTCGAGCTCAACCTTGCAAATAACCACTTTTCCAGGTTCAAGATTCAAGGTAAAGTTATGTGTTACTTGAAAGACATGAATCAGATGTGATACTTGAAGATTTATACACTTTGGTTGTGTTATTATTATTTGAACCATGTTTAAGGTTTCGAATAATGTATTAATGTTGAATTGTAATATCGTTTTGTGATGTAAACTATTGTAGTATTAAAATGATTCTGAGATATGTAGATGTAAAGGTTGAAGGTTTTGGGAACGAGGATAGTTTGTAATAAAAAAAATTTAATTATTCTGCAAATTTCAATGGTTGTATTATCGTTTAATGATGTAAAATTAGAGGTTGAATGTATTATTAACTACCGAAGTCGAGAATTAAATTGTATAAATTTTGGGGTCGTTACATTAGGTTTCCCAAACTCGTTAACGTTGAGGCTAACTTTTAAAACTTTTAGTTTTCTTTTGAACTCATTTGTTCAACTAGGATTTACATGATCAATAACCTATTGACCAAGTTGAACACCTCCTCATGTATCTAAAAATAGACTTTGGAGATAAAACTCAAATCAAGCATACAACTTCCTTTTTTAAAACTCTTTAATCGAGACTAAAAAGGTTTATTCAACAAGGGACTCACTACGTTAACCATTAAGTCACATAAAGATACTAAACCACCCTTATTATGCATGCTTATGTGTATTTATATGACTAGCATGGTTTATCACTTGAAAACTTACTTTAAGACATGCATAGTTCATATTACGTCTATCTAGTTGCGTGCACGTATCATTCATATTCAAAGGCATAAACGTCCTATCATGTTCGCACATATAGGCAATGTTTAAAGACCCAAAAATTACTAGTATGTCATCCTACAAGTTCAGAAGTTTAGACAACACAATGCTCATGAATAATGTTTTCAAAACGTCTAAGTTTCTTTTCTTCAAATCCATTTCATGAAAACCCAATCATGCAAGGAAACTTTGAATCATATGTAATATTTGTACATATTTCTCTCTATGTCAAAATATAACCACTTTATGCTTTAATACTTAGTTTACAAAAGATAATGGAGTTTGCCTTTGAAATCATTTTATCATGAATGATGTAGTATAGCACATATAAGACAACTTTTAAAACTCTTATCGTAAGTAATTAAGTCATGTTAACATCTTCTCAAGTTCAGAACCTACCTCATGTAGCATTCATGTACCTTAATTCTAATATATCAAGTTTTTCTTGAAAACTTCTCTAATACAAGATCTAACAATTTTGATCATGAACAAGGACACTATAAACATCATATCATGCTCATTTTATATTTGAACTCAATCATGTATATAAACCACTAAGTTTAGAACTTGTAGAACATAAGTTTCCACAAGGTTTGTTTTCAAAATCTTTAAGTCTCTTTTCAAAACACATACTAAGTCATGATAATGCTTTCTATTATGAACAAAGAAATCTTATATGTCATATCTATTATCATGTATTTTCATGTTATATCACTTAGAATAACATATTCCATCGTCGAGAGCACTATACTTGCGTATGTGCTCATTCGACGCCCTCCGATCGCCTCTGAATACGTAATAGTCACAAAGATGACTATTTTGACCCTTCCTAACTACCTCAAATTGAAATACTTAAAGAACAAAAGTTGTAGGTTTATTCGTTGTCATTTCGGATCATCTTGAATCGCCTCAATCAGAGTTCGTATAAAAGAGTTATGACCGTTTTACCAAAATAAGTCAAAACAGTCACAATTAGCACACATTGGGAGCGGCCGCGCCCATTTTCTTTACCATGCCAGTGCACCCATGCACCCATGCAATAACTTGGCCAATTGCTTGGCGTCCACGCGCATTTTACAATTTCAGACAAGCAAAGTACAAGGCGCACACTGCATTAACTTCACATGATTATAATTTTTGACATAACGTTTTCATTTTAAGTTCGAATTAGTTAGTTTTCGATTCGTTGAACTCGTTAAACTCTTAGCTACTCATCTACAGAGTAATTATAACACTTCAAAAACATTAACTAACCCAAAGATTAATCCAAAACTCATATTTATCCTAAATTTTCATATTTTGACGAATTTAGCGAATTCATTCACTACGAATTCATTTCTCAACCAAATTGGTTCGTTTAACTCTCGTTGTTTTCGTTTTTAACTGTAGTAACAACATCTAGCAACAATTTATGGATTGTAACAAGTTTTAGCCATCAAATTTGTGACTCAAAAGCTACTTTTTCATGATATTTCTAGTGATTAAAAACTTAGGAAATAAAAAACATATAGGTTAGCATTATTACCTCTGTAAAATGAAATGAACCTGCTGCTAAATGAACTCCCAACTTCTTAGAATACTTGTATGCTCTCAATCTCACACTTAGCAATTCTCAGCAATGGCAATAGGAGAAGGAGAGTCCATATTTATAGAACAACCAATACATAGACAATGCAATTTCCCACTAAATCAAACCCATGGATTGAAGGATTGCACGAAGGTTATCAAAGAGTTGTTAGATGTTAGTTGAAAATCATCATCACCACTACTCCCCCCATAATCATCAGCTAGAAAGAGCTTGGATGAAGAAAAGGAAGATATGCCTTAGCCTTTTTGCCAAACACGTTAATGAGAAATAGGGATCAATTGGACACTAAATTTGGGACAAGCCAAATAACCCAACAACTTGTTATTCTAAGGCTTGGTTTGGTTCTTTAAATTCCCAAAATGTCATTTTAATGAGTTAATGCTACTACACCAAGTAAAATTAGGAATTATTTATGTACTCACATCATATACTCCATATACATTAGTTTACATAATATTTTAATTGGGCTAAATATCATTCGGTTGGATATTCCCAACCCATTACTTCATATCACACTTAAATATCAAAATGATTATTATTAATCATCTATTATCTTTCCATTAATTCTCTTTTAATAATTTCAGTTAAACCTTTAGTCTAGTTTAACTTTAATACTCAGGCCACACAAGGCTCATTTATCTCATTTACTGGAGTTATATAACTCAAGCTCATTATTTCTATAATAAAATATTAGGGGTCTAGGCCACGTTTGACTTTTTCCCAATTTTACATTATTTTATTATTTATTTAATATAAAGTTTGTGTCACACTTTACATTAATCCTAACTTATTTAGCTTACTATAAATAATTGTACACTTATAATATGAAGAACTAATATACTTGGCTATATGAATTTTATATTCATAACACCTTTATTTAAGAAAATAATCATTAACCTTTACTCCATTATTTAAATTATAAAATTATAAGTATAATTATCTGATCGTCCTAATATAACTTCCTCAATCTTTATATTTAGCGCATCTCAAATATTAATCTAATATATAAATCTCTAACCAATATTCACTTATATATATATATATATATATATATATTCATCACCTATTTTCCATTATCTTCTTTCAAGTATTAAATCCTTTCATATATTATCATATTATGCAATATATGAAAATAACAAATTTAATTAACATAATCATTTCATTTTCTTCATATAACGTACATACATTAATTCACTATTTTACTTAAGTGAATTACTCCTTTCATTCAATTTACTAACACACAAGGCTTTAGCATTATATTATAATATTAAATAATATAACTTAATTAACCAATATTAATTTCCATAAATAAATTCTCATTCAATTTATGATTCGTTATCTCAATCCATTCATGGACAGTTGGAACACCAATTATGATCCTTATTATAACATAGTAGTTACTAATACACCAATCCTAAAGTTCAGATTACACGAACTCATCATGAACTGTCTACAGGCCGGCGTGACCGCTCTGGTCTTAGGCTTGAGAGTGGCGCGACCGCGCCACCTCAAGTTAGGACGCAGACATGTTATGCTTTAAATCGAAATAGAACTTAACTCGCAATTCCTTTAACATGCTCCATACATGCTATCTCATTATACTAACCAAAATAAATCTCCAATGACTACATTCTTCAATAATTTAGAGACTAAACTTCAAGTTCAACTTTTCTTTCTTTAATCTCTACATTTAATCATATCCCAATATTAGTCCATAAATCTCTAACCCATATTTATCTAAAGATATATTGACTTTCTTCTCTCATCAACAACGCACATATATACAAGTCCAAACCTAGCACACATCGAGTCGTTAATGGTATTCAATACAGTACACTGAGTGGTTTACCACAAATAACTAACAAATTAGTTTTCGTCTCGTCTACACTGTTTTCACAATGAGTTAGATCGGTCACTAGTTCGTATATACCTCCGCTCTCTAAAGGAATCGTTTAGCCCAGCTCCTATACATCCACCATTAAAGAGTACAGTTGCACTACTGTTGGTTGTTTTACCGATCAATATATGCGTGCAAGTATACACGGTCAACAAGTAATAAAGAGTAAGTAAAGTATCGTTCCCACGGAGAATTAACTAATAAAGTTTACCAAGCACTAACCCATAACCATTTCAATCTTATTTAAACAAAGGATACAATATAGTGATGGAAACTATGAAATTAAATAATACTAAGTATCCCTAGAATGAGACTAGATAATGAAGACTTGAGATTACAATTTCCCATATTGAATCATTCAAACCCACACACTTCATGTTAAGCTGTAAGACCCCAACTTATTATAAATGAAATTGAATTTTTTCTATTTATTATTTTGAAATAGTAAGGGTTGATTGGATTAATGTGGTTAGTTATGGGTAAAATGCACAAATATTTTAAATAAGCAAGTGGTTATAAAATATTCATTGTTGTTGGGGAATATTCGTTTGGTCGTGGAATATTTTTACTGTCGGGGAATATTAAATGCGATGCATAGTAATGACCTTTGTGGGCCCCATAACGGAAAGCGATTGGATGAAGAAAACGACAAATATAAGTTGTTTATAAATAACGGCCTAGTTGTTTCCGTTTTAATACTATTGAAATACTTGGTGGTTAAAACACTGTAGCACGGTATTGCACCAATTATTGATTCTTACGTAAGAAGGCACTACTCAATAATTGTTACGATAATTCTTTGTTCAATATTTTATTTTATTGATTCAATAATTGCTACGTTGATATTTTATATTATTGTTGTTTCAATAATTGTCCACCGCACGATATTTTCCTTTATCGAATCAATAATTCATATTATTTGAATAATATTATTAGATAGCATTATTGGCAATGTCTAGAAAGTTACATCTAAGGAGAGGTTTGGTCACCTAATTGCGGCGCCCGAGAAGGAGAAATCCTTATTGGAAGCCCCCTCTTTCCTGGAAACGGCATGGTTGTCGATATTGTGATTCTGTAATATTATTTGTGAATAATTAATTATTGATTTATATGATAAGGAAAATATTCATGTGGATATAGATGGAAAAATTTTAAAGTGACAATTATTGAAAAATTGATATTTTATCTTTTCTGATAAAATAATTTATTTAAATATATTATTATATTTTAATAATATAATAATGGTGATATTTTTACAATGAATATGGGATATATGAATATAGGAGAAGGAAATGTATTTTTGTTGCAAAAGTTGTTTAAAACATGTTAAACATGTCTGTGGGCCCATTTTTTGACTGAAATTTGATTATAGCCTGTAAAATCGTCCGTTTGTGGATTTCGGTCAACTTCTGTTTGGAATTTGGAAAAACTTTCTTTTGCAAAGTTGTAGAGAATTAAATTTCCTATGGAATGGACATAAGATTTGAATTTTTTTGATAAAAGAGCTATTTACATTTTGTGGGCCTCATTAAACATGTGCAAAGTGCTGAGATTAGGTGATTCAAAGTGGGCGTAAGAAAATTTAATTATATATTAATATTTTATTAAATTTTCTGCTATAGTGTTCCAAGCAATTTCCTATAAATAAGGTACTTAGGTTAGAATTGAAAATCACACCAGAAACTGAAGTTTTCTCTCTCTATATTATCGAGCGTATTCTTGTGAGTATTTTGATACTTTGAGTGTTGCTTTATCTGGTGCAAGTTCCTTCAAAGACTATATCCGAGATTCCAATCGAACTCTTGTCTTATCAAGGTAAGGGATATTTTTTTTTTAAAAATGATATTATTTTTTTCAATATCATTATGCCGGAATATTGGTAAGATTTTTATTGTGAAATTCTTGTCTTTTAGTGTCAGGGTTACTATTCACGTATACAACACTATTCACGTATACAACACTATTCATAGAAAAATTAAATTTTCATTTTTTTGTCCAAAATATCTATTATGGATACTAACTTTGATTGTATCCATGTTTTGATCATTCTTGAATTTTACTTCACTATGAGTATTTATGAAGTATTTTTGAACTCGGATTGTTTAAAGTACGAATCTTTAATATTTGTTCTTTTGTTTCACTGGATTCGTTTTCTTTAAAATATTTTTCATCATCCTCAGTCCTAAATGATGAAATTACTGAATATCTTTGGCCTGTAGTGCAAAGATTAATGATTTTTTGATGAATATCTTTGGCCCGTAATGCAAAGATGAACAGGTATTGAGATGAACATGACCAACTGATGAATATCTTTGGCCTGTAGTGCAAAGATGAATATTTGATTCAAGATGAATATTGATTGATGTTATAGGGATAAAATATTGATGATAGACTTTTAAATTCATAGATAATAGTAGATTTCATTCTCTACGTAACTCATCTATGAATTATTATTTCCGCTGCGAATATTGATCTGAAATTTGTTGTCTATTGTATTTTATCAGATTTTTCCCTGTTGAAGACTAACGATAATTTGTTCTATATTATCTTAGTCATAATATTCTTTACTGGGCTAGTTGAGTTCACCCTTTTTCTTTTTGTTTCATTTTTCTTCTCAGGAGGCGAGAATGTAGCGAGTTCTAGTCGGGGTGTGGAACGATGGTTCTAGAAAGTTGTTTTAGTAGTCCTCACCATTTTTGTAAAATAATCTACCAACTATTGTAATGAGGACTTATTTGGGTGTGAATATTGTCTAGATGGCAATATTTGTATTTAAACTCACAGTTTTTATGTTGTATTGATAAAGTTGTAGTTGTTTCTGTACTATATTATTGATGACTCAAAATGGGTGATGTATACCTATTTTGGGGGCGTCACATGAGCCAAATTACTTATACCAGATTGTTAGTCGAGAACACGAAAGTAAAGTACAACCATATCTCAATGTACCATACTCATATCACATATAATCCACAGTTGATAGAATACACATGAATACCCACATTACCTAAACCACTATATGTCTATGTGATTTACAAATAATTAGGGTTTAAGCCCAAATTCTCAATTGACTACGAGTGGTGCTTTAGTATATGTCTATCCTAAGCACAAATCATACATCATATCATAATGTAACACATACAATCAAAAGCTATCAAGATCAAATCTAAACCCATACTTCGTCTTTCAAGTTCATATGGGTTATTAAAGTAATTGATGGCCAATCAACTAAACAAATAAGCATGAATCTTAATAGACAATCCCATAGCAATCAATAAGACTAACAATGAAGTATGTCAAAATAAACTAAGCAATAGATTCCATTGTAATCTCAAAATAGAGTTTAGCTCATCATAGAATCAAAATCCATAATCCACAATAGATTACATATTGAGAAATAAAGATAGAAGTAAAGAGAAGTTAGAGAATTAGGAATGCAAATCTGATCTCTCTTGCTCCAATTCTGAATTTCCTATGCTCTCCAATTGCTTCAATCTTCAACTCTAATATAATCTAGGGTTCTAATCTAATTTAACCAAGAAAGTGAAGAAAAGAGCATATGTAATATGTTATGATCCCCCAAGGGTGGAATCCCCCTCTTACATCATGAAAATACGTCTATATAAGCCCTAATTGAACCCCCTCTCAGTTATGCTTTAATTGCACTGTTTAGTGAAAAGTCAGCTTTGGTCAACATCAGAGGTGGCATGGCCGCGCAAGAATTGGCCTGAAGTTGGACGCGGCCGCGCTCAAGCAGAAAATCACATTTTTGGCTCAGGATTGTGGCGGTCAAGCAGAATTACCCTAGAAAATCGCATACCATGAGTCCATTTTCTCTGTGTAGTCCTCTGGTAAAATGACCATAACGTTTGATTCGAGAAGAGTTACGAGGCCTGCCGCCTATTAAATTGAAGCTATCGACGAGCTCTACAACTTGCATTCTTTGACAATTGAGAAATAATGCATGGATGATGGCTGAAATTGGATTAGAAGGGACAGCTATGCAAATGGCCATCCAAAACAGTGATGTTCAACGTTTGTTGGTACAAAGGTCATAACTCTTGCATCCGAACTCCGATTAGAATGATTCAAGATGTTACGGAAAGCTTAGAAAAGGCTTTACAACATAGTCCAAGTTCCAAGCCAAGAACATAACATGAACATGAAAGCCCAAATGATATCCGGATTATTTTTCCTTGCATTTTCATACCAATAGTCGCTCACATCGTTCCCAAACATAAGATCTACAAAATGAACACAAAATGCATGAAAAGTAACTAAGAAACATGAGTATAAGCAACTAATTCAAGTAACAGATACCGGATAAGTAGGTGTAAAACCAACTTATCAACTACCTTAGACTTGATACTTACTCGTACATATACTCAAGAAATTGGTGATTATCAAAATATTTAATGTCACCAACTTATTACGATAAAATAATTTCACATAAATTATTTAATATCGATAAATTTCTAGCCATCTTCTTTACTTCAAATAACTCACCTCTTCAATAAATAACAAATATATAATAATAATATAGTTATTAAACACAGAAATCAGTTGACATAGTTTATATTACCCCATGCAACGCAACACCACATACCTCACAACATATATATTTATTCTTATTTGAACCCTTCACATGCCTTAAGAATTTTATTTACTAAATTCTTATTTTAATATTTTCTGAAAATTCAGATTCTTACATCTACATCATGGGTATTGGATATCGGATGTGGTTCTCACATTTGTGTTAATGTCTAGGAACTCCGAAGGAGTAGGCCTTTGGCGAAAGGAGAGGTTGACCTACGAGTTTGGAATGGAGCAAGAGTTACTGCACTAGCCGTAGGAACTTATCATTTATCTTTGCCCACTAGTCTAGTATTAGAATTAGAGGATTGTTATTATGTGCCTGCTATGAGCAAAAATATTATTTCTATTTCTTGTTTGGACAAAGAAAGGTTTTTTATTTTTAATAAAGAACAACAGTTGTTCGATTTACTTAAATGAAATATGTTATGGTGTTGCACAATTGTTTAATGGTATTTATATTCTTGATTTAGAAACGCCTATCTATGACAAAAATTCAAAACGATTTAAATCAAATGATTCAAATCTGACATATCTCTGGCACTGTTGTTTAGGCCATATAAATGAGAAACGCATATCCAAACTCCATAAAGATGGGTTTTTGGATTCATTTGATTTTGAATCATATGAGAAATGCGAGTCTTGTTTATTAGGCAAGATGACTAAAGCCCTTTTCACTGAACACAGTGAATAGGCTAGCGATGTATTGGGACTTATACATAGTGATGTATGTGGATCCATGAGTTCGTTAGCAAGAGGTAGGTTTTATTACTTCATTACATTTATTGATGACTGCAGTAGATATGGATATGTGTATCTTATGAGACACAAATCCGAATCCTTTAAAAAGTTCAAGGAATTCAAGAATGAAGTTCAAAACCAATTTGGCTAAAACATAAAAGCCCTTTGATCTGATCGAGGAGGTGAATACTTAAGCTAAGACTTTAATGACCTTCTAAAGGAGTGTGGTATTATATCACATCTCACTCCACAGGGAACACCACAATGGAATGGTGTATCTGAGAGGAGGAATCACACCCTGTTGGACATGGTACGATCAATGATGAGTCATGCAGATCTTCCAATAAGCTTCTGGGGTCATGCCCTAGAGACATCTGCATTCATTCTTAACCGTGTTCCTACAAAGACGATTCAGAAGACACCATATGAGATGTGGACTGGGAAACGTCTTAGTATGTCATTCATGAAGATTTGGGGTTGTGAGGCATTTTTAAAACGTCTAGCTTTTGACAAGCTTGGACCCAAATTTGACAAATGTAATTTTGTAGGATATCCAAAGGAAACAAAAGGGTATTATTTCTACAAACCTTCTGAGAAAAAAGTGTTTGTTGCTCGAACATGTATTTTTCTAGAAAGAGAATTTGTCTCTAAAGGAAACAGTTGGAGGAAAGTAGAACTTGAAGAAATTCGAGAACCAAAAAATATCATTGAACTTGAGTTGGAACGTGAGCAGGAACCACAAAATATTATAGGAAGTGAACTTGATCAAATTACATGAGGCATTCATAGATCTGGTATAGGACGCGCCAAGAGCCCGAGAGATATTATGGATTTCTTGTGACTCAAAACGGCTCATAGATCAGGATGAGCCTGCTTTCTATCAAGAAGCTATGAATGGACCAGATTATGAGAGACGGCTTGAAGCCATGAAATCTGAGATGGACTCCATGTATACTAACCAATTATGAACTTTGGTTGATCCACCCAAAGGGGTAAACCAATTGGGTGCAAGTGGATTTTCAAGAAGAAAACTGACATGGATAGTAATGTACAAACCTATAAAGGCTGACTGGTAGCAAAATGTTTCAAACAAGTTCAAGGTGTTGACTATGATGAAACCTTCTCTCTGGTGGCAATGGTTAAATCCATCAGGATCTTACTTGCTATTGCAGCCTTTTTATGATTATGAAATCTGGCAGATGGATGTTAAAACTGCTTTCCTTAATGAAAATCTCCTTGAGGATGTGTACATGACACAACCTGAGGGTTTTGTCACTCCAAATGATGCTGGAAAGGTATGTAAGCTGCAACGATCCATTTATGTATTGAACCAAGCCTCTCGGAGTTGGAATCTTTGATTTGATGAAGCAATCAAAGAATTTGACTTTATAAAAAATAAAGATGAACCTTGTGTATTTAAGAAGGTTAGTGGGAGTCACATTGTATTCCTGGTATTATATGTTGACGACATATTAATTATTGGGATTGACATACCTTCCTTACAGATTGTAAAAACATGGTTAGGAAAATGTTTCTCCATGAAAGATTTGGGAGATGCAACCTACATTTTAGGTATCAAGATCTATCAAGATAGATCTAGAAAAATGCTCGGCCTAAATCAAAGTATATATATTGATAAAGTGCTAAAACGGTTCATCATGCAAGAGGCAAAAATAGGACACTTACCCATGTCTCATGGTGTAAAGATCTCTAAGGCCCAATGTCCTAAATCACAAGATGATGAGGAACGTATGAGAAAGATCCCATATGCTTCAGCAATTGGATCTATCATGTATGCAATGATATGTACTCGTCCGGATGTCTTGTATGCTTTGAGCATGATGAGCAGATACCAGTTGAATCTAGGTGAAGGTCACAAGACATCAGTCAAGAATATCCTCAAGTACCTGAAAAGGGCTAAGAATTCATTCTTGGTATATGGAGGTGAAGAGCGAACTTTACGAAGAAAAGGTTTACACGGATGCTAGTTTCAGGTAGCAATGATGACTATAAGTCTCGATCAGTTTTGTGTTTTTGCCTTGATGGTGGTAATCAAGAATTTGAAAGAGTTAAAAGAAAGAGACCGTAGTCGATTCTGCAACAGAGGCTGAGTATATTGCTGCTTCTAGTGCGGCCAAGGAGGTTGTATGGATTAAAAATTTCGTTACTGAACTTGGTGTTATTCTAACCATTGTTGATCCGGTTGAGCTATACTATGATAATGATGGAGCCATTGCACATGCTAAGGAATCCAGATCTCACCAACGATCCAAGCATATACTTAGGCGGTACCATCACATCTGTGAAATCATTGATAAAGGAGATGTACATATAGGAAGACTGCCAACATATGATAATGTTACAGATCCACTGACCAAGACTTTGTCGCAGCAAAAGCACGAAGGTCACACTAGTTTCATGGGTATTAGATACATGAGTGATTGGCTCCAGTGCAAGTGAGAGACTGTTAGAGTTTATGCCATAGAGGCCAATTCTTTGATGTAATTGCTTAACATTTTTGATTTTATATTTGATTGAATAAATGAATTATTTTATTATGGTTTTATATACTGCGTTATATAAATGTTAGCATAATAAAAGTTTTTAGAATAGTGATACAAATTATATAGCTTTAAGTTTGTGACTTGAACATGAGATCATATAATTACAATTAGTATCATTGGTCTTAAATGTCCCTAGTCGAGTATCATTATTAATGGGACAATAATGATATATTGAGACTAGTATGTGGATTGACGGATGGCCAAATTTCATTGGTTATAAATATATGAGATATTGAATCAATGCATAGGTACATATTAGAGAACAATGTACTAGACAGACCCACCATGAGAATTCTATGAGGATCATATTGTAAAGTGTCATTAGCGATTCTCATAGTGACAATAATGTAATGATCCTCCGACCTAAAATCACTATATTACTACACGGGAATTTTTTTACTTTTATATCATCAAAGGTCACCTTTAATTGGGTGGACAATAAAGGTGATTATTGGGTACATCATGAATCGTGTGAGGAATATAAGTGATCTAGATGGAATTTAACCCTCCTATATATTATGGGTTATATTCATAGGCCTCTTGATTGAGTAGGACTATAAAATGCATGGCCATGCTCAAATAGTGATTTGTTTCATATAGTTTACTCATTAATCAAGAAAACTCAGATTAAATTATGAAGAGTATGACACATTCCATGCCTCGAGTTTAATCTAGGATGCCATGGTTAAAAGGATTAAATTACATTGAAACATTAGTCACGAAAAGGTTGCATCGAATCATCGATCTTATTATTACTTGGATAGCAGTGATGCATTACTAGATGTCTCTCACTGTTTATAATTTTATAATATGATTTTAAGATTATTGCCAACGTAATAATAACCTATAGGGTCACACACTTAGAACGTAATTAAAAGGGAATTAATTTAAATTGTAAGGATTTAAATATGTCAATATGATTGATAGTATTTAAATTACGAATTTAAATTAATAGGATAATTTGTATATATATATATATATTAATTAAGTAAGACTTAATAACGATATAATATATATAAATTCGGATTTTATTTATTTATAATTGGATTAGGTTTTGATTAATTCCTTTTGACTGCTATATATATATATGATATATCAGCCATTTTAGGAAAAGATCAAAAACCTAAAAACCCTAGCCGCTCTTAGAGACAGACTAGAGAGAAAAGTTTCAAAAAATCCAGATCCTTGGTGGCTAGTACCGCAGCTCTCTTTACTGCAGATCGTGTTACGATTCGCGGGACGTTCGTGTGGATACCGTAGAGGCGCAATTCTATTGGATTGCGTTAAAGATTTGAAGTCATTTCAGAAATTTTCTATCGTATCCATTCAAGCTTGGATAATCAGTATAAAATATGAACCACTGAATTAATATGTTTTCGCATGGATCCTATTTTAGGGTTTCAGAAATTATTAGAAAATTTTATATTTCGCTGTGTTTTTGTGCCAAAATCCCTTCACAGATAGAGTATGAGATAGAATATACGTCAAAAGTGCCGTATGTAAATGCGGTGGGTTGTCTAATGTACGTCATGGTATGTAAAAGGCCAGATATCTCACATACAGTCAGTGTGGTTAACAGATATATAGCAAATCTAGGGAAAGAGCATTGGAATGATGTGAAATGATTTTTTTGTTATCTAGCTGGTACAACTAATTACGGTCTTATATTTGATCATGATACCGCAAGAAGTGAGGTTACAAGGTGTGACGCCCTCAAATTCGAATACTTGAAACTCGTACTTGGTGCTCCACGATACCATTCATTAAACTACTTGATATATTAAATAACTAATAATATTACATCAAAGTTGTCTATTCCCCAGTTATGATAGCCTTTAAGTACTTTATTACATGATATATAATATATTATCATATTACAAACTTCTAACTATTACATATAATGCCTTCCAACTATTCAATCAGCTTTTCCTTACCCTTGTCCTTTCCAGAACCTTCTGTTCGATCCCGCTTAACTGAAAACATTTGAGTTTAAAGAAATAATGAGCATTTAATTGCTCAACAAGTAATAACAGTTAATAAATATTAGCCGAAAGAAATAAATGCTTTCTTTGAAGTATACATCTATAACGAATCAATAGTTGTGAAGTAAACTGAAATAATTCTTAATAACATATCAAAACGTTTACATTTTTGAAACTACGTACTGATTATAAATGTTGAGCGGTCAATAGACCATGAACTTTCATTTTCAAGTTTGAAAATGTTTGTACAGAAATTCATCTGCAATCCGTCATAACTTATGGGCACGATGGGTGATCAGCCCTTTATGCCCTGTATTGATCAACACTACATACTGGAACGATAATTCGCGTTCATCATCTCCACCTTTGGCGCATAAAAATTTCCCAATTTAGGGATGTTCATACTCAGTCTGGAGTCAGAACTAAAACAATTCAGTTGGAAGACAATAATATTCAATGATACATTTATAACTATGTCTAGTCGAGTCAAATAGCTTAGACAACTTTTAAATCATGTATACATACCAAAATTCAATAGTATGTATCAAAACTTGTTCAAATACAACAATTTATACAAGTGAAGACACTTGCATAGCCAAACCTAGCTCATAAAGAACAGAATAAATCTTGATTATATATGGATCAAATGAAGACATAATAAGATACTTGTAAACCATGAACTAATCGAATGAAATCCGATAAAGTAAATATACTTGCATAAACGAATAATAAAGATCATTATGGATGTGAATAATCAACAATAATTATTCACGAACATGCTTTGAAATTAATAAATCAAGTTGAGTTAGGAACTTGCATAAACATATAACTGTTTGCACAAAATAAAAGTAGTGCGTAAGGTTCAGATACTTGCCTTGATCGCTGCTTACTGCTACACAATTTAGTTTTAGCTTTTATATAAAGACTTATCATTAATAAGATTATTCTTTCAATTAGAATAATATATCATGATGCACAACAGTACCATTTACAGTCTTTATACAACTTAAACACATTATCACGTATCCAAATCAGTCATTAAAACATATACAAACAATTATCAAGTCAAACTATGTAAGTCTGGATTGATTTCGGTATTAATTCGGTGTTTTGATTGCTTTATCGGATAATTATCAAGTTTATTTTCAATTAAACTCTATTTAAAAAGCTTCAATATTATTTTAGATAATTTAATTATCATTTATAATATTTTTAGAAGTTTATAATAATTTTATCATTTATAATGATTTTTTAAACACTAATATCATTTTTAAATGATTTACTTACTAAATAATTTCACTATCATTAATATTTAAATAATTTAAAATATTAATAAAATCAATGTCAAAATTTTAAAAGTTATTTATTATAACTTAAAACATTTTTAAAACCTTAATATCACCTTTAAATAATTTTTAAAACATTTAAAATTATTTTTAAATAATTATCATTAATATTAAAATATTAAAAGTCATATATTATAACTTAAAATATTTTTAAAACCTTTATATCATTTTTAAATGATTTTTGAAATATTAAAATTATTTTTAAATAATTATTTAATACAATTAGTAAATAAATATATTATCATTAATATTTAAATAAAATAAAGTCTTAATGAAATTTATGTCAAAATATCAAAAGTTAATTTTATAACTTCAAATAATTTTTAAAACTTAATTATGAATTATTAATAATTATTTTCTATTTATTTTAGTTAATATTATTTATTTTTTTAAAAAACTTTCGCTAAAGGCCTATCGCGAAAAAACTGTCACTATAGGTGTTCTTCAACCTTGAAGAACAATCAAGTCAATGCTTTGAAGCCTACTTTGACCATCTTTAATTGTCAGTTCATGAAGTTTCTGGGCATCTAAGTCTATCAATGGTGTAGTAATCATATAATTTACAAGTACATACCAATTTCTGGGTCTAACTAAATCATATCAAGAAGATATTCAGGGTCAAACTAGCCATCTAAGGTTGTTCTTGAGTTTCTGGTCAACCCACTTTGGGATTGAATAACTTTGATTCTAAGTGTTATCTAAGTGATCTAGTGTTACACTATTTTAGTATATATGTCAAGGTTCAAAAGTAATACACTGGTTAGACTTAACAACATAACATATGGAAGATCTAGCCTGATCAAACAACCTGTCAGAATTGTTCTGGAAAATTTCTGGAATTTCCAGAAATTCATTTTTTGTGCTTGGTCAACCCATTTTGACCATTAATAACTTAAAATCTATTGATGTAATGGGTAATCCATTGTTAGGGTTTTGTAGTCCATATGTCAGGGTAAAAAATTGATACACTTATAGGTTCTAACAACATAACATGAAGAAGATCTAAGCCTTGCAAAAGCTTGTCATACCTTTCTCAGAATTCTGGGTTTTCTAGAACCAGTTTTTTGTGATTGGTCAACTAGGTTAGACCATGAATAACTTTCAATGTAGACATGCTATGGTCATGATTCCACTTCCAGTTTACTCTCCTCATGTCATACTATAACAAGGATACACTTAACAGATCTAACAATTAACAGATCAAGATCTACAGGCCCTGACATTTGTCTGCCAGGCCATATTTTTAGGGTTCTTGGACAGTTTGCTAAATCTTTATTTTAATGCATTTAAAGGTTACAGATCCATGTTTTATCAACATAGATCATTAAATAACATAACATACAACATATTTAAACACAAAAATAGAAAATCTACTTAAGCATATAAGATCTAGCTTAGGTTATGGTTTATACCTTCTTGAACAAACCTTTTGATTTCCCTCTTTTGATCTGATCTTTGATGGTTATGGGGTGAACTTGGCTTATCTTATGGCTTAGTTTTACTCTAAAATTTGTGTCTTTGGAGAATGGTAGGTTTGGCTAAGTGTAGAAACTAAAGTAAGGGATTTTAAGTCTTTAAATCTTCATTATGATCTTATCCTTTTGATTCAATGTATTTGGCTATGCTAGGTGTCAAATATGGCTGATTTCCTTAGATTTTAAGCACATGGTGAATCCCCCTTGATGACTCACAAAAGATTTGATCTTATCTTTTGTTAAAAGGTAAGATAAAGGGTATTTTGGTCATTTCGCACCTATTAAGGGCAATTTGGTAATTTAACATATAAATGTAAGGGTAGTTTAGTCATTTCACATGTTTCTCATAAATCTTAACCCTTAGGGTTTACTAATTAGCATTAGAGTTTGCAAATCACCATTAGAGTTTGCTAATTAGGGTTTAGGGTTTCTAAATCTGGAATTAGGATTTTTAACTAATTGTTAGGGTTTCTTAACTGAACATTAGGGTTTTTAATCTAACATTAGGGTTTACTAATGTTATACTTTATTTGATTAATATTTAATCATTAATCACATAATACACATAATCTGAAATACAATTAAAATATTAACTGTATTAATAATCAAACCCCTATTCAAATTAGGGTTTTGATCAGTTGTTCATCTTTGCCTTCCCTTCTTAGTCAAGTGAAATTGACTAACTTGCTTAATTGCTTAATTCATATCACACATACATAAAGTAATAATAATAATTATAATAATAATAAAAATTTATTCGTAAAAAATTATTCCCTTCTTACACAAGGGTTGTTGATTTAGATTATGTTGGAGACCTAAATGCAAGGAGATCTACGACAGGGTTTGTAAACATCTTTTGTGGAGGATGTATATATTGGAGGTCAGTGTTGCAGTCAATGGTAGCATTATCAACAATAGAGGTTGAGTATATAGCGTTGACAAAGACAAGCAATGAGGCTTTGTGGCTGAAGGGACTAGTTGAAGAATTAGGTTTCAAGTAAGGAAGTATCTAGATTCAGTGTGATAGTAAAAAACTATTCATTTAGTAAAGAAATGTGTTCCATGCCAGGATAAAACATATAGATGTTCGGTATCACAAGATTCATGAGTGGTTGAACAATGGTGACATTTAAATTCGCAAAGTTTACACAAAGGAGAATGCCGCAGATGTGACGCCCCCAAATTCAGATCATTCACGTCTCGAATTTGGTTCGCCACGTGCTAAAAATATAATGACTAAATAACATCTCATGTAACGAAAATAATAGAATAGATTACTTTAATATAATCATTCACGTCCCAAGGTTTCGCAACTTAAAACATTTCTTACATACCTTAAACACACTTAAACGTAGTTTAGACGTAACTAATACATAACACAATTTTTGTCTTTACATAATCATAATATTTCTAAATAAATATGAAGCTACTCTGCAGCTTTTCCCTTGCCCTTATCAGTGCCCGAGGGTCTGACTTGCTCTGCCTTAACTGAAATGTTTTTAGGGAAAACAAGAATGATCAATAAGTTTGCTTAACAAGTAATATAGCAATAAGGGTGTTCAATATAGTTTTAAATTCTCAAGGGTACAACAATAATGATAGTTCAAGGATAATAAGAAGTATCGACGGCTCTCAACAATAGTCGCTAAGGACAGAAAGATATCAATAAGATTCAACGTTTAATTAATTCGAGATTTCAAAATAATGCATACTGAGCAGTCACTAAGGACTATGAACTTCTACTAGAATTAACAGTATTATACTGAAAATCCAATAAAAACGAGTACAACAGGTGATCAACCTAAAGTACCCTACGTTATAAATAACATTTAATCATATTAATGTGCACACGCCGGTCTCCCGACAATTATATAGTTTCCCCTCCAAGGAGGGTTGTTCATCTCAGTCAATTGTATGAGTCCGCACCAAGTCAATTTGGTTTGGATAGCTTTCTATCATACGATAATAGTCTAGTCGAATCAATGGCTTAGACAACTTTTATAGTGCATTCAAGAACTATAAGTTCAATGCTTGCAACAATCGTCAAAATATCAATGATTTTTGAATAGTAATAGATATTTGTTTGAAATAAATATGGTTGATATGGAAACAATTCGGATTATACAATATATACAGTGTAAAGAACTTAGGAAACTTGCATTTAATATGAAAATCAAATGAAGTTCGAGAACTTGCACAAAATCCAAAGTTGTGTAAGTTAGGAAACTTGCCTTTCGTGTCGATTACCAACTTATAGCTTAATACCACTCCAATGAACTATATTATCCTATTTATGTATAAACACATTAGTTATACAAGTTCAATATGTAAACCTACTATCTCATTTTGCCATGATACACAAGTGTAATTCATAGATACTAAACATATATTTTTAGTCTTATCTTAGTTACACAATAAATCATATTCTTACCACATCAACGTTGTTTTTACTTTTAGAAGTTTAACATAGAAAACTTGTAAAAGCTTTTATATTCTTGGTTCTATATCACCATTACATGCTTGAACACTTCAAACATTATTCTAATCATGTATTACAACTTAAGACGTTAATGTACACATGCTGTAAGGTTCTGCTTGCCAATAAAATAGTCAGACTGTTCTGACATGTGATGCGGTCGCGCTACATTTTGACCTGGGAGTGGCGCGACCGCGCTGCTCCCTGATCAAACCAGAATTGAACTTTCAATAGCATGGCTATAGTTTAGTATTTAGCATAAACAGATCATGATACGCACGTTAAAAGGTTCTGGACTTAGTTTTATGTTCCTTAAGCTCATTTCAAGATTTTTCAAATCTCATAGTTTCATTTTGAAAGTTTCTATTTAATAAGGTTAAGAGAATTCATTATGTAAAAGGGTGATCCAATTGCTTAGTATATCAGATATGGATACTAAACCATTCTTACTACACATGCTTGCATATATTTAGTTTACTTACACATAACTAGTATAGTCCGTTACTCGGAAACCTTCTTTGAAACATGCTTGACTAGTCTATATTACGCTTAACTAGTTGAATGCACATATCAACCATGCTTAGAGTCATAAAAGATGCTTTTATGTTTGTACACATAGTCAAAATGTGATTCACATCATGATTTTCAAAATTAGTTCTCAAACCTACATGAATCCACCATGCAACCTCCTTTATGCAAGACAACTTAAAACAACATCTTATGCTTATTTGTACACATATTCAAGCCATGTTCAAGTGTTTAAAAGTCAGAACTAAAAGGATATTATGATCTTCATTTTGAAAATCTTCAAGTTTCCTTTTTAAAACTCATGCTAAATCAAGCTAAAATGTAAAGCAACTTTATAACACATTTCATATCCATATGTTCACACAAGTAAGACATAAATATAGACTAGAAAGATCAGAATTTAAAATACACTAAGTTCATCATGATTTGTGTTTCAAAACCTTACGATTTGTTTTCAAAATCACTATAACCAAGCTAAAATGGCTTACTATAACCATAACAATATCAATCCATATGTTAGGGTTATTTACATGCGTAATCTAACCAACATAACATGCTCATGACAACACAAAGCAAACATAATTTGTTCCAAGACTGGCATCCTGCTGCCGCAGCAGGTTTGTATTATAGATATGGAAGGATGGCCGCGCCACTTCGAAAGCAGAAAACAAAAAGCTCGCTTCTGCGAACCTCAACACAAGCATTGCTAAATCCTTCTAGCTGTAACTCAGACCAACTACAATGCTTCTAAACATGCATATAACTCAGATAACACATGGATAATAGTTACCAACTAATTAACAAGAATTTATGCACATCCAAGCATCAATCAAATTTGAATTAAGAACACAATATAATGTTATACCTTTGTGCTTTGAATTGGACAGAGCCTCTACTCAAAAATCAAATTACTCCCTCACATTCTTTATATGGACTCTTCAGCAAATTCTAGCAACTGAGAAATGAGGGAATATGGCTGCTATTTATAGAGAAATGGCTGCCCAGTTTATGGCTTTGCACTATGGTTTGAACCAATGGGAGATAGAAGGAAACATTGGACATGAAGAAGTTAGCCAACCACCCTTTCCCCACCATCTTCATAGCTATCATCACCACCCCTAGCTAGCCACTGTTCAAGGCTCTGCACTTCACGTAAAGGGAATAGAGGGTACTGTTGCCAAATGATTTGGGACAAGGTTTTTTAATACTCAGCAACTTGGCTCTACAATATTTAGTTTGGTTCCTTTTTTGGTCTACAAGTGTGATTTTAATGTGTTAATGCTACTACAAAATGAAAAATTAGGGATTATATATGTACACATACCATATAATTAATGTACATTAGTCTAATACAAATAATATTTAAATTGGGTTTGAATATAATTAGTTGGGTATTAACAATCCATTATTTCCACACAATTTTATTATTCCAATTATACTTATTGAAATAATTGTTAATTTGCAAATCATTGATTCATTCTAATTTAATATTACATAAAGTACATCTTTAATGTCCTCACACATACATGTTGTCACATAAGCAATTAATGCAATTTTACTACATAATTTTATATATTATATAGTCACTTTAAAGTGTCACACTACACTTCCTTTTTAATTGAATGTAGGTATTATATATAATTATTTATCACATACCTTGCACACAACAATTAATTGAATAAATTATTTACTCCTTAATATTCTATTACTCATAATAACAATTAATTAACAATATGATATTAATTAATCATTTACTTCTTAATTCATTAATTCTTTAATTTAATTAAACCATCATAATTTTCATTCTCGTGCCACACAAGGTATTTCACAAGTCTCATCCTATTTCTCCACATTTTCTCAATTATTATAAATTCAATTTAATCTAATTGAGCTACTCATATTATGACACATAAATATTTATATAAAATAAATATTCACATTCTTATTAATATCATTATTAATTTTTATTCATAAAATTCACGGTTCTTACAACAGACATGCTCACAAAGTCAGTTACAGCAGAAAATTTCAGGCATTGCTTGGAATTAATTCACTTCATTGAATGTTGAGTTCATGGTGGAGTATCCAGGGAGAGTGATGCATTCACACACAAAAAGAAGTTCATAATATTTGAAAAATTCAAGCCAAGGTGGAGATTGTTGAAAAAGTTTCCTTGCATTTGCCTTCCCAAATTTTTGTTCCCTCGGACTTTAGAATTTAGCCTTCCCTAATTTTTGTTCCCCTCAGACTTTGAAATTTAGCCTTCCCCATTTCTTGTTCCCCTCCCCAGATTTCTCCTATAAAAGGGAGCTTTGGCTCTTCATTTCTACACATCATTGCAAATAGAACAATTCCTTTAGTAGAAGCTGTGACACCCCAGAATCCGGGTATTCCATTCCCACAGGATTTGGTGCTCACTATCTAAAAAAATTACATCTACTACCCATAATAAAGGATAAAGACATAACTTAAATAACTTAAACAATAATCTTCCCCATTAAAGGGTTACATCAACTTAAACAATCCCAAGTAATCTAACCTTAAACTATTACATAAGTCTGCGGAATACATCATAAAATAACATAAGTTTTATAACATAAATTCAGTTAAGTAATTTCAAATAAGTCTTCATCACTTGGACATCTTGCCCTTTCCTTTGCTAAAAGAAGGCTCTTCAACTTTCTCAACTTTAGCTGCAGTGTTAATTGCAAGAGTGAGCAAACAATTGCTCACTAATATAAAGAATAATAATAGCAACAACATGAGGTTAAACAATGAATATTGAATAATAGAGAACTCGTTCTATGAATCAAGAATAGAAAACAAGCTCGAGATTTATATCTGAGGGTTTTAAGACCATGAACTATGTCCCCGGTAATTAGGTATTTTTACCTCAACCTTAATAGTCGTTTAGACAATACAGACTCTTCCTTACGTACTTAGGGGGATCAGCCATTTGTACCATGTATTGTGCACAAACATCTAAACGCTAAAATGTACATAATCCCCTATATTAGGGTTGTTCATCTCAGTTTGACTTTAGGATTTTTGCACTAAAGAAAGTTTAGTTTGAAACTAGCATATCAGTGATTCTAGAATTTTAGAACACTCATCAATTATGGATTAGTCAAATCACTAAAGATTTATTAGCTATTCGAGGGTTCAACATGACAACATAAGATTGAACAATGATACTTAAGTCAAAGTTTGAATATTAGCAATATACGGCTAAATAGACATGGTATGTACAAAGTATTACATCCAAATGAGTTAGAAAACTCATTTTCAACAATGAACTTAAAAAGTTTACACTTTGAATGGAAAGAAACAAAAGTTAGGAATGTGAAACTTGCTTATTGTAAAGAATTAGAATACAAGAGCTTGAATAATCGTAAACAAGACGGAATCAATAAACTTGCTCAACATAAACATAAGGTTTAGGAACTTGCATAATGAAAAATTTAGGGTTAGAGAACTTGCTCGAAAATAAAAAGTAAAGAGAGTTATAAAACTTGCATCCATTATAAAGAGAATGAAGTTCGGAAACTTGTCTCGTGCGTAAACAACACAAGTTTAATAAACGTTCACCAAACACCCTACATATACAATTAGAGTTGCACTATCGATTAGCTACACTATCATTAACCTAATAGATTCAATTCTCATAACCTTTAACTTAAGGTCTAACCATATTGGTTAACCACACAACACGAATCTAAAAACTCATTATCATATAATGTAAAGCTTTAGCATTTGATTCTCACCTCTAACACTTATAAACATTGAGTTTCAATCATTATATAACTTGTTAAGTGAATACTTAAAAATCTTCATATTTGGTTTTATAATGCATTACAATCAGTTATTATATCTTATAATATGATTAACCTCTTATCATGTATACTAGGCTAGGTTAGGTCAACATAACATAGACTTCAACAAAAAAAACATTGTCTCTGCTTTCGAGGGATCAAGACAATTCTTACCGCCTTCAAGCCTTAGCACTAGCGTAATTTCTTATTTGGTGCTCGACCTTAGAAACCCAATAGGTGCAACTCAAAATCGTTTACGCTTTTTAATACCAAGTAGCAATTGCTTTTGATATCTGCAGAATAGAAACTACAACAACTTCAGCTCTGATACAAACTAACACTCCAATTTACCAATTTCTACAATAATTCACATACCCAAAAGCTAGAATTTTGTTAACAACAACACCAAGCATGCATTTCATGATTCTACTAATATAAAAATTATATAAAATCAACTTTTAAGGATAAAAATCATGTTTTTTTACTAATTTCTTTATATTTTAACACTTTTAGCGAATTCAATCACCAAATCCCCAATTCTTAACCAAATTAAGTCATTTCAGTTGCACTGTTTTCGTTTCTGGATACACTAACACAATTCACAACCAATTTATAGATTATAACAAGGAGTGAACATAAACTTTTGGTCTCAACAAGCTATTTTCATATATATAACATTGTTAATTTAATTCTCTTCTTACAAACCAATTTCATGAATTTGATCACTAAAAATTACTTATATATGATGATTATCAGATTTTGCAAGACCATATATACATATATTAAATAATTCCACACAACTTCCAATTAACAGAGAATAGATATTATAAAATTAAGAGTCAGAATTAGGAATATATTATACCTTTAATCCTTAATTTAGCAAAGATGATGACAAGGTTTTAGCAATCCTTCCTCCTCCTCTTGACCAACTCACAACAAAACTCTCAATTCCTCTCTTGCACTCTCTCAATTTCTCTGTTTCTCTCTTGTTCTTCTTCTCTAACTTTTGTTCTTAGTTTTAGGAAAACACGTAATATAGCCCAACTACACTATGCGCATAAATAAACTGATAAACGTGGTTATCAGTTTTATTAAGCCAAAAGTCTTTGGCTGTTATATTAACCAAAAGCCACAAGGCTTTGTTTGGTTTGCACAAAAACTCTCCCCTATTAATTTATTTTTATAACACTTATATTATATAGTTCTTATATCACATACAACTAATTCAATTAAATTTATAATTTAAATTAACATTTGACATATAATTATAATTTCTATTATATATTATAATTTTATTCCATAAACTAATAAATCTCTAATTTAATTATTAAATCAAATTAGAACTACACCATAATTATTTAATAATTCACTTAATTTATTTATCTCATTAAATTAAATCTTTAAATCATAAAATTATCATTTATTAATTTAATTCTTATAACACATTAATTTAACTAACTTATTGCACATTAATTTCATCACATATTTATTTATATAAATAAATTAATTAATTAAAGTATTTATTTAATTCAATAAATATTTAAAATTAATTACAAAATTCTTGCTCGTTACAGAAGCATAGAGAGTGAGAAGCTCAGTTAGAGCATTCTGAGAGTGTGGGTGTAGATAGTTTATTTTTCAATAAAGAGTTTGTAATCTCCATATTATTTTCATAGTGAATTTATGATATCTCTCCTTGTGATTTTTCCCAGTTGGGTTTTCACATAAAATTCTTGTGTTATTATTTTATATGTCATACAGTAGTGTGTTTATATTTATCTTAGTTTATTTGTGTGAGCCTGATTTCTCAACAATTATTATTATTATTTTTAATAAAAAAGGGTTACGTTAACAAAGAACTGAAAAAATTAATAAAATGCATACTATGTCTCCGTCGTTTCCTCCTAACACCTTGATAAATAATCTAGCGTATCTTCCACGTACGCCTTCACCTTCGCCAAGACCAACTCATTCTCAATGCCATGCTTGACAGTTGCATTGACATCATTCAACCACATATGATCTCCATCGTTTCCTCCGATCGATCCTCTTAGGAACGTCTCATGACCCTTTTCGTTTTCACAAGTGATCATCTCTATCGCCGCATTAGATCCATTTCAGAATTAATACCTTCAAGAAATGTGAGTTATTTCTTGTCGACGATGATCTAGCTCTTTATTCGAGGATGACATCCTAGTGCAATATCAACCAGAACTTCCCCTAATGACATTAACCTAACCTCAAATGTGTCAGGAATTCAAGGAACTATAGAAGAAAAGTAACTGAGCTAAAAGAAAAGAAACTTGCAAGAGGAAAAAAATAGTACTATTTATTCAGCTCATCGATGCCCTAAACAAGACTCATACTCTCAATACATACTGCAATCTAATCCATCTGATAAGGCTAACTAACCGACCACTAGAAGGCTAACACGTGGACTATTGAATTGAAGAAAAATGCTGCAGCAAAACCATTAATAGTTCTAAGCTAAACGATTGTGTTTCAATAACTGACTAACTAAACTTAGATGCTGACATTCCCCTTCCCTTGAGAATTTCCTTGCCCCTAATGATTAAAGTTTGGAAACAACTTATTAATTTGTTCCCATTCTTCCCAGGTGGCATCTTCTGGAATTTTACTGGACCATTGTACCAAAACCAAAGTGACTGGTCTATTGCCTCTTTTGATCAACCTTCTATCTAGAATTACAGTAGGTTAAGGCCTCAACTCACCTTCTTCTAATACTTGTGGAAGCATAGTCTGAAAAACCCTCTTAGCTCCTATATTTTTCTTAAGTTGTGACATATGAAAGACATCATGAATCTTGGTTGTCGTAGGTAACTTCAGCTGGTAGGCTACCTTTCCCACTCTTCTAGTTACAGTATAAGGCCCATAGTATTTGGCCGATAACTTCAGATTCTTCCTGGCACTTAGAGTTGATTGTCTATAAGGTTGTAGTTTCAGGAACACTTCATCTCCCACATCTAGCTCCCTTTCCGTCCTCTTCTTGTCTGCATAAATTTTCATCCTTTCCTGAGCCTTCCGTAAGTTCTCCTTGAGCAGCTGTTGCATCTCCCCTCTGTCCTTGACAAAAATCCTTACTGTGGGATTATCAATTTTATTTACTAGGTGATAATTCAGAATAGCAGGATCTATCCCATATAGATCCTTGTAAGGGGTCATTCCAATGGATGTATGATAATTGGTGTTGTACCATCATTCGGCCAAGGCTAGCCATCTCTTCCACTGTGTAGGTTTGTGTCCACTCATACACCTTAAGTACATTTCAATGCACTGATTTACTCTTTCAGTTTGCCCATCTGTTTGGGGGTTGTAGGCTGTGCTTAGTTTTACTTTTGTTCCCAAATCGTTAACAACTCCTTCCAGAAATTGCTCACAAAAATTGTCTCTATCTGATAAAATAGTTTTTGGGGGTCCATGAAGTTTAACTACCGAGTCTAGAACCAGCTAGGCTACTTGGGAGGCTGTAAAGGGGTGTACTAATACCATTAGGTGACAACCTTTGGTGAACTTATCCACTAATACCAATATGGTATCCCTTCCTTCAGATTTTGGGAGACCGTCTTCAAAGTCTATAGTAATAACTTCCCATGCTTGACTGGGAATGGGAATAGGCTGTAACAAACCTGGGGTTGGTATATGCTCTGACTTATTCCTCTGACAAACCTCACACTGCCTTACATATTTAGTCAAGTCTTTCTTAAGGCTAGGCCAATAAAAGATAGTTTTAGCTCTCTTAATGGAAACTGTAGTGCCAGAATGCCCTCATTCTGGGCCATCATGGATGGATTCCATGATTTTTAGTCTTAAGTCTCTGCATTTCCCACATAAATTTTCCCTGTCACCTTAGTATTCCTTACTGTAAGCTGAATTCTGAAGGATTTTGGGGAGTTACAATCAGCTTAGCTATGATCTATTGAGCCTCTAGATCTCCCTCTAAGCTACTAATGACTTCTTCTTTCCAGCTGGGACTAACTTCTGTAACTGTAGTGCAGTTCACTTCTGTTTCATGTTACCTTGATAATGCATTTGCAGCCAAGTTATCTTTTCCCTTTTTATACATAATAGTGTAATCAAAGCCCAGCATTTTGGATACCCACTTCTACTACACCAGAGTAGTTAGCTTCTTTTATATGAAATATTTCAGGGCTTCATGGCCTATCTTTATAATAAATCTTTTCCCCAAAAAGTAGGTTCTCCATTTTTGAACATCCATTTGTGTTTTTTGAATGTATGGGTACCTATAAGGATTTGAATTAACTGGATTACAACCTGGTATGATGGGGATGTGGTGGTCCTGCTTTCTGATAGGAGGGAGACCTTGAGGTTCTTGGAATAGCTCCCCAAATTCCTCTAACATCCTTTTAATTTCTACGGGAGGGTCTTGTTCCTTATGATTTTTTTTCATCTGTGGCTGTTAATTGGGCTAGGAAATAGGTTTCATTTTTGGATCCCAATTGAACTTGTCTTGTACTTGGATAGTATAGAAGTGTGCCCCCTCCTCCTGGTTTCCCAGGGCTAGCCTTCTTCCTTCCCAATATATTATGACTTTTCTTTCCTCAAAGTCAAATATGATGGGGCTAACTATTTTCATCCACTACACCCCTAGGACAACATAGCCCCCTAGTGGCATCATATACATAGGGGCTTGGAATTTCCCTTGTTTCATTTTCCAAATTAACCTTGGAATAAACATGTTGCAATAGATGATTTCTGCATTAGCAATTTTTACCTTTACTAGACTGCAAGGCACAAAGTTCAGTTGACACATCTTGACCAAATCTTCTGAAATGAAATAGTGTGTAGATCCACTATCCATTAACATACTAATAGTCTTGTTCTTCACATGTCCTTGTAGTTTAATGATATGAATCCCATTGGTTCCAGTGATTGCATGAAGGGATACCTCACACTCATCCTCTACCTGCAGTTTTTCTTCCCCCTCTTCTTAAACTATCATTTCCATCTCTGATCTTAGTTCCTCTACTAGATGACAAGGTTCTTCTTCCTCTTCTGTAATCATGATGTAAATTTGCTTATTCTTGCATTTGTGCCCAGTGTGTAGACTTCATCACAATGGTAGCATAACCATTTGTCTCTTCTGGAATTTATTTCAATCACAGCGAGTCTCTTAACAGGATAAGATTTTAGTTGACAACCTCCTTTGTCAATACTTTGATGATCCTTGACTATAGGACTGGACAGCTTATGTGAGCTTGTGGAACTGCTATATGCAGCCCTGTTGGTATGATGTTGCCTTTTGTCCAGCGATTCTAAGTGCACCTCTAGCCCTCTTGCTTGGTTAATATCCTCTCTGAGTGTAGATGGTCTGTTTATATAGATGGCAGTGGCTATTTCTTCCTTTATTCCACTCAAAAATCTTTCAATGAAATAATCTTCACTATGATGTCTGTTCTGAGCCACCATGTAAGTTTTTAGCTCCTTAAAGCTTCTAATGTATTCATCTACCTTGCCTTTCTCAGTAAGTTTATTGAATTGAGCACTTAAATTCTCATGTCCCCTTGAGGCAAATCTTTTACAAACTTGGCTGACAAAGTCTTTCCATAACAAGCAGGTATGCTCATCCTGAAAGGACTGGTACCAGACATCTACTTCACCTTCAAGGTATAAGGCTGCATGTAGCACTTTAGTTCTAGAATCCAGTATTGGGTTTAATTGGAAGAATTTTTCACATTTTTTAATCCATCCCCTCGGATCCTTTCCATCAAACTTTGGAAAATCCATCTTGGGCATTGATAAATTCAGATTGGGAGACTGTGGTCTCACAGGGTTCACTTCTATAGTTGGGGGCCAGGGATAAGCAATGGTAGAGACCGGAGGAAGGCTATAATTTCTGAATGAGCTGGTGGGAAGAGGGTGAGTGGGCATGATAGGGGTTGACATACTCATTACTAATGAGTTAATTCCATGAATTGAAGCAGGTGTTCCCAATGTATGATTTATATCAGTATATGGAAACCATGGATAAAAAGTAACATTATTGTAAGGATTTCTGTGATTGATTAGAGGAGTGGTGTTTAAGCATATAGGTCGAATATACGGTTCAATGGGTAAAGAGTTAAGGAAAGTAAGATTATATGGAATCTCAAATGATGTAGTATGTGCAAAAACTGGTATATATGGCTTATTGATGTTTTGAGGGGTTGTATCCACGAGGTGAGTGGAATAAGGAATTGAAAGAGGAGAGTAACTCTGAGCAGGTGACAAAGGAGGTATAGGAATATGATTAGTAACATTGTATGCAGGAAGGGAACTAACAGGAATCTGACTTACATCTTTGGATCTAGGTTTTTCTGGAGCAGTATTATGAACTGCTTCGAGCACTTCAGAGATCCTCTTCATCAATTCATCATTAGAGGTTTAGAGCTTCTGATTGAGGTTTAAAATCTGCTCTTCTACTGAACCAAACTGCTCTCTAGTTTTCTCAAAGTTCCTCTCTACCTGATCCATTCTGCTTTCAATGGTTTTCAGATCCTTCTCATGCTTATGCATGCTAATTTGCGGTGGAATCAGCCATGGTTTTTGGCCCAGGGTTGCTTTGATACTAATTTGTCAGGAATTCAAGGAACTATAGAAGAAAAGTAATTGAGCTGAAAGAAAAGAAACTTGCAAGAGACGAAAAATAGTAATGTTTATTCAGTTCATCGATGCCCTAAATAACTCATACTCTCAATACATACTGCAATCTAATCCATCTGATAAGGCTAACTAACCGACCATTAGAATGCTGACACTGCTCTCATTCGTTCAACATGGGAATGTCTCCCTAACCCTAAACACTTAAATTCCATATATATCAATCACACCACTGTCAACCCCATACTCCTAGCTTTAGAACCCACACGTATATATCAAGCCCTCACTGATCTTCCACGGAGGACTGCGATGTCGAAAGAATTTGATGCACATTTGCAAAATGGCACATGGGATCTTGAACCCAAGTCCAATCAAAATCTTGTGGGTTGAAAATGGGTATTTCTTCTCAAGCGAAATCCTAATGGTACTATATGTAGCGAATACAAAGCTCTCTTTAAACGTCATGGGTTGGAGTACTCTGATACCTTTAGTCTTGTCATCAGATTCAGGATTTATTCTTAACAGTGATGAATTTTTTTGGACCGATCAAAAATTGAAGTGAAAGGTTGAAACTAAGCGAGTTAGAGAGCGAGAGTTTAAATACATTATACATTGTGTGTTTAGTTCTTTTTATAGTAGTAGCTTAATTTTTTTTACCCTCTCTAAGTTTAAATTTTTCATAAATGTGACCCCTTAATTATATTAACTTTTATTTCTGCCACTTTCCCTATACCTATTAAAAAAATCCAGCATATGTAATATGTTGCCTTATGAATAGATCTGCCATTGTCTGTCACCAAGCTAACTGCCATTTGTATGGTTCTTTATCTTGCATTATCTTAGGCTTGTTCTCTTCATTAATTAGACATCAACAATACATTCTTACATTGCATGGAGGTTTACATGATGATGTCTATGTGGTTCAACCTTCGGGCTTCATTCACTTCTTTTTGCCACACATTATATGTAAACTCTGAAAGGAAGTATGTGGTCTTAACTCATAAGCAAGCACCTAGTGCTTGTTACCAAGAACTCAAAGGTTGCCTTCCTTAATCTGGTTTCATAAACTTAACACCTGACCGATGCCTCCTTATTTATCTACACCAAAGGTGATATTATTGCTTACTTTCTCGTATACGATTACAATATCTTTTTAATCGGTAACAACACTGTATTTTTGGAATTATTTGTACTTTAACTTAGTCATAAATTTTCCCTCAAGGACCTTGGTCCCCTCTATCAATTTTTGGGTGTGGAAGTCATTACCAACCCTGACGGTTTATTTATCTCTCAATACCAACACATTAATTATATGTTGACTTCATTCTCTATGATTGGTGCTAAGGAGGTAATTTTTTTGATGTCTAGCACCATAACTCCTACACTTTAGGATGGTTCCTCGTAAGTTAATCCAACACCTTATTGGAGGAAGTTGGTGGGTGCCATGCAATAAATACCTTTCCCTTACTCAACCCGATGTTTGCTTTGCCATGAAGTGTTTCTCTCAGTTCATGCATTCACCTGTTGGGATATTTCACATGAATCCCATATCAGATAAATTCAAAATTATAGATAGGTTAATAAGTATGGTGGGGCCTCAACCTAATAGGTTAATCTTTTAGGTAAGAAGGTAGTCTAACATGCTTATTGGGCTAGTCTACACATTTGTGTAATGAATTGATGTGGGATGGATCATGTAATTCGCTACAACTGGTATTAGAGCTCATGACTCGATAGGCCCAAGTATCAGGTTGACATTCTAGGGTGGAGCATTCGCAGGCTGTGTGTTACTCAATCCACGTGGTGGAGCAAATAAAGTTAACAAGATGATCACTCATGCGTTTGGCACCACACAGTGAAGTATGATTTGAGTCAGGTGGAGCGGGCGAGCATGGTGGAGTAGTACTAGAGTCGAGTGGTCTAGTATGATACTTGTGATGGGTATGCAAGTGAAAAGTAAAGATTGTTAGGATATTTCACATGAAAATCCCAAATCAGATAAATGCAAGAGTAAAGATGGGTTAATAAATATGATGGAGTCTCAACCTAATAGATTAACCTTTTAGGTAAGGAGGTAGGCCAACATGTTTATTGGGCTAGTCTACATAGGTGTGTAATGAATTGATGTGGGATGGATCATGCAATTCACTACATCACCCACTAATTAAACTTCATTGGATAACTCTCAAACGTGTTTTACACTATCTCAAGGCCATGACCTCTACCTACATCGGGGTATGTAAAAAGTAAGAAGTAATTATATAATAGAACAAATAAAGAAGATGAATCAGAATAGTCTTATTATAGTATGTTATTCCTTCCATAATTTTACAAGAGAGAGCATTCCAATATTTATAGCATACAGGAGTATTGAAAGTTGTCTTGCATTAGCCTTCCCCAAATTCTCTTCCTCTTAGACCTTAGTATTTAGCCTTCCCCATATTCTCTTCCCCTCAGACTTTGGAATTTAGCCTTCCCCATTTCTTGTTCTCCTCTCCAGATTTCTCCTATAAAAGGGAGCTTAGGCTCCTCATTTCAACACACCACAACAACAAGAAGCTTAGAGAAGCAAAGAGAGTTAGAGAGTGAGAAGTTCAGTTAGAGCATTCTGAGAGTGAGGGTGTAGAGAGAAATAAAAAATTAGTTTATTTCTCAGTTGAGAGTTTGTAATCTCCATATTATTCTTATAGTGAATTTTTGATATCTCTCCTCATGGTTTTTTCCAGTTGGGTTTCCACGTAAATTTTTGGTGTTATTATTTTATATCTTATACAGTAGTGTGTTTGTATTTATCATAGTATATTTGTGCGAGCCTGATTTCTCAACAATTGATATCAGAGCTTTTAGTTCACGCTATTTGTGTTTAGGAAAGTGGTTCAAAAGGCAACGCCTTTAAGAAAGGTGGTTATTTAATTAGTCACCATTGCTAAAGCACAGAGAGACTCCCACCCGACTTACACTTACCTAGCCAACTGGTACGATCCATTTAAAGAGAAATTAGGCAGGTCACAAATACGAAGATGACAAGCACAAGTGCGAGGTATGAAGTTGAACCATTTGACGGTAAGTCAAATTTTAGTATTTGACAGTGTACAATCAAAGATGTATTGGCTCAACAGGGATTGGCGAAGGCACTAGAAGGGAAGAAACCAATGACTATGACATATGAAAAATGGATGGAACTTGAAGCAAAGGCCGTGGCAACAATCAGATTGAGTTTGGCACCACAGATAAAATATTAGGTTTTGGCAGAAACCTCTTCGAAGGACTTGTGGGAGAAACTTGAGAAAGTTTACAAGTCAAAGTCTTTGTCAAACCGGTTATATTTGAAGAAGGAATTTTACGGGCTTCAGATGAAAGAAGGGTCAGATTTGGCCAATTATATTAATGAGTTTAATATATTGGTGACCCAACTAACCAGTATTGATGTAAAGTTGGACAAAGATGATAAAGCTTTATTGCTTCTTGTCTCTCTACCAGATTCATACTCAACTCTCCAGATTACACTCCTTGTAGGGAAGGAAAAGCTTATAGTTGACGATGTGATGTCGGCAAACCTGGACCAAGATAAGTTTAGGGGCACTACTTCCAGAGCTCAAGGAGACAGTCTTCTTACTTTTTTAGATGGGTGTGGCAGGGGTCCTAATCAAAAGAAGTATTCTGGCAAGGAATGAGAAAGGTCTCAGGTGAGACCAGACAAGAAGGATAAATCTCAGGTTGAGTGTTATCATTACCGTGAGAAGGGCCACTACAAAAATCAGTGTGATAACAAGAAGAAAGGTAAGCAGATTATAAATTCTGCTAATGTTGCTGAGCAAGCAAATGTGTTTAGCGACAGAGAGCTGTACACAGTAACAAAAAATGAAGCTTCACAAGGTGATCTCTTATCTGTTAGAGATAGTGGCAACTTTATAGATTGGTACATGGATTCCGGTTGTTCTTATTATATGTCCCCTCACAGGGATTGGTTTGATACTTTTACATCCTGTAATGGTGGTACAGTTTTATTGGGTAATAATGAAGTCTGCAAAGTTACTGGGATAGACACCATCAAAATTAAAATGTTTGATGGGGTTGTTTGAACATTGGGTGATGTAAGGTATATTCTAGAATTGAAGAAGAGCTTGCTATCGGTTGGAGTACTCAAATTTATAGGTTGCAGTATCTTAGTCAGAGATGGTGTCATGAAAATTACCAAGAGTTCGATGGAAATTATGAAAGATCAGAAGAAGGGCACCCTCTACAAGTTGATAGGTGACACAGTTGCTGGTGGAGGAACAATTTCTATGCAGGATAATTCCAATAGTGATAGCACAGGATTATGGCACATGCGACTTGGTCATTTGAGTGAAGGTGGAATGAAAGAACTTCAGAAAAGGCAGTGGCTGAAAGATGTCAAAACGTGCAATTTAGAATTTTGCAAATTTTGCGTGAATGAAAAACAACGGAGGGTCAGATTCAAGGCAGGAGCATATACCAGTAAGAGTTACTTGATTATATACATTAGGATGTGTGGGGCCCGATCAAGCATACGTCAATGGATGGAGCCCATTATTTTGTTAGTTGTATAGATGACTACTCGAGAAAGGTGTGTGTGTATTTTATGAAGCAGAAATCTGAGGTTTTCAGAATCCTTAAGCAGTGAAAAGCTAAAGTAGAAAACCAGACCAGAAAGAAGTTGAAGTATTTCAAATCAGATAATGACACAGAATACAAGGACAAGTCATTCCTACAGTTCTGCAGAATGAAGGTTCAGTTACTTCTCAGTCAAAAGAACTCCAGAGCAAAATGGGGTTGCTGAGAGGATGAACAGAACTTTATTGGAACGTGCCAGATGTATGAGGTTAAATGTAGGATTGCCCAAGATTTTTTGGGCTGAGGCAATCAACACAACCAGTTATCTGATAAATCGACCTCCTTCAGCTGGAATTGATTAAAAAAAAAAATCCTTGAAGAGGTATGGAGTGGGAAACCGGTTAATTTTTCTGTGATGAAAATCTTTGGTTGTCCATCTTATGTTAATCTGCTAGTCGAGGAGTAATAGTCCAAGCTTGATTCAAGGTCAAAAGAATGTATTTTCTTTGGATATGAAGATAGAGTCAAGGGATACAGGTTATAGGATCCAGTATCCAAGAAGAAGGTTGTCAACAGAGATGTGGTGTTTAATGAGAAACACATGCTAAACAAGTTCGAGAATGAAGAATCTGCTGCAGGTGAGTTACAGAAATACCCAGTTGAGATGGAGTTTGTAGCGTCCCCCGAACCCGGGCCCCAAATCACCGCGGATTCGGTTTGCTAATCTTTCTATAACTTTTTGCGGAAGATATAAACATAAATTGTTTATACATTACATTACACACTATTCCCCAAGGTCGAGTAACCTTTACTTATTACACAATCATAAATGATCTAACATTTATCACATTTATCAAACTATACTATTACAAAATAGCCGCACAATTTATCCCAAGTTGAACTTGGCATTATCTTTTCCTGTATCCGAACGCATTTGCCTTATCTACAATGTTTTATCATGATATAGCAAGGGTGAGCATGAAAGTTGCCCAGCAAGTTTAAATATAACAATATAAGGATATATCATGATTGAAGAGTATGAATAATAAAGTGGCTATAATTCATCAATATAATTGAGAACTAGCAGGAACAAACTTTTGGTGAACAAGTTTTAAGCGTGAACAAACATTTTCGAACCAATTTGGTAATGAAGGTGATCGACCTTTCATATACGACTTATACATACAAGATGTACAGAGTACAATTTTCATGGCAATCGGCAATGATTAACCATAAGCTTGAATAAAACACTCTTATTAGAGTTAAGTAAGAACAAACTTGCGAGCGACCGTTGATTCTGCTTAACGCAATTTATATCACTTTTAGAAGACCTAATATTAATAATATAGATCTCCAATATTAGAATAATATCATCACAATATAATACTGTTATATTTATATACACAGAATAACCTAAACACATAACACATAAGCCTATCAGTCTATACAACACATAAGACTTAATATCAAGTCAAACTATTTTAGTCTGACTTAAAACTGACACAATTCTATCATCCCGACGATCTAGTCGGACAATACTCGAGTTTAAGTTTAATTAAACTCTGCCTAAACACTTAACAATTATCACAGATAATTTTCTTATCAGTTAAAACATTTTTTGTAAGACCCCGAAATTTTTTTAAATAAAAAGGAATTTCCTTTATTTATTATTTTGAAATAGTAAGGGTGGATTTGATTAATGTGGTTAGTTATGGGTAAAATGCATAAATATTTTAAATAAGCAAGTGGTGATATAATATTCATTATTATCCGGAGAATATTCGTTTGGTCGTGGAATATTAAATCTTTGCTTGGGAATATTAAATGCGACGGTAATGACCATGTGTGGGCCCCATGTGAAAGCGATTGGAGGAAGAAAGCGACAAAAATAAGTTGTTTAAAAATAGCGGCGTAGTTATTTACCGTTTAATTGTTGGAATACCCGGTGGTTAAAATACTGATGTCTGGCGTTATTGACAAGAAGCTGCAGTATTGCACCAATTATTGATTCTTACGTAAGAAGGCACTACTCGATAATGGTTACGATAATTCTTCGTTGATATTTTATTTTATTGATTCAATAATTCTTTGCGTTGATATTTTATATTCTTTGTTGTTTCAATAATTGTCATTACACGGTATTTTTCATTATCAAACCAATAATTCATATTATCTGAATAATATTATTAGATAACATTATTGGCAATGTCTAGAAAGTTACATCAAGGAGAGGTTTGGTCACCTAATAATTGCGCGCGAAGAAGGAGAAATTCTTATTGGAAAGCCCCTCTCTCTGAGGGCGCACGGTTGTCAATATTGTGATTACATGTAATATTATTTGTGAATAATTAATTATTGATTCATATGATGAGGAAAATATTGATTTAATGTGGATATAGACGGAGAAAATTTTTATAGTGACAATTGTTGAAAATTAATATTTTATCTTTTTCTGATAAAATAATTCATTTAAATATATTATTTTAATAATATATTAACGATGATATTTTTACGATGAATGTGGGATATATGAGTATATGTGGAGGAGGAGTATTTTTGTTGTAATAAATATTTAAAACATGTTAAACATGTCGGTGGACCCCATTTATTGACTGAAATTTGATTATAGCCTGTAAAATCGCCCGTTTGTGGATTTCGGCCAATTTCTGTTTGGAATTTGGAAAAACTTTCTTCTGTAAAGTTGTAGAGAATTGAATTTCCTATAAAAACTCGCGAGATTCGAATTTTCTGATAAAAGGCTATTTATTATGAATTATTGAAGTTCCAAAGCTCCGAAATAATTGATTTTTGGAAGTTTAAAATATTTAAAATATGAAAACGCGTTTTTTGTTATTAGTGGGTCTAGCATGTGGTTTGAATTCAGATTTTTAGAATTCAAAGAGTGGGCGTAAGAATTTATATATATATATATATTATTATTATATTAAATTTTTCGCTTTTGGTGTTCTAAGCAATTTCTATAAATAGGTGCTTAGGTTAGAATTGAAAATCACACCGTAAATGAAGTTTTTCTCTCTATATTATCGAGCGTATTCTTGTGAGTATTTTGAGTATACTTTGAGTATTGCTATACTGGTGCAAGTTCAAGTCATAGCCTATATCAGGTGTTTCAACTAAATCTTGTCTTTTCGAGGTAAGGGATGTTATTTTCTTCTCAAATGATATTATTTCTTCAATAACATTATGTTGAAATATTGGTTGGAACTTTTTATCAAATTCGGAACTTTTTCATGTCGGGGTTACTATTCATGAGTTACTATTCATGAGTTACTATTCACGAGTTACTATTCATGAGTTACTATTCACGAGTTACTATTCACGAATACTATTCATGAAGCGTGATGATGTTTTTGTGAAATTTCTATCTTTTGGTGTCGGAATTACTATTCACGTATACGGCACTATTCACGTATACGGCACTATTCACGAATACGACACTATTCATCGAAAAATGAAATTTCTTCTTTTTGTCCAAAATATCTATTCTGGATACTAGCTTTGATTGTATCCATGTTTTGATCATTCTTGAATTTTACACCACTATGATTATTTTTGAGGTATTTTTGGACGTGGATAAAACAAAGTACGAATCCTTAATCCTTAATCCTTGTCATTTTGTTTCACTGGATTCGTTTCTTTAAAAATATTTTTCATCATCCTCAGTCTTAAATAATGATATTATTGAATATCTTTTGGCTCGCAGTGCAAAGATGAATGATTTCGATGAATATCTTTGGCTGCGGTGCAAAGATGAATGATTTCGATGAATATCTTTGGGCTGTAGTGCAAAGATGAATGATTTCGATGAATATCTTTGGCGTAGTGCAAAAGATGAGCAGTGTTTAGATGAACATGACCAATGGTGAATGTCTTTGGCGTGTAGTACAAGGATGAATATTTGATCTCGGATATATATTGATTGATGTTAGGGATAACAATAGGCGATGAACTTTAAAATTCATACATAGAAGATAGTAGTTTGCATTCTCTACTTAACTCTTCTAATGAATTATTATTTCATGCGAATATTGATTTAAAACTTGTTGTCTATTGTATTCTATTATATTTTTTCCTGTTGAAGACTAACGATAATTTTGTTGTATATTATCTTAGTCATAATATTCTTCTTGGGCTAGTCGAGCTCACCTTTTCCTTTTGTTCCATTTTTCTTCTCAGAGAGGCGAGAATGTAGCGAGTACTTAAGTGGGAGGTATGGAATGAAGGTTCTAGAGAGAGTTGTTTAATAGTCCTCACCATTTTGTAAAATAATGTATCAATAATTATGATGGGGATTTATTTGGGTATGTATATTTCTACAGAAGACAATAATTGTATTTAAACTCACATATATATATGTTGTCGTATTTTGCACGACAAATGTATTAATAAAGTTGTAGTTATTTCTGTACCATGTATTTGGCGACTCAGAATGGGTTGGATGGAATGGACCTATTTTGGGGGCGTCACATTTTTCCTAGGCTCGTAATAATTTTCGGATAATTAATATCATTTATCAACATTTTTCAATCCTTAAAACCGTATTTAACTAAATTAAATACCACATAATTCCTTAATCATTAATATTCATTTAATATAAAATATTAATGAAAATCCTTATATAATATTATAATGTAATTATAATATTTCAAAATACTTATAATACCTTAAAATCATAATTATATGATTTTATACACTTAAATCCATTATCAGATAAGCTGCTATTAATATTAAAATATTAATATTTTCATGCCAAAATATCAAAAGTTATATTTTATAACTTAAAAATATTTTTATAACACTTAAATCATTTTAAATGATTTTTAAAACATTAATTCTATTTTTCTTAATTTATTTAATATTTTTATTAAATAAATTAATTACCAATAATATTAAAATATTAATGAAATTTATCATAAAATATTAAAAGTCATCAAAAATAACTTAAAATATTTTCTTTTACCATAATATTATTTTCATGATTTTCATGAATTAAAAACTATTTTTCATAATTTATTTAATATTATAATTAAATAAATAAATACCTTTTATATTCCCAAAAATATTAAATATTTTTGAAATATACTCAAAATAGTTAAAAACTATTTTTCATACTTTAAAATAATTTTTCATAATTTATTATGTATTTTTAATAATTTAAAATCATTTATTTCAATTTATTTATTAAAATAATTAATTTTCTAATTTATCTGTCGCTAAAGGTAGCTTAGGTGACAAATCTGTCGCTAAATGTGTTCTTGATGTTCTTGGTGTCTGCCCAGAAATCCTTGTCAGTGACCGAGTGGGTAGGTTTGACCGGGTTTTAATCCTTGTTCTTCCTACTTTCTAGGCTTGTAATTGTTTTTATGTTGTAGTATTTATGTAGTACTACAATTATATATCACCATATAAGTCATTAAGCAACATAATCGCATGATCTAAGTCTGCAAAGTCGATGTCAGAGGCCTGCAAGGATTTCTGGGTTTCCAGATTTCAGACGAGTTCGAGTGGCCATTTATGGATCGATTAAATCTAGGTTCCAGTCATTTTATATGTAATATTATGGTTCAAATGTGTAGTCACTATGTCAAGGAACAATTACCTAACACGATCTGAGTTCAACAACAACAGATCAACAAGATTCAAGCCGGTCAACGTATTGGTCAAGAACTGTTCTTGAACAAATCTGGGTTTTCCAGATTGTTCTTGAACAGTTTGGTCAATGGTACTTTGACCCTAATTTCCTGCCATTCCAGTTATGATCTAGGTGTTCTAATTACTTAAACATATAATATGTATACCAGACTACAATAAACAATCAACAACTTAGCCAAAACACATGTCAGACGCAAGATCAGAGGCTTGAACAAAGTTGTCAGACCACTGTATACACATTCTGGGTTACCCAGATTCGATTTTCCGTGAACGGTCAATGGTCTTTGACCGGTCATATCTCTCAGTCCATTCATGATCTGATCATGTTTCTTGTTTCAGAGCACAGTAGACATGACATAGAACACATATATAACATAAAACACTAAACATTTAACAGAAAAAAAATCTAGAGGCTCTGACATTCGTTGTCAGACCTCAACTTTAAATTTTTTCCAGAATTTCAAAAATGTAAGATTCGAGCTCTTTAATGTTATGGGTTTGGGATTTTACAACCCAGATCACTAATAGACACCTTAATACACAACTTTAACTAACAAATTATAACATCTAACACAAGATCACTGATTTTCAAAATTTAAGGGTTCTTTACCTTTTATGCTTTGATCCATGAATCTGACTTTGATGATCTGATATATGCAAGCTAAAGTTTGATCTTAGCTTAACTTATCTCACTTTCTCACTCTATATTCCCGAATTTCTAGAGAGAGAAGGTCTTGTATGGGTTTGTAAACTAAAGTGAGTATTATTTCTCTTTCTAATCTTTATAATATTTTGATTCATTGTATTTGGTTGGCTAGATGGCTGATACGATCTGATGTTGAGATATATGCACATGCTAGGCTATGTTTTTGGTGAGCAACTCCCCTAAAAGTCAAAACCTACAACACCAACTCATTAAAATACATAAAAAGGGCATAAATGTCATTTCCTTAATTTTCTAGAATTTCTCATTTGTTACAAACCCTTAGGGTTTAGGGGTTGAGCATTCTAGGGTTTAGGGTTTGGACAAATTTAGGGTTTAGGTTTTAACCCTCAAATATTTAGCAACTTGGATTTCAAAAAATTTTCTAATTAAATTTTAAAATAGAAAATTTTGATTTCTAATTATAATTAGGGCTTCCTAATTATATCATAATTTCTAATCATGAATCATTATTTGCTAATTAGGACTATTTTATCCTAATTAAAATTGCTAATTAAGCACTTAGGGTCAAATTTGTACATTATAATTTATAACCCAAAATTAGGGTTTTAAATAGAAAATAATATTTAAATTTTAGAAATTAGATTTCCCAATTAGATTAGGGTTTCTAATAACTTGACAATTAGGATTTATATTCCTAATTAACATTGCAATTATAGCAATTAAATCCACCCTTTGTATAAATTAGGGTTCAAAATGGTCATTAGGGTTTTTCAACCCACAATTTAGGGTTTCTAAATAGATAAATAATCTTATAATATAGAAATTAAATATTCGTAATTAGATTAGGGTTTTCTAATTACTTAACCTTAAAATTAGGATTAATATATCCTAATTAACATTAAAATATTCAATTAACACTTTTATTTTCCTAATTATAAATTAGGGTTTCAAATCCATCATTAGGGTTTTCGACGGAAAAGCTTAAGTTCGATAATTTGAAATTAGGGTTTGCTAATTAATTAAGCGTTACCCTAATTAATATTATAATAATAGCGATGAAAGCATTACAATTCTCCATTAATTTCCTGATTAGGGCTTCATTTTATCGAGAATCAAACTAGGGTTTTCGGATCAAGTATTAGGGTTTGATTTGGAATTAGGGTTTTGTAATCAATTTGTTAAGATTAACCCTAAATAATCTTATAATTATTTACACTTATGCCATTAAGTTCCCGATTTAGGGTTTCATGCACCGAATTAGGGTTTCGGATGCCCGGAACTGAAACTAGGGTTTCCAGAACCGATTTCTAAGGTTTCTTATCAGACGTTAGGGTTTTCTAACTGAACGTTGTTGTTCTTAATATATTCTTAGGGTTTGTTACAGATATAATTTATCTGGTCAACCCTTGACCCTTAACCACATTCTGTACACATAACATAACCATAAACACAACACATATTCACATAAATCCTTAATCCTGAATAATTCACCTATAAGCCTTCACGAAATTTTGAAATCCTCAAAATTCCATCCTAATAACATCAAACGCATACACTTATTTTCTATCTAGGTCTAATATTTGACCTTAAATCAATCATTTAAGATTTTACTAAATTGTCTAATTTCTCGGGTTGTCACAGAGTTTCCTGAAGAGATTGAAGATGATCATCCTTTAGATCCCCAAGAAAGGTCCTATAATCTTGTTAGAGATCAGGAAAAATGAGTCAACAAACCAGTGCAAAGATATGGGTTTGAAGACATGGTTGCCCTTGCCTTAATTGCTAGTTGTGGAGATCTAGCTAGCTATCAGGATGTTATTCAGTCCGAGGATAATGATAAATGGGCCATATCGATGGCAGAAGAGATGGAGTCTTTACAAAAGAAATAGACTTGGGAGTTAGTTCAACTTTCAAAAGGATCGAAGGCTATAGGATGCAAGTGGGTGTTTAGGAAAAAGGAAGCTCAATCTAATAAAGAAGGTGAAAGATTCAAGGCTATGTTAATGGCAAAGGGATTATCTAATAGTGAGGGAATTGACTATAATGAGATCTTCTCACCAGTTGTGAAACACACATCGATTCGGTTGATCTTATCTATTGTAACATCACATGATATGGAGTTAGAGTAGCTTGATGTGAAAACAACTTTTCTCCATAATAATTTAGAAGAAAATATCTACATGAAGAAACTTGAGGGGTTTATTGAACCATTGAAAGAGGGCTTAGTTTGCAGTTTGAAGAAGTCTCTCTATGGTTTGAAGTAGTCCCTAAGACAGTGGTACATGAAGTTTGACAACTTCATGTTGGCTCATAGTTACTCTCGTTCAGAGTATGATCCATGTGTGTATTTTAGATCCCTTGCTGATGGCTCTCTAGTATTGTTGACGTTATATGTCGATGACATGTTGATTGCAGCAAAGAGGAAGTCAGATATTCTTTAGCTGAAGAATTTGTTGAGCAGTGAATTTGACATAAAGGATCTTGGGTCAGCCAACAAGATCCTAGGTATGGAAATTTACAGGGATCGTGAGGCAAGAAAGTTGTGGCTAACTCAGAAAGAATATGTGCAAAAGGTCTTGGAGAGGTTTAACATGAATAATGCTAAACAAGTTAGCACTCCGTTGGCAGGACATTTCAGGTTGTCTTCATAGTTGAGCCCACAAATAAAGGATGAGGTGGAGTATATGTCCAAAGTACTGTATGCAAATGCGGTGGGTTGTCTAATGTACGCCATGGTATGTACAAGGCCATATATCTCACAAGCAGTCAGTGTGGTTAGAAGGTATATGAAAAATCCAGCAAAAAAGCATTGGAATGTTGTGAAATGAATTTTTCGTTATCTAGCAGGTATAACCAATTAAGGTCTTATGTTTGATCGTGATACGCAAGAAGTGAGGTTACATGGTTTGTTGATTCGGATTATGCTGGAGACCTAGATGCAAGTGTTAGGTTTCGTGAAAATCAAAGCAGCAATCAAATTGCAAAAATAGCGGAAGCGTAATAAAATCAGATTTTAAAAATTTTCACAAACCAATTACTCGGATCATCCTTTATGCATATTATTAATTAAACGAAGAATAAGAAGTTATGAAATCATTCCCTTGTAGAAACGAGCTTCCTCATGTACGAGTTCACCTCCTACTTCTCCACGATCTCCTTGAATCTCCGGGTAGATTCCTTCCTTTGATCAATGTAAGCCACCCAAGTGTATGGCCTCTAGAGGTGATCCACCAAGGAAGAAGAATTTTCAAGAAGAAGGGTGTATTGGCTCAAACCCTAGTTTTTCCTATCTCTATAGAAAAAGGGGTGTACTCTCCAACAACTTGGAATTACGTATATTTTGATATCTGATATAAGACTCCTCTTATAAAGATATCAGGTAACCCTATTTAATTAAAATAAGGTATTATTTATTTAATTAAACTCTTTTAATTAAATGGGCTCCCTAATCTTATTAGGGATAAGTAATTAAACTCCTTTAACTAATTTTTCCTCCTAATCCTATTAGGAATAAATGAGAGTACTTATATTAAATTAATTCCTAAACCCTATTAGAATTAAAAAAATAATAATAATTGTAATAATATTAATAAGACTCCTCTTATTAATTTATATTTAATATTTTAAAATATTAAATAATAAATATTAAGCTATTTAATTTATTCTATCACCATAGATTAAATTAAATATACTTAATATATTATAACGATTATGCCATTAACTTCTTAAATAATTATTTTTCCTTTTATGGTGTGATCCTTTAGGTTCTCCATATTAAACCGGTTATGAATAAATGAATTAAAACAATTCTAATCTTATTTAAATAAATAAATTAAACGATTAATTTATTTAAATAAATAATATTTATTCTACAATAGGGATATGCCTCCCTAGTGATCAACGACTTTCCAGATAATATAGATTTCAACATTAATCATAAAAGAACCTTTGAGTTAATAGTTATCATACAATTCAATCATTCCACCATACAATGTCCCAATTAAATATAAGACATGAAATTACTGTTTAGTCTTATTTGATTTAATTATATGTATTTCGATTCCTAAATGCACAACTCCTAATAAATGCAAATTAGAAACTACTTTCTAATTTTATTCCACTTTGGCCAAGGATTTCTGGGTTGTCATTTATTGAATCACATAGGGCATTTCTCTTTTTTTACTAGAAGTGGTAGATTCTTTATTGATCATTCATTATCTTTATATATAACTTATTACACCCAAACATACCCTTTGATATACTCTAAGAGTCTTAAGGAATAAGTTAAAGTATAATTCATTATATATAAGATACTATGATGATCTCAAGTCTAAGGATCATTTGTACTACTATCACTACAGGAATTTCTATTGACAGGCAAGTAAAACTCTATTAGGTATTCCTTAGCGAGTCACGTTCAGTGAACTTATTCTCTAATAAGCACCTACATACTTGCTTTAGTGTCTCCACACAAATGATCATGAGATCAATCATCCTCATCCAATTAGCAAGCAACATATGTACCAATCTATCCAGGTTCACTAATCCCCTTTTTAGTAATCCATTGATTGGGAACATTTTAGTTTTAAGCTATCTAAGAATTTAGATCTCATTAGTATGATCTCATCATGATTCTAAAAACATTGCTTAAAACTATGGGTTTATCACATATTATTAAAACAACACCATATAGATAATAAATGCCTTTAATAAATAATTTTTTTATTAATAAATAAATAAGATTGATTACAAAGTATATGCTTTATCATTATACATGATTGGCTTGTATGCATACTACTTTCAACAAGGATATCTACGACAGGGTTTATATACACCTTTTATGGAGGATGTATATGTTGGAGGTTAGTGTTGCAGTCTACGGTAGCATTATCAACAACAGAGGCTGAGTATATGGCATTGACAGAGGCAAGCAAGGAGGCTTTGTGGATTAAGGGACTAGTTAAAAAACTAGGTTTCAAGCACGGCAATATCTAGATTTAGTGTGATAGTCAAAGTGCAATTCATTTAGCAAAGAACTAGGTGTTCCATTCCAGGACCAAACATATAGATGTTCGGTATCACAAGATTCGTGAGTGGTTGAACAATGGTGACATTTCAGTTCGCAAAGTTCACACAAAGGAGAATGCCGCAGATAAGCTCACAAAGTTAGTTATAGTAGAAAAGTTCAAGCGCTGCTTGGACTTAATTTATTTCATCGAATGCTGAGTTCGTGGTGGAGTATCCAGGGAGAGTGATACATTCACAAACACGAAGAAGTTCACAATATTTGAAAAATGCAAGCTAAGGTGGAGATTGTTGAAAGTTATCTTTCATTAGCCTTCCCCAAATTCTCTTCCCCTCAGACTTTGGAATTTAGCCTTCCCCATTTCTTGTTCTCCTCTCCATATTTCTCCTATAAAAGGGAGCTTGGGCTCCTCATTTCAACACACAACAACAACAAGAAGCTTAGAGAAGCAAAGAGAGTTAGAGAGTGAGAAGCTCAGTTAGAACATTTTGAGAGTGAGGGTGTAAAGAAAAATAAACATTTAGTTTATTTCTCAGTTGAGAGTTTGTAATCTCCATATTATTTTCATAGTGAATTTCTGAGATCTCTCCCCGTGATTTTTCCCAGTTGGATTTTCGCATAAATTTCTGGTGTAATTATTTTATATCTCATATAGTAGTGTGTTTGTATTTATCTTAGTGTATTTGTGTGAGCTTGATTTCTCAACAATAAGCATTACAAATACAAGGGATTATAATTGAAAAACAAGACAACTGAGTGAATCAATGTGGCTGTCATAAAATACAAAGTTGTTGCCCATGTTCTCATGTTTTGCCCATGTTGTGTTCCCACTAGTTGCTGCCCATCTTCATTATCCACTAGCTGCTTCCCATGCTCCACTAGCTGATTTACTAAGGTTTATCTTCAGGATAACCTTTTTACTCTTTAAGCATTCAATGAGTGTGATTGGGGGTAGCGATCGGGCGCGATAATGGTCATTCTACCACCGGTTACATTATTTATCTTGGTTCCAATGCCATATCCTGGAAATTAACTTCCCAAAAATAGTATCTCGATAGTCATCTAAATTCGAATACAACGAGATTCTCTAGGTTAAAAATCTTCTTCATAAACTTGATATTCATCTTGAGAAAATCCCCAACCCTGTTGTTTTACATTAATATCGTGGCCTACTTATCTTTGTTCCATTCATGTGCTTCACTCAAACACATTACTTAATTTTGACTATATATCACTTTGTCCGGGAATATTGCATTAATAACGGATCCTTCCATGTACATCACATCAAAACCAAGGATCAACTAGCTAATGTTGGAAAATATAGCAATTAACAAGACGAGTAATATAAATAAATTGGAACAACTTAGCTAGAAAACCGAGGCGTAGCAGAGCTACTATCCTAAAAAGTGATTTCGCCCCCACTGATAATAATCACAGGTACAAATGGGCTGCCGGTGGTCACTCTCCAGGATTCAACGGCGAAGTCTCCGATCGTGTGTACTCACGGAAGGAGGCTTTGGACTTGTCTATGTGGATTGCCCAATTAATAGAGTATAAGAGATGACTATATGAATAAGAATAGGATACACAGAAGGAAAAAATAAAACTGTTATTGTGTGTATCTTTTCTTCATGAACGTAAATAGTTATTATTTTTTGAAGAAAATGAAGAAACTGATTATGTTGTATATATTATCTCTGAAGAACAACTAGCCCAGGCCTTATAAGGAACATTGGAGATTTTAATGGTTTAATGAAACGCTTGGGAGTTACAAAAATAAATAAGGTAACGGCTAGGGTATTAAAGGAAATAAAAGACCAATTAAATTGGGAGTTAAAGGAAATAAATAATTTTTAAGCATAACCAACAATCCCCCACATGATTCAAAATTATCAACGAAAGAAAAATTAAAAAGAAGTGAGAAGGGCAATGGATTTTAGATACATAACATCGATACCTTGTGGGTTTGAATCGACACTTAGTGGAAGAAGCTCATGACTGTAGATTATAGGTGAATTATATTCTTGAACCCATTATCTATGATACAATCAATTGAACTTGCACACATATCAAAAAATCCTAAATCCACACAAGTCCACGGTTGGGCGCGTTCAAGGCCATGCGCCATATCCAAGATTTTCATAAAGGCTCTAGAGAGTTTGCCAAAGACTTTCATAGGAAGCGGCCTACACTTCCACCTTTATATAGGTGAATCCATCAAGTGTATACTGACATACACCACCCTTTAGGGCTATGAGTTTCATTAAGAATCTAAATGATTCATCCTATCACAATTCGTCAGTAAGCACCACATGCACACAAGAAGGGATATAAATAATTGTAGTGCTTTAATTAAGTAATTACGTGACTTGTTGTTACCCATTGAACCCAATTCATGGGATCTCCAATCACATGGGTTGGGTTTTCATTGTGTATTACTTACTCAAGATATTGGCAATAGTCCCATCCCTCTGGATGCTTCTTGGACACTCTTTTTAATCAATCCCTTTGTAATCGGATCCGCTAGGTTCTTTTCAGACCTTTCAAATTTCCATGGAAATAACACCATTTACTGATCAATCCTCATTCAATATTATGTCTCAAGCTAATATGTCTCTGTTTCCCATTATACACATGGTCCATTCCTCATCAAATAGCAGCTTGAGAATCACAATGCAGATATATAGAAGGAATTGGTTTAGACCACAACAGTGTGTCTGCCAATAAATTCCTCACCACTCGCTACGTACCATTAATTCTAATGCAATAAATTCAGATTTCATAGTAGATTTAACAGTACAAGTTTGTTTAGCAGATCTCCAGGAGACAACTCATCCACTTAAAGTAAACACATATCCACTAGTGGAGCTTGTTTTTATCATTAGCAGATGCCCAATTAGCATCACAATATCCTTCAAAAACATTAGGATGATCAGAAAAATGTACACTTACATTAACTGTTCCTTTTAAATACCTCATTAGACGTGACAATGCATTCCAATGATTTTGTGACATATTATGTGTATATCTGCTAAGTCTACTACTGACATATTCAATATCAGGTCAAGTACAATTCATTAAGTACATTACACTATCAATGATTCTGGCATCTTTAATTTGTGCAATACCAATCCCCTTTATTTTTCTTTAAATGCACACACTAGAGTCACAAGGTGTTCCTAATGGCTCTTTATTAAAGAAATTAAATTTCTTAAGAATTTCACATAATAAAAATAATCCATGTGCATTTTTATTAATTCTCATGCCAAGAATCAAGTTCGTTTTCATGTCAAATTTAGAGAATTAAAAAATATTTTAATAATTTTTACAACTTTCTCATCAGTACCAAATATCAACAAATTATCCACATATAATCACATCATAATTTTCATGTTTTATATCTCATGCATATATCACATTTCTCATGCTTCACATTTTATGTATAATTCACATTTTATACATGATTCATCTTTCTCATATTGTACATTTATACAAGCTTGACATCTGATACATGCTCCATAATGCTCATACTTCGCATTTCTCAAATTATATAGTTCACATAGAACAATTAACTTAAATTATCAATAGACTATTAACAGTTATTATCACATTGTTGCATCGAAATGCACATTAAAACAATTCACAAGAATGTCATGTATTGAACATTAACAAGCATAACCACAAGTCTGAAAAACTTGCTTTAAAATTATCAATAGATCGGTCAGCTTTTAACTTCTTTTTAAACACCCAATAGATTTACATCTTTTAGGCAAAATAACTAGCTCTCATGTATGATTACTCATAATGTATAACATCTTTTCAAAAGATTGCATCAAATGATTTTATTGCTTCTTCATAAGTTTTAGAGTCATCTTCAGTTATCAAATGTCTAAATGCAACACTGTTTGAAACATATCCAGTAAAAATACAAACCAGTGTTTTATGTCCAATTTTATTCCTTTTTTAAATTCTGGTATAACTACTTTAGCTAGACACCCCCACATTTTAAGATACCCCAAGTTAGGTGCATGTGTTATTACAACATGGTAATTTAATTCCAAGCGCCAACAATTAATATTTCAAGTATGCTATAAACATATTAAAATACTTCATAAAATTTACAACAATATCTTATCATCACTAAAGGTTACTGGAATTTTCTAGAATTTTTCCTGAAGATCATGAAAATTATCACGATTAATTAAATTAGAGATTAACTAAAATTATCCAAATATAATCGATTTTCCAAAACTTCAGTGGAAATATTAATTTTATTCCAATAATTAATATCATTTAAATTTCGTAATTTAATAATCACAATAACTATTTATTAATTGATTTCCATGATTAAACAATTAATAAAACATTTTCTCTGAATAAAATCATCACGACATTGCTGCGTAGAACACCCCAGCCAATAGACTTGACTGAGAACGATCCTCTACTGCACAAATGACCTAAGGACAACAGAACTGTTAATCACGCTCTGGTCCTGCAGTCATGGTCACCTATCTCCTTAGCAATCAAGGAGACAAAGGTACGAGCCTATAGAACAGATCCAGTTTAAGTAAGGTCGTATTAGACAGAAAATAGCTAATCATCTTTAATAGTTCAGATGTGGTTGCAGGGCATAATACCAAAAGTAAAGATCCTTGCTACAAGGCATGCATGCTAAAGATTACAAGGCTAGCTGCTTCCAGAGTGCAAGCAAGGCTCAGCAACCCTACTTAGTAGTTAAGTAATTGTTTCCAAATCACAAATGATAACACAAAATTTAAATCCAAATAGTAATATAGGGGCAATAATGGATCCCAAGACCTCTCTTGTACTTAAAGCCATATGAATAGTTACGCAACAACAAGTAGCACTAGTCTTGATGTTGATAGATGTGGCTCATTGAAAAAACCCACGAGCCCCCCTACCCACTCACACAATAACCCCTAATTAATGACCAAGTTGCCTTTTATTGAGATTGGGGAAGTGGCAATTTTACTAGCAAGGGAAATATTAAAGCCTTCTACAACAAATGAAGGCGACAAATAATCGAATCATATTAAGAGTACATCGGATCATGTATTCATGCTAGAAATGACTCAAACACTACCTTATTTATGAGCACTAGAATCAAATGTGCCACCCACACCATAAAGGTAATATGTGCTTTGGTGAATCATATCAAAATAATGTTTTATGTCAACAAAGAAAATGACAAGATTTAAAAACATTTTGAAGTATTCAGTTTCACAACATTATTCAATACACAGTTTAGTTTTTGCTCAGCCACTATTTTAATTACCAAACCAAAACAAGTGGCGCAACCTTAAGCCCAAAAACACACTTCGCCAAATTCAGAATTATTCAATTCTCCACAAATTGTATTAAAAAAAACAATTTATGTATAGCAGCAACACTTAGCCCATTACTCTCATTTGGTAAGTAAGCTCATATTTTAACTCTAAGCACATTCATGGCTTTCAAAAAACACATATACATCCATATCACCTCCATATTCTAGGTTCGATACCTAACCATAATGTGCTAGGCACGAGTAAAAGAATTTTTTAAAAAAAAACAAGGCTTCATGAAAGCATAAAGACCCATAACTAAAGATAGAATAATTGTAATGCCATTTGAATGCAATTATCTAAATAGAATCTACAGCTCTCAAAAGATAAAGGCTTATGTATGTTTGTTTATATATACTCGGTATATCTTTTATCAAGAGCAGAATATCCACAATAAAAAACAAAAGGGGATATAAGGGGAACTTGAGTTGAGTAAAAGAAAAGAGGAGATAGAATAAAAGGAATAGACCAGCAATTCATGCTTCATGTATATTTAATGATATTTGAGAAGTTTCAACAGATCATATCAGCTCCTTCATCAACTTAGAATAACAGTACAAGAAACTAAACACGCTAGGCCTCTTTCATATTGCTTTAATTAGAGGTTAAAAACTGCCACCCAACTATTTAGCAATGTAATTAAGGAGTATGACAAATGCTACTTTAGAATGTAAATAAGGAGTAACACATTTTTCAATAGGAGTGTTCAATGTGCGGTTGGTGGGGTATTGCATATAAGTTGTGGGTAGTGTTTTATCTACAGCAGCGTGGTGGTTGCAGAGTCCACCGTGATAAGAAAAGGAGCTTTTAGCTACATACAATTATAACATATTGTGTAACAAATATCATATATATGATCAATAGACACAGTCTAACCCCAATGAATGATTTAATACATATAAAAAATAACACGTATTCTTGTTAATAGATTAAATCACTTTTTAGATTGTTGGAAAATATAGCAATTAATAAGACGAATAATATAAATAAATTGGAACAACTTAGCTGGAAAACTGAGGCGTAGCAGAGCTACTATCCTACAAAGTGATTTTTCCCCCACTGATAATAATCACAGGTACAAATGGACTGCCGGCGGTCACTCTCCAGGATTCAACGGCGAAGTCTCCGATCGTGTGTACTCATGGAAGGAGGCTTTGGACTTGTCTATGTGGATTGCCCAATTAACAGAGTATAAGAGATGACTATATGAATAAGAATAGGATACACAGAACGGAAAAATAAAACTGTTATTGTGTGTATCTTTTCTTCATGAACGTAAACTGTTATTATTTTTTGAAGAAGATGAAGAAACTGATTATGCTGTATATATTGTCTTTGAAGAACAACTAGCCCAGCCCTTATAAGGAACGTTGGAGATTTTAATGGTTTAATGAAACGCTTGGGAGTTACAAAATTAAATAAGGTAACGGCTAGGGTATTAAAGGAAATAAAAGACCAATTAAATTGGGAGTTAAAGGAAATAAATAATTTTTAAGCATAACCAACAACTGACATCCTCATAAAAGCCCTTGGACGCCAACCATCTCTTTATCTTCGCTCCAAGATTATAGTCACCAATGATGCCTCAATCTTGCAGGAGCGTGTTCAAAATATATCCAATATACCAAATAATTTGAATGTCTTCAACATGATATGAAACTTATTATCTTTGTTAATTATGCTTAGCTATTGTATTCAAATTGTAACAAGCTCTACAAATCTATCTTTGTATCTTTTATCTCATATATATCTATCTATATGTAAGGTTGTTCAAATCCAACGATAGTTTTTTTTTACTGAAACTAGCTCAACTGAACCGACTTTTTGGCAAATTTTAACATTGATTATAAAAAATCGATAAATACCGAACTTTTCAACGTGGTAACAGTATCTATTTTTGAATATTCAGGATTTACCGAATTTACTTCTTTTTTCCAACCCAAATTGTTGTAAATAGAGGTGATTAAAGAAGATGATAAAGGGATGGCAAAACAAGGTAATTAATTGGTGTTTCTCCAACTTCAATATGGGGTATTTTTAGCTTTTTTCCATGTTATTTTCGTATTCTTAAATCTTCACTTCTACTTTTCTTTTAGGTTTGGTCCTTGAGCAAAACAAAGGTTTATGGAGTCTAATTTAAGTGGATGTGGGGAGTTGGCTAGGGTTGAGAAACTAGGGTTTGATTTGGATTAAGGTTATGTCTCTTTAGTCTCAAAATAGACTTATATTTTGGGTCGAACATTTTAAATTGCATGATATATAGGTTTTAAATTTTTTGGTATTAACGGTATTTATCGGTACCGTATTGGTACTGAACCGGTCTAACTGGGATACTGGTTTAATTGATATCGATTTTAGTATCCATTTTAAGTAACTTCTGTATCCGATACGATAAAGTACGAAACAATAATTTATCGTTGCACGCCCCTATCTATATATATGTTGTAAATCTTAATGCAAATCATCAAGTTCCAAATTTATTGTTTAATGTTATACTCCATCTATCCCCAAAAGGATGAACAAAGTATAATTTACATACATATTAAAAAAAGTAAAAGTAGAAGAAATAGAGTAAAAATATTTTAAATTTATCCTTAGTGGCTCTACAAGATTATATAAATTAATTAGTACTTTTTTTTTATTTATACTAATAAACCTACAAAATGACTTAGTTACCCTTCACTTTATATAATTTATATTATCCTTTTGGTGACAAAAATATTTATATCTTTAGTCATCCTTTTGGGACCAAATGAGTAGTATATATATATAGGGGACCGATCCATAGCCAACATTGTCAACTTAAGGTTATTCTCACAACACATCGTAACTGTCCATCCGTAGATCGTGAGGCTAATAGAGTCGTGTATGCAGTTTAGTTTTCAGTATTCCGCAGTTTAATACTGCGGACAAGACAAATGTCCAAAATACCCTCATTGTAAAAGTCTCTCGTCCGCAGTATTAAACTGCGAACGCTAGTGAAAATATAAACTATTATGCTCATCCATTCCCCATGAGTTATAACCTCAATTCAAATCCAATCAAATCATTGCTTAAGGTGTCCTAAACATCCTATCGAACATGCAACTCTAACAAGAAAAACTAAAATCAAATAATGAATAAACCATATAAAACAAAATAAAAACAATCAACTCCAAACTAATACCAAATAAAACAAAATTAATGCACCCCTAAACTCAAACTAGACATTGTCCTCAATGTTTAAAATAGGAAAAAATAAATCAGATAACTTCCCTAAGAACATGTCAGCCGGCATCGAGAGCGTCCTCCTCGTCTTCTAAATTTGGGCACATTCTGTTTTGTCAAATACTTGAACCTGAAAGCAATTAACTTAATAAATTAAAATGCAATCAAACAAAAACAAAACATGAAACTTGGGTTGTCTCCCAAGAAGCACTTGTTTTATAATTGTTAGTCTGACTCCTTCATTTCCTTTCAATCCAGCTCAATCGCAAAACTTACCATAGCATGTCGCTTCGCTATCCGTTCCTTGATTTTCATGGCATGCTTGCATGATTGACGACCCTCAAACTTAACTTCAACCTGAAAGTAGTATGCCCTCAAGCCAATTACATTTGATGTAATAAACATTTACTTTGTAATCTTATTCATTTCTTAATAAGAGAATTTATTTTATAAAAGGCTTTCTTTATCCATGTTAATTAGTTGAATTAATAAATGAGATAAACTCATAGTTATTGAGCAATAATTTAGAACATGTTAATGAGATCTAAACTCTATGATAGCTAAATACTAAAATGTTCCTAATCGATGGATCACTAATGTGGGGTTACTGATTTCGGATAGATTAGTACATACTATGAAAAGAATGATTGATCGCATGATCATTTGTGTGGAGACACTAAAATAAGTATGTAGGTACTTATTAGAGAATAAGTTCACTGAACGTGACATATAAAGGAACCCTAATGGAGTTTTACTTACCTGTCAATAGGAGTTCCTAAAGTAATAGTAGTATAAGTAATCCTTGGACTTGAGATCATCATAGTATCTTGTATATGTTGAATTATGTTTTGACATATTCCTTAACACTTGTAAGTATGTCATAGGGTATGCTCAAATATAATAAAGTATATAGGGAGATAAGTGAATGATCAACAAATGATCTACCACTTCCAGTAAAGGGAGAGAATGTCCTATATGATTTGATAAAGTGACAACATGGAAATCCTTCGCCATGGTTGAATATAAATTAGAAAGGAGTTTCTAATTTACATAAACTATTGTTGTGCATTTTAGAATTGAAATACATATAATCAAATAAATAAAACTTGACAGTAATTTCATGTTTTATATTTGATTGGGATATTGTGTGCTAGAATGATTTAATTATAAGGCAACTATTCATCGAATAGGTTCTTTGTATTCTTTGTGATAATCTTTGTGATTAACGTTGAATTCATATTATCCAGATAGTCATGATATATTATTTATAAGGTGTCACTCATGATGTAAAATAAATATTATTTATTTACCTTTGAATTAAAGGAGTTTAATTCATTATAAATAATATTAGAATGGTTCTAATTTATTTATTCTACTACTGACTTAATATTGAACCTAGAGAGTCACACCACAAAAGGGAGTAATATGATTTTAGAATTGATTGGCTTAATAATAATAAATTAAGTGTATTTAATTTATTAGTTGTGACGCCCCCAAAACAGGTATACATCACCCATCTTGAGTCGCCAAATACATGGTACATAAATCAAATACAAACTTAATTATACAAATGTCGTGTAAAATACGACAAAACATAACTAAGAGTTTAAACAATAATATTGCCTTCTAGACAATATCAACTCTTAATGGAGTCCTCATTACAATTATTATCACACTATTTCACAAAATAGTGAGGACTACTAAAGCCATTTATCCTGGACCATCACTCCATTTCTCGACTCGTCCCAGCTATATTCTCATTTCCTGAAGAGAACAATGAAAGAAAAGGGTGAGCTCAACTAGCTCAGTAAGAAATATTATGACTAAGATAATGCAGAATAAATTATCCTTAGCCTTCAACAGTATAAAAACTGATAGAATACAATAGACAACAAGTTTTAGATCAACAACTGCAGCGGAAATAAGCAATCCATTAGAAGAGTCAAGTAGAACATAATGTCTACTATCTCTTCTAGATTAAAATTCCATCATTAATATTTCATTCCTGTATTACTCAAAAACAGTTCTTTATTATACCCGAAGGGTCTTAAAGAACATGTCAAAGTATAATTATAATAACCAAGAATTCCAAGTCACTTTGTATTAAATATTAATGATATTAAAAACTTTGTGACATGAATGGAATGATTAGGAGTTTAAATAAATATATGTACAATCACTACGTATATGTGTTTATTTTATATTGTAAATTAAAAAAAAAGTTACATAACCTAATTATATATTAGGTATGAGAAGTGAATAACCTAAGGGTTAAGGTATAGGAGAATGATAGCATTTAAAGATATATACTAACCCTAAGAGATTTATTTAATACATCTCAATTAATTAATTTTATAACCTAATTAAAACAAGTCTATTTGGGTTAAGAAATTAAAGGTACATGAGTAAGGATTTGAATTACAAATAAATGTAATGGAAATCTTAATTAAATGATTAGGGTAAGATAATAGTAAAATCATTACACTATGTAAATTTCATGGCCCAAGAAATTGATTTAAAAGCCCAAAAGAATTTAATTAAAACCTAAACTTTTAGCCCAATTGAAGAGGGACATTTTGGACATTTAATAAACTAAATAAAGCATTATAAATAAAATAAAAATTGGGGGTAAATGGGGGCTCAATTTCTCACCACATAAGGCGAAAGAAATTGGGGGAATTGCATATAATGAATGATTAACTTTACTAAACCTTACTAACTCCTGTTGCCACTTTTGTATTCAACCAACACTTTTGTCCAAAACTAAAAGTTAAATGAGAGAGAGGAAGGAAGAGTGTGAGAGATATTCTATACATATAATAAATGTATGTATAGATATTTATACTAAGAATATATAGTTTTTATTTCATTACACACAATCTCTTCCTCATTTCTTTCTAACTTTGCTTCCAAAGAGAAAAAGAAAGAAAATAGAGAGAGTAGGAGAGAGCCATTTCGATAAGAGAGGGAAGTAGAGGGAGAGGGTTAGATCTTTGATTCATCCTATATTTAGATCCTACTTTGGAAAGATAAGAAAGTGTGCTAAAAAATTAAGGTAATCCCTAATTTTAAAGCTTTCATTTCCATTTCTTTTGGTAGTTTAATGGAATCTAGATTTTATGTTCTCTAACTTAAAAACTCTAGATCTACATGATTTATAGTGTTACATGTATGGATCTTAATTATTTGAGTATTAGAAAGTTGAACAAATGGAAGGAAAGAAAAACCAGGGTTAAGATCTTGAGAAAACCCTAGCTTTTTCTCCCTTTGATCAACTACCATTTTAAATCTACACCTTCTTTTTGTGATCCATCAAAGAGGGGTGCTAGATATGTAAGTGAGCTACTAAACACAAGTGGTAGCACTCAAATATGTTAAATACACATCAAATGGCAGCTGTTTTGACCGGAACAGTCCAGTCGACAAAAAATAAAAAATGGACACAAATAAACCCCCTGGCCAGTTTGGTACACGGACATTTTCGTCCACTTTTGTTGTTTTAAAAATTCTAAAAATATTTGGGGTGTTAATATGATAATTTATCTGAATCCTGTAAAAAGATGGGAATTTTTGGATGTATAGATTGGAAGTTATGGATTTTACGAGAAAGTATTATTTTTAAAGTAAACATGAATAACTCTTTATGGTTAACTCCAAAAATTATTAACTTTTTACTGGAAGTATATGTATATGATAAGAACATACCCTTTAAAGTTTAGAATTTTAGGACAAAGTTTTGATTTATGATAAATGTAGCAAGAATTAGTTGTTTTGGACTATTTAAAATATAGTAAATGATTTTCAAAAATTCTAGGAAAAATATATGTTCATAAGGGAACCATATCCTATCAAATCCTAGAAAAGAAAAATTTTTGGAACTGATTTGGTTATCATGGAAATGATTTAGTTATGAATAAATGAATAAAATATGTTATGTAATGTTGAAAATTAGGAAAATAGGATTTTATGACTTGAAAACCCTAAATAGGGTATATGCAGATTTTTAAAGGGTATTTTGTTCAATGTTGATGAGATTTTATATTTATGACATTTTAGAATGATTAAAATGAATAAATTAGAGAAGTAAGCTATTTTAAAGAATATGGTTTGTTGAATTAGACATTCAATGAACTATATTAAGTATATGGTATGCTAAAGAGAGAATCTGGGGTTGTTAGATTAACATCTAGGTTGCTAGATTGACATTTGGTTTGCTGGATTGAAATCTGGTTTGCTAGATTGACATATGGTTTGCTAGATTAACATCTGTGGTTGTTGGATTGACATCTGGTTTGCTGGATTGAAATTTGGGGTTGCTGGATTGAAATCTAGGGTTGTTGGATTGACATCTAGTTTGTAGGATTGAAATCTGGGGTTGTTGGATTGACATATGGGTTACAGGATTGACATTTGGTTTGTCATATTAGTATTTGGTTACCGAATTATGAAGAACTTATAAAATGAACGATTAAACAATGATGTGATTGAAATAATATCAAAGGATTGTAAGAATGCTAAGACTTTAATGTAATGTCTAATATTTAACTATGTAAATGAATGTTAGACAATTTAATGTAGAGTAATGACATTATAAGAGAGTATATGATATAACTAATTGAAAGATCAATTATAGGTCTTTTCTCTAGAAGTTAAACTAAATTGCACAGTAGTAGATCGCACTCGAAGCAAGTTCTCTAACTCAAACTTGAGTTATTATTTTCAAAGCATATTAGTGAATAATCATTGATTTTTATTCACATCTATACTGGTTATTGATATTCGCACTTTCTGCAATTGAATTCCTGTTATATTATTATTGAACTGAGAATTTGTTAAAGTTCTTTCATTCATGAACTGTTTGTGATATGGATCTATGCTATTTGTATCAGCTAGATCAACCATGTTTAAATTTGTTAAACTAAATATGTTTCAAAAGCTGTTCCTAACCAATTGATTTGGTAAGGATTCTTGACTGAGAAAAAGAAAATTTTGATTAAAGCATTATTGGAAAACAATTATTGCTCGTATATTAAGTGTTTATGCATAATTCACCGGGTATGGAAGGTTGATCCCCTTGCTTACCAAAAATTACTAAAAGGACCAGTTTAAATAACAACAACTGTGACGCCCGCAAAATAGGTATACATCACCCATCTTGGGTCGCCAAATACATGGTACTGAATACAAATACAAACTTAATTATACAACATGAGCTGAGAGTTTTTACACGAATATTATCTTCTAGACAATATCCAAACTCAAATGGAGTCCTCATTACATTTATTGTCACACTATTTTATAGAATAGTGAGGACTACTATAACACCATCTCGGACCATTACTCCGTTCCCCGACTAGTTCCGGCTACGTTTTCATTTCCTGAAGAGAACAATGGAAGTAAAAGGGTGAGCTCAACTAGCCCAGTAAGAAATATTATGACTAAGATAATGAAGAATAAGTTATCATTAGCCTTCAACAATGTTAAACTAATAGAATATAATAGACAACACGTTTAACTGCAGCGGAACAAGCAATCCATTAGAAGAGTCAAGTAGAGCATGATACTTACTATCTTCTATGATTTAAAAAGTTTATCATTAACTTTATCACTGGGACTCAGCTTAATAAATAAATCACATCATCGAATCATCCCTGCACTACGGGCCAAGGATATTCATTAGCATCACGTCCATAAATTATTCTTGAACTATTGGTCAAGAATATTCGTGTAATCATCAATGGTCATGATCATACCGAATTATCCCTGGTCATAATCATACCAATCAACAGTCCATCTATGCACGTAAGCCAAAGATGACTTTCATCACAATATAAGCATGAGGATGATGACAATGATATAAGAATTCAATTAAAAGAAATCAAAGGATAAATTTTTAAAGATTTATAACTTAATTTATCCAGAATTCAATAATGTCCAAATTATCAACATGATACTGCTTTGTGGAGTAAAATCCAAGAATAATATCCATGTATCAAAAATAATTTGGACATAAAAGAAATAAATTTTTCAGTGAATAGTACCCCGTGAATAGTACCCTGTGAATAATACTTCGGGAATAGTACCCCGTGAATAGTACCCCGACATGAAAAGTGCCCAGAATATCCGAATGAATAATATTTGAGTGAATAGTAATCGGGTGAATAGTAACCTGTGAATAGTACCCTGGCATGAAAAGTGCCCCGAATACCCGAGTAAATAATATTATAGTGAATAGTAACCCGTGAATAGTACCTCGGGTGAAAATATTGATATTTAATAAGAAATTTCATATCAATATTCCAATAAAATGACACTGGATGAAGCGTAAAACTCAAGGCTAATTTCAAGGATTATAGAAGAAATACTTACCATAGTAAGTTTGGATTTAAGAATATGAAAAGAAATAACATACGAAACTGCAAATGGATTTTCACCGTCACGCGATGCGTAATCCGGCGTAGAGCAAAGTTATTGAGCATATTAAAGGATGAATATGAAAAATAGTATTCCTTATGAATACGAAAGAAATAATACCCCTTACCTTAGTAGAAGGCTGGATACTACAATAGTGAAATAGCAGAATACTCTTTTTCTTGCTCTCTATAGTTTCTCTCTTTATAGTGTCTCTTATGAATCTCAGTGAATTGGTGAGAATGAAAGAAGAATTAAGCTTCTATTTATAAGAGAATGGACTAAATAGTAACTAATTCACGAACGGTCTAGAATGATTCACTATTAGAAGCAGACGGTCCATATTGATTACTATTAAAACCTGGCCCCGACGGTCCAGATTGATTTACTTTTAAAACCACCACCGACGGTCCAGATTGATTTACTTTTAAAACCACCACCGATGGTCCAGATTGATTTACTATTAAAATCACCATCAATGGTCCAGATTGATTTACTATTAAAACCACCATCAATGGTCTAGATTGATTTACTATTAAAACCACCATCAATGGTTCAGATTGATTTACTATTAAAATCACCATCAATGGTCTAGATTGATTTACTATTAAAACCACCATCAATGGTCTGGATTGATTTACTATTAAAACCACCATCAATGGTTCAGATTGATTTACTATTAAAATCACCATCAATGGTCTAGATTGATTTACTATTAAAACCACCATCAACGGTCCATAAAATTAGTAAATCTTCCCATGGAATACTAAGTCAAACTTATAACAAACGCCTCATAACAATCCCTATATTTATATCAAAAATTCAATAAATATTTACCACAAATTATTTATCTTTAATTAGCACATTTTTAATCTATTAACAATTATTCATCATTAATATTATAACTCACAATATTTAACAACCAGATCATTTCTAGGAAAGAGGGGGCTTTCCGATAAGGATTTCTCCCTATTGGCGTGCAATTAGGTGACCAAACCTCTCCTCGACAGAATTTTCTAGACATCGTCAATATTGTAAATAATAATATGAATAATTTTGTCATCTCAATTATATAAAATATTAATACTGTAATAATAATTGAATCAAATAGCGTGAGATACTATACAACAATTACTGTAGCAATAATTGAGTATAACTGAGTCATTTCTCACGTAAGCATCAATAATCAATACAAATGCGCTACTATGCAACCCAGCGTAGACATCGTACTTTTACCATCGGGTAGTTCAACAGTTTAACGGTAAAACTTTCACCGTTATTTTTATAAAAAGATAATTCTGTCGTTTTCTAACTACGACAATACTTCCATTGTGGATTCCACCAATGATTGTACCATCGTACAAATATTCCCTGTTAAAACGAATATTCTCCGACCAATCGAATATTCCCCGACACAACCTATATTTTATATCAACTTACTTACTTTGCAAAATTTTCAAATATTACCCACAACTATAACATTATATCATATCCACACCATAATATTCAAAAATATATTTCGAGAAACATTATTCTTTATTTAAAAAAGTTGGGGTCTTACAACCTCCCCTTCTTATGAAATTTCATCCTCGAAATTAGGGTACGTACCTGATATGTCGAAGAGGTGAGGATACCTTGTTTTCATTTCAGATCCTAACTTCCAGGTCATTTCCTCCACATCGTGGTTTCCCCACAAAACTTTGACTTGAGGTATAACCTTGGAGGGTAGAATATGATCCTTCTTATCCAAGATTTTAACAGGAACCTCCTCATACGTTAAATCTTCCGCTATCTCCTCCGATTCTAATTCAATAATGTGGTTCGGGTCTTTCACATATTTACGTAACATAGATATTTAAAAAACGTTATGAACACGAGACATACTTGGCGGTAAGGCGAGTCTATAGGCCACAGTTCCTACTCGATCGAGGATTACAAATGGGCCAATAAATCGAGGATTGAGCTTTCCTCTCTTTCCAAATCTCGTAACTCCTTTCCATGGAGCAATACGTAACAACACAATGATCTCCAATATTGAATCCCACGTCCTTTCGATGAAGATCTGCATAACTCTTTTGTCGATCTTGTGAGGTTTTTATACGTTGTCGGATCGTTTAAATCTTTTCCGTAGTCATACATACCAACTCCGGTCCCAACAACATTCCTTCACTCACCTCATCCCAACATATTGGAGAATGACACTTTTTTCCATACAACGCCTCAAATGGAGCCATGCCAATACTTGCTTGATAACTGTTGTTGTAGGAAAACTCCACCAATGGTAAAAACTTGTCCCAACTTCCTTTGAAGTCAAAGACACAAAGTTTTAATAAATCCTCAAGAGTTTGAATAGTCCTTTCCGATTGCCCGTCCGTTTGAGGATGATACACCGAACTAAATCATAAATTCATGTCTATAGCTTTTTGCAAACTAACCCAAAATCTTAAAGTGAATCTTGAGTCTTGATCAGAAACTATGGATACTGGCATACCATGCAATCTTATAATCTCGTTTATGTACATACGAGCAAGACGTTTAAGTGTATAAGTTTCTCGTATCGGTAAGAAATGAGCAGACTTGGTCAATCTATCAACAATGACCCAAATTGCATCTATGCCTTGAGAAACCTTGGGAAGACCAGTAACAAAATCCATGGTAATGTGCTCCCACTTCCATTCTGGAATTTTAAGTGGTTGTAATGGACCTTTTGGCACTTGACGCTCCGCCTTGACTCGTTGACAAGTTAGACACCTTGAGATAAACCCCGTAATCTCTCTCTTCATATTGCTCCACCAAAATGTATGTCGAAGATCACGATACATTTTCGTACTCCCAAGATGGATTATAAACGGTGTGTTGTGCGCCTCCATCATGATTTTATACTTCAAGTCAGAATCATTTGGAACAAAAAGTCTGGAGTTGACTCGAAGTATTCCTTCTTCATCGATTCTTGCTTTCGGAATAGCACCTTCTTGCACTTTCTTCTTCATACGCATTAGCTCCAGGTCTGTAGCTTGAGCAACTTTAATTTTATCTATTAAAGTCGGTTCTACTCGTATATTCGTCATCATCATATGGGTCCCTGGAGTCTTTAACTCTATCTCCATCCTTTGTAAGTCATACAAAATGCGCCTTTGCGTTGACAATATCGCACTCGTACCCGCATATGATCTTCTACTCAATGCGTCAGCTACTATGTTCGCTTTTCCAGGATGATATTGAATGGTATGATCATAATCTTTCAATAGCTCAAGCCATTGTCGTTGCTGCATATTGAGTTCCTTTTGAGTGAAGAAATATTTCAGGCTTTTATGATCCGTATAGATCTCCACTTTCTCTCCATACAGGTAATGCCTCCAAATCTTAAGCGCAAAAACGACAGCTGCTAACTCTAGATCATGAGTAGGATAATTCTTCTTATATTCTTTGAGTTGTCGTGAGGCATAGGCTATGACTTTTCCATGTTACATGAGAACACATCCTAAACCTTTGCCTGAAGCATCACTGTAGATGACAAATCCCTCCGAACCAGATGGTATTGTTAGAATAGGTGCTGAAATGAGTCTTCTCTTGAGTTCTTGAAAACTCTTCTCACATTCCTCGCTCTAACCGAATTTTGTATCTTTCCGAGTCAACTGAGTTAATGGAGTAGCAATTCGAGAAAACCCTTCTACGAATCTCCGATAATAACCAGCTAAGCCGAGAAATCTACGTACTTCGGTCACTGACTTAGGTTGCTCCCAGCTATGAATTGCTTCAATATTTGTCGGGTCAACAGATATTCCATGATTTGATATTACGTGCCCAACGAATGCTACTTCCTCAAGCCAGAACTCACATTTCTTCAACTTGGCATATAACTTGTTCTCACGAAGCTTTTGGAGTATCAGCCTCAAGTGTTGCTCATGATCTTCACGGCTTTTGGAGTAAATAAGGATGTCATCAATAAAGATGACCACAAAGTGATCCAAATATTCCTTGAATACTCGGTTCATCATATCCATGAAAGCAGCAGTAGCATTAGTCAATCCAAAAGACATGACTAGGAATTCATAATGCCCCTATCGAGTTCTAAAAGTAGTCTTTGGGATGTCATCAGTTTTAATCTTTAACTGATGATATCCAGAACGAAGATCGATCTTTGAAAAGAATTTGGCGCCTTGCAACTGGTCAAACAGGTTATCAATACGAGGTAACGGGTACCTATTTTTGATGGTGACATGATTCAACTCCCGATAATCAATACAAAGTCGCATACTTCCTTCTTTCTTCTTCACGAATAGAACAGGAACACCCCAAGGAGACGTACTAGGACGAATGAAACCGATGTCTAACAATTCTTGTAGTTGGGTTTTTAACTCCTGAAGTTCAATAGGAGCCATTCGATATGGGGCTTTGGAAATAGGTTTTGTACTGGATTCAAGGTCGATACAAAATTCAATTTCACGCTCTGGAGGTAGGCCAGGAAGTTCTTCAGGGAATACATCAGGAAATTTATTAACGATAGAAATATCATTCAAGACTGGCATTTTTTTTTTAAATCTGTGACATGAGCTAAGAAAGCTTGACATCCATTTTTTAATAAACGAATAGCTTTATGGCTTGAGATGACAGTGATTGACTTTAATGGTTTGGTTGCTTGAATTCGCATTATAGGTTGGTTAGGAATATGAAAGCTAACAACCTTACGAAAACAATCAATTTTAGCATGATGATTAGTCAACCAATCAATTCCTAAAATCATATCGAATGCAAGTATTTTTAAAGAGATAAGATCGACAGGTAACGTGCGGTTACCGATTTAAATCAAACAAGACTTATAAACAGTGGATGTAATGAAGGTTTCTCCCAACGGAGTTTCAATAGATAAATCAAAGTCTAATTTCTCCGGAGTCAAATTTAAATGTTGAGCGTAAGTAGGAGAAATAAAAGAATGGATAGAACCGGTATCAAATAAGGTATAGACTTCGCTAGAGTTTATGATTAGCTTACCCGTGATCACCTCATTCGGATTCCTCGCTTTTTAGGAGGTTACGACAAACGCTCTCCCTTGAACTACCGGTTTTGTCTTGTCTGGGACGGCCTTTGATCCCTCTATCCCAGCTGGACTTGACTTTGGTGCACAACAAAATTGGGCTAGGTGACCTTCTCTTCCACAATTGTAACATGCGTTGGACTGTTGCGTACAGTTTGGACTAATGTGTCCTTCTTCTCTGCATTTGTAATATACGATCGGCGGTCGTTCTCCTTCCTTAACAACAGGTGTTGGTGCTTACGTCTTTCCATCATTATTGAATCTCCTGTTCTTGAAATTTCCACTTATATTATCTTGGCCATGATTACCACTGAAGTGGTTACCATTTCTGGCATGTTGATTCCCTCCACGTTTGTTGTCACCGCTTCGATGACTGCTACCAATGGTATTATCGACTTGTCGGCTGCTCTCTCTTGGTTGGGTTGAATCATTATCGCGCTCCAATAACTAAGCCCTATTTACAACATCTGAAAACAAACACAGTTTATAAGAAATGAGGTATTGACGTATTTTGGGTCTCAAACCTCGTAGAAACATTCGCGTCATTCTCTCCTCATTATCAACCAAATGGGATGCGAACTGGGACAACTCGGCAAACTTAGCCTCGTACTGCGACACGGTCATATTGTTTTGCTCCAACTTGATAAACTCCACCTCCTTCATGTGATTTAATACTTTCGGAAAGTACTTGTCGTTGAAGCGCTTCTTGAAACTTTTCCCAAGATATTTTGAGTCTGCAGTCGAGATGCGTTTCTCGATTCCACTTGAATCGCCTCTCCTCTAAACATGAAGGTGGCAAAGGGAACCTTTTTCTCCTTGAAGCATCCCAAGACATCAAATATCTTGGTGATCTGCTTTATCCACGTCTCCGCCTTAAGTGGTTTTAGCTCTCCCAAAAACTCCGGTGGTCCCAGCTCCTTGAACTGGTTAGTAGTGACCATCCGAGAGTTGCCATTATTTTCACCTGCATTTTGAACATGATGTGACGCCCCAAAAATAGGTATACATCACCCATTCAGAGTCGCCAAATACATGGTACAGAAACAACTACAACTTTTATTATTACAATTGTCGTGCAAAATACAACAACACACATGCTGTGAGTTTAAATACAAATATTGTCTTCTAGACAATATCCACACTCAAATAAGTCCTCATTACATTTATTAATACACTATTTTACAAAACTAGCGAGGACTGCTAAAACAACTGTCTAGGACCATCACTCTTTACCCCGACTGGTTCCTGCTATATTCTCACCTCCTGAGAAGAATAATGGAACAAAAAGGAAAAGGGTGAGCTCAACTAGCCTAGTAAAGAATATTATGACTAAGATAATGAACAACGAATTATCGTTAGCCTTCAACAAATCAGATAAAATATAATGGACAACAAGTTTTAGATCAATATACGCAGCGAAAATAACAATTCATTAGAAGAGTTTAGTATAGAATGAAATCTTCTATCATCTATGAATTAAAAAATCCATCATCAATATTTTATCCCTGTAACATCAATCAATATACATCTTGAATCAAATATTCATCTTTGCACTACGAGCCAAAGATATTCATCTGTATCACCAGTTGGTCATGTTCATCTCAACACCTGTTCATCTTTGCACTACGGGTCAAAGATATCCATCAGGTAATCATTCATCTTTGCACTACAGGCCAAAGATATCCATCAGGTATCACCATTAAGGACTGAGGATGATGAAAAACATTTTATTGAACGAATCCAGTGAAACAAAAGGACAAAAATTAGAGATTCGTACTTTAGATAATTCAAGTTTAAAAACGCTTTATAATAATCCATAGTGAAGATCAAAACATGGATTCAATTTCAAGAATAAGGGTCACAACAGATAATTTGAAAGAAAGAAAAAAAAATTTTTTTGTGAAAGAGTGTGAACAAGCGAATCGTGAGCGATGACTCGTGAACAGTAGACCTATGAACAATGATCCGTGAACAATAAAATATGAAAGACCGTGAGCAATTACTCAGTCATGAAATGTTTCAAATTTGATTAAAAAGTTCAGATCAATATTCCTATGAAATGATTTTAGATGAAGCGAAATTTCTAATCATTTCAGGAATTATAGAAGCAATACTTACCATAGTAAGTTCAAATTTAGGAATACGAGATGAAATAATATCGCTTACATAATATGGAGTATGAAAGGAAATAATATTTCTCACGAGTATTGCAATAAAATAATATCCTTTACCTTAGTAAAAACTGGATTTGACTGGAATATCGGATATTATTCTGAGAAAATCTAGCAGAAAAACTACGCTCAAAGTATTCTTATACTCAAGAAAAATACTCACAATACTATAGTAAAAGTGCTTTGAGATTTCTGGTGTGATTTAGGATGGAGAGTTGCCCTCCTATTTATAGCAACGGAGGAAGGAAAAAGAAACAGATAAAGCGCCTGACATTTTTTTTTCCTCCTCTACCTAACATCCTTCCTAACATGCATTCTCATATTTCAAATGGGTGAGGGCCACCCTTTGAAACTAGCTTGTAGGAATATCATGCCTAATTCACATTTTCCATATGTTGGGGCCACATTTTGAAATGATTTTGCATAAAACCTACCACCCACCAAGAAAGGAAAAACAACAATAGGGGTCACCCTTTGAAAAATGTTTTGCAGGAAGAAAAATAAGCCATCTCTAAAGAAAAAGAAAAGGACAGCTTACTGTGTTTCTTTTGAAAACAAGTTTGCTTTGCAGTCAATACTCCACCACCAACCAACTTAGGAAAATAACGGACAAGCTATACAATTTGCTCACTCCTTTTCTTTAATCACATGAATATATATATATATATATATATATATATATATATATATATTATAATAATAATATTATTGGAGAAAAGATAAAATACCAACTTTCAACAAATAATTCCTGCAGAATTCCTTCAATTATATCCACATAAAAAAAAATATATCCATCAATAAATATTTCCTTATCATATAAATTAATAATTAATTATTCACAAATAATATTACAGAATCACAATTATGACAACCAGACCGTTCCCAGGAAAGAGGGGGCTTTCCGATAAGGATTTCTCCTTACTGGTGCGCAATTAGGTGACCAAACCTCTCCTTAGACAGAACTTTCTAGACATTGCCAATAATGCCATCTAATAATATTATTCAAATAATATGAATTATTAATCTGATAATGGAAAATACTGTGAAATGACAATTATTGAAACAACAATAATATAAAATATCAACGTAGCAATTATTGAATCAATAAAATATTAAACAGTAATTACTACAACAATTATTAAGTAGTGCCTTCTTACGTAAGAATCAATAATTCAAAAATACAATGCAATATCGTGTGCTACTGTGCAACCACGCGTATTACTGTATTTTAACCACCGGATAATCCAACAGTGTTAACGGTAACAACTACGTCGTTATTTATAAAAACTCAAATTTGTCATTTTCTTCATCCGACAGTTATTCTGTTATGAGGCCCATGAATGGCTGCGCCGTCATACGAATATTCCCTGACAACAAGAATATTCCACGATCAAACGAATATTCCCCGACAAAAATGAATATTTTATAACCACTTGCTTATTTTGTAAAATTTTATACATTTCACCCATACCCAAAGTATTATATCAAATTAACTCCTAATTATATCAAGATAATAAATAGAGAAAATTTAATTTTATTCAGAATAATTTGGGGTCTTACAACCTCCCCTCCTTATGAAATTTCGTCCTCGAAATTGATGTACGTACCTGGTGTTTCAAAAAGGTGAGGGTACCTCGCTTTAATTTCTGTTTCCAACTCCCAGGTCATTTCTTCAATAGCATGGTTCCTCCACAAAACCTTGACTTGTGGTATAACCTTTGTTCGTAGGACATGCTCTTTCCTATCCAATATCTTGTGGTGTACCTCCTCATACGTTAAATCTTGACTATCTAAATGCGGGTTCTAACGATCGATCATGTGGTTTGGGTCTTTCACATACTTACGAAGCATAGATATCTGAAAAACATTATGAACACGAGACATGCTTGGAGGTAATGCGAGTCTATAGGCCACATTTCCTATTCGGTCAAGAATCTCAAATGGACCAACAATTCGTGGATTGAGCTTTCCTCTCTTGCCAAATCTTGTAACTCCCTTCCATGGAGCAATACGTAATAATACATGATCCCCAATATTAAATTCCACGTCCTTTCGATGAAGATCAGCACAACTCTTTTGTCAATCTTGTGAGGTTTGAATACGTTGTCGAATCATTTGGATCTTTTCTGTAGTCATGCGTACTAATTCTGGTCCCAACAATGTTGCTTCTCCTACCTCGTCCCAGTATACTGGAGAATGACACTTTCGTCCATACAACACCTCGAACGGAGCCATGCCTATACTTACTTGATAACTGTTGTTGTAGGAGAATTCCACCAGCGGCAAGTACTTATTCCAACTTCCTTTGAAATCTAGGACACAGAGTCTTAATAGATCTTCAAGGGTTTGAATAGTCCTTTCCGATTGCCCGTCCGTTTGAGGATGGTATGCTGAATTGAATCGTAAATCCGTGCCCATTGCTTTCTGTAGGCTAACCCAAAATCTTGAAGTGAATCTTGGGTCACGATCCGAAATTATGGATACTGGCATGCCATGCAATCTCAAAATCTTATTCACGTACATATGAGCAAGATGTTCAAAGGAATAAGTCTCACGTATCGGCAAGAAATGAGCAAACTTGGTTAATCTATCAACAATAACCCAAATCGCATATATGCCTTGAGAAACTTTGGGAAGACCTGTAACGAAATCCATGGTAATGTGTTCCCACTTCCATTCTGGAATCTCAAGTGGTTGCAATGGACCTTTTGGCATTTGATGCTCCGCCTTTACTCGTTGACAAGTTAAACACCTCGAGATAAACTCCGCGATCTCTCTCTTCATATTGTTCCACCAAAATGTGTGTCGAATATCATGATACATTTTGGTTCTCCCAGGATGGATTGCAAATGGGGTGTTGTGTGCCTCCATCATGATTCTATGCTTTAAGTCAGAATCGTTAGGAACGCAAAGTCTAGAGTTGACTCGAAGTATTCCTTCTTCATCGATTCTTGCTTCTGGAATAGCTCCTTCTTGCACTTTTTTCTTCATACGCATCAGCCCCAGGTCCGTAGCTTGAGCAGCTTTAACTTTATCGATTAAAATCGGTTCTACTCGTATATTCACCATCACCATGTGGGTCCCTGGAGTCTTTAATTCTATCTCCATCCTTTGCAAGTCATACAAAATGGGCCTTTGTGTTGACAATATCGCACTCGTACTCGCATATGACATTCTACTCAATGCGTCAGCTACTACGTTCTCTTTTCCAAGATGATATTGAATAGTGTGATCGTAATCTTTCAACAGCTCAAGCCAATGTCGTTGCCGCATGTTGAGTTCTTTTTGGATGAAGAAATATTTGAGGCTTTTATGGTCCGTATAAATCTCCACTTTCTCCCCATACAGGTAGTGTCTCCAGATTTTCAATGCGAAAACGACTACTGCCAACTCTAGATCATGAGTAGGATAATTCCTCTCATATTCTTTGAGTTGTCATGAGGCATAGGCTATGACTTTCCCATGTTGCATGAGAACACATCCTAACCCTTTGCCTGAAGCATCGATGTAGATAACAAATCCATCCGTACTAGATGGTATTTCCAGAACAGGTGCCGAAATGAGTCTCCTCTTAAGCTCTTGGAAACTCTTCTCGCATTCTTCGCTCCATCTGAATTTTGTATCTTTACGAGTTAAATTTGAGTCTGCAGATAGCGATTCGAGAAAATCCTTCCACGAATCTCCGATAATAACCAGCTAAGCCCGGAAAGCTGCGTACTTCGGTCACCGACTTCGGTTGCTCCCAACTTTGTATTGCTTCAATCTTCGTCGGGTCAACAGATACTCCATGTTTTTGACACCACGTGCCCAAGGAATTCTACTTCCTCAAGCCAGAACTCGCATTTCTTCAGCTTGGCATAAAGCTTGTTTTCACGAAGCCTTTCAAGTATCAGCTTCAAATGGTGCTCATGATCTTCACGGCTTTTGGAATAGATGAGGATGTCATCAATAAAGACAACAACGAACTGATCCAAATATTCCTTGAATACACGGTTCATCATATCCATGAAAGCAGCAGGAACATTAGTTAATCCAAAAGACATGACTAAGAATTCACAATGCCCGTACCGAGTTCTGAAGACAGTCTTTGGATATCCTCAGTTTTAATCTTCAGCTGATGATATCCAGAACGAAGATCGATCTTTGAAAAGAATTGTGCTCCTTGCAACTGGTCAAACAAGTCATCAATGCGAGGTAGCGGATACCTATTCTTGATGCTGACATGGTTCAATTCTCGGTAGTCAATACAAAGTCGCATACTCCCGTCTTTCTTCTTTACAAATAAAACAGGAGCACCCCAAGGAGATGTACTAGGATGAATGAAATCGATGTCTAACAATTCCTGTAGTTGGACTTTTAACTCGAAGTTCAATAGGAGTCATTCGATATGGGGTTTTAGAAATGGGCTTTGTGCGGTTCAAGATCAATAAAGAATTCAACTTCTCGTTACGGGGTAGACCGGGAAGTTCTTCAGAAATCGTCGGGAAATTCATTAACAATAGGAATATTATTCAAATTTGGCGTGTTTTGTTCAAGTCCATAACATGGGCTAAGAAAGCTTGACATCATTTTTCAATAAGCGAATATCTTTATGGCTTGATATGGCGGTGGTGATTTTAGTGGTTTAGTTGCTTGAATTCATATAACTTGAGGTTGGTCAGGAATATGAAAACTAATAACCTTACGAAAACAATCAATTTTGGCATGATGAGTGGTTAACCAATCAATCCCTAAAATCACATCAAATGCAAGTATCTTTAAAGAGATAAGATCAACAGGTAATGTGGTTGTGCCAACTTGGATTAAGCAAGATTTATAAACTGTAGATGTAACGAAGGTTTCACCCAATGGAGTTTCAACAGATAAGTTAAAGTCCAATTTCTCCGGAGTCAAGTTTAAACGTTGAGCACAAGCAAGAGAGATAAAAGAATGGGTAGAACCGGTATCTAGTAAGGTATAAACTTCGCAAGAATTCAAGATTAGCTTACCCGTGATAACCTCGTTCGGGTTTCTCGCGTTTTGGCCAGTCACGACAAACGCCCTCCCTTGAACCACCGACTTTTTTTTGTCCGTAGTCGCCTTTGGTGTCACCATCCCAGTTGGACTTGACTTCGCTACAGGACAAAATCGGGCTATATGACCATCTTTTCCACAATTTAAACACACCTTGGAAGGCTGTGAACAGTTTGGACTTATGTGCCCCTCCTCTCCGCATCGGTAGCATCTGACTGACGGGCGTTCTCCTCCCCTAGAATTTGTTGTTGGTACTACTGCTGCTACTGCTGCTGATGTCTTCCCATCATTGTTGAATCTCCTCTTTTTGAAATTTCCACTTGATCCACCTCTCCTATTATCATGGCCACGATGACCACCCGAGTGGTTACCGCTTTTGTCCGTATTTTTCCCTCCTCGTTGGTTATCATCGCTTTGATGACTGTTGTCACCGGTATGACCCTGGTTGTGGTCCCTCGGTTGAACATACTCATTGTCTCGCTCTAATAGTTGAGCCTTGTTTACAACATCTGAATATAAAGAAAATTTATGAGAGATAAGGTATTGTCGAATCTCGGGTTTTAGACCTCTCAGAAACATCGCGTCATTCGTTCCTCATTTTCTACCAATTGAGGTGCAAACCTGGATAACTCTGCGAACTTTGCCTTGTACTGGGACACCGTCATGTTTTTTTGTTCCAATCTAATAAACTCTACCTCCTTCATATGACGAATACTTTCAGGAAAGTACTTGTCATTGAACAGTTTCTGAAATCTTTCCCAAGATATCTTTGAAAAGGTGGAGTGCGCTTCTGATTCCCACCGATGTCTGCCTCATCACGGAACATAAAGGTGGCGAATAGAACCTTTTGTTCCTCCGTGCAGCCCAAGACATCAAATATCTTGGTAATTTGCTTGGCCCACATTTTCGCCTTGATCGGATCTGGCTTTCCCCAAAAATCTGGTGGTCCCAACTCCTTGAACTGTTTGGCCGTGACAAACCGCGCGTTGCTATCATTTCCACCCGTATTTTGTACACGAGTCTCTCTCATCTGATTTTGCATGAACTGCAAAAAGCTTCTAAACATTCCATCATTCATCGTTTGCTCCATAGTGTTGTTTACAGGAGGAATATTGCCTTCCTGTTGCACGTTCTCTTGTTTGGTGATTGAAGGTTGTTCTACGGTCTCATACACTCCATTGTTCACGTTCTCATCTGCCATTCTTAAAAACTGCCATAAAACAAGGGTTAATTAAACAAATTAACATATCACATAATATCCCTATATTATGACCGACCAACAATTAAGCTTAGGTATGACACACTAGCGAAGGATTTACTCATCTCTCCCCTCCTAGTTTTATTCCAGATCTCGCTTGGAGACCATATCCCTAAGCTCGATACCAATTGTGGCGCCCCCAAAATAGGTATACATCACCCATTACGAGTCGCCAAATACATGATGCGAAACAACTACAACTTTTATTATTACAATTGTCGTGCAAAATACAACAACACACATCTTTATGAGTTTAAATACAAATATTGTCTTCTAGACAATATCCACACTCAAATAAGTTTTCATTACATTTATTGATACACTAGTTTACAAAACTAGCGAGGACTGATAAAAACAATATCTCAGGACCATCACTCTTTACCTCGATTTGGTTCTGCTTTATATTCTCACCTTCCGAGAAGAAAAATGGAACAAAAAGGAAAAGGGTGAGCTCAACTAACCAAGATAAATAATATTATTACTAAGATAATGAACAACAAATTATCGTTAGCCTTCAACAAATCAGATAAAATATAATGGACAACAAGTTTTAGATCAATATACGGAGCGGAAATAACAATTCATTAGAAGAGTTTAGTATAGAATGAAATCTTCTATCATCTATGAATTTAAAAGTCTATCATCAATATTTTATCCCTGTAACATCAATCAATATACATCTTGAATCAAATATTCATCTTTGTACTACGGGCCTAAGATATTCATCTGTATCACCAGTTGGTCATGTTTATCTCAACACATGTTCATCTTTGCACTACGGGTCAAAGATATCCATCAGGTAATCATTCATCGTTGCACTACAGGCCAAAGATATCTATCAGGTATCACCATTAAGGACTAAGGATGATGAAAAATATTTTAGCGAACGAATCCAATGAGACAAAAGGACAAAGATTAGAGATTCATACTTTAGATAATTCAAGTTTAAAAACGCTCTATAATAATCCATAGTGAAGATCAAAACATGGATTCAATTTCAAGAATAAGGGTAACAACAGATAATTTGAAAGAAAGAAAAAAATATTTTTTTTTCTTTTGTGAAAGCGATACCCATAAAGCGATGTCCAGGTGAAACAAGAACTATAAGCAAATGACGATGAGTGAGCAATACTCAGTCATGAAAAGTTCCAAATTTGATTAAAAAGTTAAGATCAATATTCCTATGAAATGATTTTAGATGAAGCGAAATTTTTAATCATTTCAGGAATTATAGAAGCAATACTTACCATAGTAAGTTCAAATTTAGGAATACGAGATGAAATAATATCGCTTACATAATATGGAGTATGAAAGGAAATAATATTTCTCACGAGTATTGCAATAAAATAATATCCTTTACCTTAGTAGAAACTGGATTTGACTGGAATATCGAATATTATTCTGAGAAAATCTTGCAGAAAAACTACGTTCAAAGTATTCTTATACTCAAGAAAAATACTCACAATACTATAGTAAAAGTGCTTTGAAATTTCTGGTGTGATTTAGGATGGAGGGTTGCCCTCCTATTTATAGCAACGGAGGAAGGAAAAAGAAACAGATAAAGCGCCTGACATTTTGTTTTCCTCCTCTACCTAACATCCTGCCTAACATGCATTCTCATATTTCAAATGGGTGAGGGCCACCCTTTGAAACTAGCTTGTAGGAATATCATGCCTAATTCACATTTTCCATATGTTGGGGCCACATTTTGAAATGATTTTGCATAAAACCTACCACCCACCAAGAAAGGAAAAACAACAATAGGGGTCACCCTTTGAAAAATGTTTTGCAGGGAAGAAAAATAAGCCATCTAAAAAAAAGAAAAAAAAAAAGGACGACTTCTTGTGTTTCTTTTGAAAACAAGTTTGCTTTGCGATCAATACTCCACCACCAACCAACTTAGGAAAATAACGGACAAGCTATACAATTTGCTCACTCCTTTTCTTTAATCACATGAATATATATATATATATATATATATATATATATATATATATATATATATATATATATATAATAATAATATTATTGGAGAAAAGATAAAATACCAACTTTCAACAAATAATTCCTGCAGAATTCCTTCAATTATATCCACATAAAAAAAATAAATATATCCATCAATAAATATTTCCTTATCATATAAATTAATAATTAATTATTCACAAATAATATTACGAGAATCATAATTATGACAACTGAATAGTTCGAGGAAGAGGGGCTTTAGATAAGGATTTCTCCTTACTGGCGCGCAATTAGGTGATCAAACCTCTCCTTAGACAGAACTTTCAAAATATTACCAATAATGCTATCTAATAATATTATTCAAATAATATGAATTATTGATCTGATAATGGGAAATACTGTGAAATGACAATTATTGAAACAACAATAATATAAAATATCAACGCAGCAATTATTGAATCAATAAAATATTGAACAGTAATTACTATAATAATTATTGAGTAGTGCCTTCTTACATAAGAATCAATAATTCAAAAAATCATGCAATACTGGTGGTATGCGCTCTTAATGCGACCACAGCGTATTCTTCGTATTTTAGCCACCGGGTAATCCAACAGTATTAACGGTAACAACTACGTCGTTATTTATAAAAACTCAAATTTGTCGTTTTCTTCATCCGACAGTTATTCTATTATGAGGCCCATGAATGGCTGCGCCGTCGTACGAATATTCTCCGACAACAAGAATATTCCACGACCAAACGAATGTTCCCCGACAAAAATGAATATTTTATAACCACTTGCTTATTTTGTAAAATTTGCACATTTCACCCATAACCAAAGCATTATATCAAATTAACTCCTAATTATTTCAAGATAATAAATAGAGAAAATTTAATTTTATTCAGAATAAGTTGGGGTCTTACACATGAGCTGCTCTTGCCTGATGTTGCATGAATTGCATAAAGCCTCTGAACATCCCATCGTTCATCATTTGATTGGTGTTGTTGTTTACCTGAGGATTATTGTCTTCCTGTTGCACATTATCCTGGATATTGATCGTTGCTGACTAAACGGTCTCATGTGCTTCATTGCTTATCTCGACATTTTCAGATGCCATTTTCAAATACTGCCACAAAATAAGGGTTAATTGATATGCAACATATTATCCCTATACTCTAACAGACCAATTAAATACCAAATAAACTTAGGTAAGTCATACTAGCGAAGGAATTCCCCATCTCTCCCCTCCTAGTTCTTGTCTCACTTCTCAGCCAGGGATCATATCCCTAAGCTTTAATACCAACTGTGACGCCCCCAAAATAGGTATACATCACCCATATTGGGTCGCCAAATACATGGTACTGAATACAAATACAAACTTAATTATACAACATGAGCTGAGAGTTTTTACACGAATATTGTCTTCTAGACAATATCCAAACTCAAATGGAGTCCTCATTACATTTATTACCATACTATTTTATAGAATAGTAAGGACTACTATAACACCATCTCGGACCATTACTCCGTTCCCCGACTAGTTCCGGCTACGTTCTCATTTGCTAAAGAGAACAATGGAAGTAAAAGGGTGAGCTCAACTAGCCCAGTAAGAAATATTATGACTAAGATAATGCAGAATAAGTTATCATTAGCCTTCAACAATGTTAAACTAATAGAATATAATAGACAACAAGTTTAACTGCAGCGAAACAAGCAATCCATTAGAAGAGTCAAGTAGAGCATGATACTTACTATCTTCTATGATTTAAAAAGTTTAGCATTAACTTTATCGCGGGGACTCAACTTAATAAATAAATCACATCATCGAATCAATAATGCACTACGGGCCAAGGATATTCACTAGTATCACGTCCACACATTATTCTTGCACTATGGGCCAAGAATATTTGTGTAATCATCAATGGTCATGATCATACCGAATTATCCATGGTCATAATCATATCAATCAACAGTCCATCTATGCACGTAAGCCAAAGATGACTTTCATCACAATATAAGCATGAGGATGATGACAATGATATAAGACTTCAATTAAAAGAAATCAAAGGATAAATTTTCAAAGATTTATAACTTAATTTATCCAGAATTCAATAATGTCCAAATTGTCAACATGATATTGTTTTGTGGAGTAAAATTCAAGAATAATATCCATGTATCAAAAATAATTTGGACATAAAAGAAATAAATTTTTTAGTGAATAGTACCCTATGAATAGTACTTCAGGAATAGTTCCCCGTGAATAGTAACCCGACATAAAAAGTACCCTGAATACCCGAGTGAACAATATTTGAGTGAATAGTAATCAGGTGAATAGTAACCTGTAAATAGTAACTTATGAATAGTACCCCGGCATGAAAAGTGCCCCGAATACCCGAGTGAATAATATTATAGTGAATAGTAACCGGATGAATAGTAACTTGTGAATAATACCCCGGGTGAAAATATTAACATTTAATAAGAAAGTTCATATCAATATTCCAATAAAATGATACTGGATGAAGCGCAAAACTCAAGGATATTCCACTAATTTCAAGGATTATAGAAGCAATACTTACCATAGTAAGTTTGGATTTAAGAATATAAAAAGAAATAACATACGAAACTACAAATGGATTTTCACCTGTCACACGGTACATAATCCGCGTAGACAGGTTATTCCGACATATTAAAGGATGAATATAAAAAATAGTATTCCTTATGAATACGAAAGAAATAATATCACTTACCTTAGTAGAAGGCTGGATACTGCAATAGTGAAGTAGCAGGATACTCTTCTTCTTGCTCTCTATAGTTTCTCTCTCTATAGTGTCTCTTGTGAATCTCAGTGAATTGGTGAGAATGAAAGAAGAATTATGCTTCTATTTATAAGAGAATGGACTAAATAGTAACTAATTCACGAACGGTCCAGATTGATTCATTATTAGAACGGACGGTCCATATTGATTACTATTAAAACCACAACCGACGGTCCAAATTGATTTACTTTTAAAACCACCACCGACGGTCCAGATTGATTTACTATTAAAATCACCATCAATGGTCAAGATTAATTTACTATTAAAACCACCATCAATGGTCTAGATTGATTTACAATCTCTATATTTATATCAAAAATTGAATAAATATTTACCACAAATTATTTATCTTTAATAAACACTTTTTTAATCTATTAACAATTATTCATCATTAATATTATAACTCACAATATTTAACAACCAGATCATTCCCAGGAAAGAGGGGGCTTTCCGATAAGGATTTCTCCCTATTGGCGCACAATTAGGTGACCAAATCTCTCCTCGACAGAATTTTCTAGACATCGTCAATATTGCAAATAATTATGAATAATTTTGTCGTCTCAATTATATAAAATATTAATACTGTAACAATAATTGAATCAAATAACATGAGATACTATGCAGCAATTACTGTAGCAATAATTGAGTATAACTGAGTGATTTCTCACGTAAGCATAAATAATCAATACCGTGTGCTACTATGCAACCACGCGTATTACTGTAGTTTTACCACCAGGTAGTTCAACAGTTTAACGGTAAAACTTTTGCCGTTATTTTTATAAAAAGATAATTCTGTCATTTTCTAACTACGACAATACTTTTGTTGTGGGTTCCACCAATGATTGTGCCGTCGTACGAATATTTCCTATTAAAACGAATATTCTCTGACCAATCGAATATTCCCTAAAACAACGAATATTTTATATCAACTTGCTTACTTTGCAAAATTTTCAAATATTACCCATAACTATAACATTATATCATATCAACACCATAATATTCAAAAATATATTTCGAGAAAAATTATTCTTTATTCAAAAAAGTTGGGGTCTTACAACAACCTTCGCATATGTTCATGGTTATTTTGACCACTTAGCATCTATTATTCAATTATTGAGACTTAACTCATGTTCTTTCACAATTGATTTCTCTTTTTGAACATTGAAAGCTAAAATTATTTTCTAATCATGATATATCTCCTCTGTATTTAAACTTGCTAAGTAAATTAGTTGCTTACCCTTGCTATATCATGACATTTATTTCAGCTAAGCCAGAGACGTCCAAGAAGGACAAAGGCAAAGGAAAAGTCCAGGAATAGTTAATGTGAATGTTTATATATTATATTACATTATGTACATTGGTATTGTAAACCTTTTGTGTTACTAAGTGTAACTTAAGTAAGGTATGTTTAAGTTAAGGTTAATAGGCCTTGCGATATTGTTGTAAGACTTTATTGTTATGAACAATATATGTTTATTATTCCGTAATAGTTTATAGAATGCTTATGATGATGATGTATCGTGAGCACCGAACCCGAGGTTAGAGAATCCGGATTTGGGGGCGTCACAGGTTGGTATCAAAGTTGTAGGTTATAAACATTAGGATGCGAAACCTAGGTTATAACCTTAGAAGAAAACTCTTATAGAGTATGCTAGGAGATGGATTGTGGAGATTCATCTAGTGTAGATCGTACATAATAAAATATCATTTCATTTTATTAATGAATATATTTTATTGTGATTCTGATGTTGTCCTTGTTTGTTTATAGGATATCTGTGGAGAAGCAAGATAGCCATACTGTGGAACAGAAGCAGAGGAATCCTATTAAGGAGCACATAGAGAATGAGGACTATGATGAGGATATAATGGTGGCAGATTTGTTTGAGGAGAATGTAGCATTGGGAAACAAAATTGCCCAACTAAAGGAAGAAAATTTGACCCATCAATTTAATGAGATGCAGTATAAAGAGTTAGCATATCAGGCTCATGCAGAGGTAGCAGAGGTAAAGATGTGGTTGCAAGGATAGGTGACATCGGCTCAACAAATGGTTGCTATGAATGCGGAGCTAAGGGAAAGAGTGGAGCATGATGAAGTGAAGCTGGGAGTGCAAAGAGTTGAGCATCAGGCTATGCAATTTGAGTTCAATTTATAAATCACTAACAAGATCCGAGTTGAGGATGCCTGGGTCCGAGTAGCGAGGAGGGTGGATCAGTAAGCGGCAGAGTTGCAGGTAAAGGAAATTAGGATTGAGTCCTTGGGGCGGGCTTTAGATGCAGCATATGGGAGTCCCCAAGTAGGAGAGAGGAGGTTGTATTTTGAGATTGGTGAGTCGAGCCGCTCAGTTCGACGTCGAGTGGATGGAGCTGCACCTCAAGAGCATGTTCAGGCCGAAGAGGCTCAATCGGGCAGTCAGTGATGGATAGTTCGTTGTTATATAGATAGATGCATTAGTACACCTTTTGATTATTAGGGATTATGTTATGGATGATGTAAACCTCAGTCAACGCGAGGTAGTATGTAAATAGGATGTATCCCTGTCTTATGTATATAGTGGAATTATATCTTTCGGTAGATCTTGTAGTACTCGGGAATTTTCATGTCTTATTAAATGAGTATATTAATAAAAATAAATATTTATTGAATGAAAATGATTTCGTGTTATGAGACGAGTTAACTCAATTATATTAAAGTGATTAATGTGAAGTTGTAACAAACTCGTTGAAATGCCTTGTATGGCACCGTGATGAGAAATGGTAGTGATTATATTAATTAACGAAAGAATTGTTAATGCAAATAATTAATTGATAGTTATTAAAGAATATTGATTAATTGCATATAATTATGTGATTCCATGTAAGGAATACACTCTTAAACTAGTAATATCACCAATATGACAGTTAATTCATATTATGTAAAAATATTATGGAGATGGATGTTGAAATAAATTGAAGCTAAACCGGTTGGCACTACTACTGTACAGTGCAGCAGCTACACCCTCCCAAAGAGTACAAGCTGGCGAAAGTCACGCCAATGACGATACCGAGAAAATTAATTTTTACTGTAGCAATGAAATGGAACATTAATGTAAAGTGTGACATGAATAAAATTATAGATATATGTGCTTAGGTATCATAATTCAAGTGAAGCATAAACGAAGCATATTTTCAAACCAAAACGATGCTAATTACACATATGTGATATGAGTACTCATAAGCATGCCTAAAATGAACTATATGACTACCTTATTTGTTTAGAAAGCAAGCATATTACACTTTGTGGTTTCATGGCCTTAAATGGCCTTAACTTGTTGAAATGTTTAACTTAGAACTATATTATGAAAGGGGGAAACCTAGATTGACTTAAGAGACATGAAATGACCTTTGATATGATAGTATATATGTTGTGTTCATGCCGGATAAAAATCACAAGGCAATAGCTTAGCCTTGGCTTGGCCAGAGGGCTGCCCAGCTGCGCCGGCCCTAGGCTTAGCCATGACACAGCTACACCGTCCTAGAATCAAAAGTCAAACATTTTGACAATCTAATTTTTAACAGTTAGCTTATATAATGCCTACATTGCTAGAAATGGGTTACACCCTACTGATACGTGTATATATGTGATGATTAGGTAATAAGATAGTGTTTGCCTTATATAATGAAATTAAGTCCATGGGTAAAAAGGGTCTTAACCTTGAGCATTATAAATTTGCTTATAAAGTAACTAGGTACTTGATTTTGTGATAAACATATAAGCTGATTTTGTACCGTATGTGTATACTTGAATCATAACAAGCTTAAATAACGAATGTGTTGGCTAATGGGCATTCTATACTTATAATACACTATAAATAGGATTCGAAAGTGTTGATTTATTAACGTGGATAAACTACGTTTTAAGGCAAGTATCATAAACCCTTTCATTACTTTATTCAACGAATACCAAAAAGAAGTATCTAAACCTTATCTCTTTAAATGCAAGTTATCTTACTTACTCATTCAGTTGAGCTAGTATGTTTAAACTCTTATGAAAACTATTATTCATGTTAAACTTGGTATTGTTCTTGAATATTGTAAAAGTGTCTATGCCAATTATTCGGCTAGACTATATGCATGTTTAGAAAACTGTCCAAACCAATTGATTGGTGCGAAAATCCTGAAAACTGAGTTGAACAAACCTTATGGTAAGGGGAGTGTATATTGTTGGAAGCCCCAACACACGCGTGAATATTACTGTGGTGTTATGCATAACATAGAGTATTGTGGTGATCATCTATAGTACTTAATTTTTTTGGGTTATCGGTTTAATATTGGTAATTCTAGTAGATGTTCAATAGTCCTTAGTAGTACTTTCAATATAAATTATTTTATCCGAGTTGGATACATTGATAGCCTTTGAATTCATATATATTTGTTGATCTATATTGAATTATCATTTCATATCTCAAAGATTTGATTCGAGAATTGTTGATACTCATTGTTCATGATATTGTTCTAAAGAACTATCTTAGAGACTATACCTTTGATATATCAAACTCGTGATTTAATACTCATTACCCTTGTTGTATATTACTTGTTGGGCAATTTGTGCTCATTCTTGCTTATTTAAAACCTTTCAGTTAAGGCAAAACAGGGAAGTGTCTCTAGGAAAGACAAGGGCAATGGTAAGGCTACCGACTAGCTTGTTCCTTTATGTTAAAATTATTATGTTGTATTAAGACTATTTTTAGACTATGTTTAAGCTTAAGTAGGATTATTTAATAAGTCTTTATTCGATATTATTATGTAATCTATTAAGTAATGTAGGTTGCGAGACTTGGGGGAATAATTATAATAAAACATTGTATATTATTCTAAATTAGATCTTCAGATGTGAATGTGTGATTTTAGTTATTATTGTATTACAATGATCACGTGATGAACCAAATTCGAGTGACCAAGTGGCGGTCCGAATTTGGGGGCGTCACAGGTTGGTATCAAAGCCATAGTTATAAACCTTAGGAGCGAGTGTCCTTAGATTATAACTCAGGAGAACTTAGAAGTTAGGAAGGAAATAAAACTCATGTAGAGTTTTCCTTGAGAGACTTAGTGTGTTATGAAATGTAACTTCATTCTATACAATGAACTTAAGTTTATTTAAAATTCTGATGGAGTCATTGTTTTTGTTTGTCTTATGTTGGTGATTATAGGATTACTGGCATGGGAGGACCTAACCGAGTAGTAGAGGAGGAGCCGCGTGACATCCACGTGGTATTAGAGACACCCTTGATAGCGGAGCCTATATTAGTAGTGGCCCTATCGATGGCGATGATGAGGAGGAAGAGATGGAGCCGAGGAGAGGAGTCGATCTGGGAGGAGGAGCCTATGGAGGAGGAGGAACTGAGCCTATGGAGGACTCAAGCGAGGCTACTTTTGAGGATCGGATGTTGGGGAGTATGAGGAGAAGATTTTAGAGTTAGGGTGTAGAGTGGAGGAGCTAGAGGCTGAGGCTAGGGAGAGAGAGTCCGAGTTCGAAGTTGAGGGACGAGGACCATCGGAGGAAATTAGCGATCGAGGAAATGGAGGTTGAAATTGCTCACCGTAAGGAGGCGGGGATCAAATGGGGACTTTGTTTCTTGAAGGTGGTGGCTAGGAATGTTGAGTTGGTGGGGGGGAATTTGGAGGAAATGGAGCGAGAGGGTTTTGAGTGAGAGGGCGGAGAAGGAGGCTCTTGAACTCGGTTAGAGATGGAGGTGATGGATAGGATTCACTTGAGGAGAAGTGGGAGGAAGCCAATGATAGGGCGGATGATCTAGAGGATGAGGTGTGGTGCAAGAGAAAGAAGATGAATAAGATGGGCTATGCTCTATGCACGGCAATGGAGAAATTGATCGATGGGGTAAATCACTACCCGGTGAGCAAAAGACAGGACCGGTATACCATAAAAAGAGATATGGTGGTGCACATTACACGGAAGGAATACAGAGGCGTAAGTGGAGCGTGGGATGTTAGATTGAGTCTGGAGGGGAAAAGCTCAGTAGTTGTAGTATTTTATTTATGTGTTGTTCAAATTGTTGTTAAAATCTCAGTCTTTTGTGTAAGATGTGAGATAGTAGTAAACCCCAAACTTTTGAAAGATGTTAGAGGGGTAGTATGTTGGAAATTATTCCCGTCTTTTGTGATGTTAGGGGATATATGTTATCATTTATAGTAGTATGCTAGAGAAGACCATGTATTGTAACCATTTGGCATATGAATATAAATGATCTTTTTTTTAGAAACGTGTTATAAATTTTTAGTTTTTTCCAATTGAGAAATGTTTAAGTAATATAATTAGATAATAAAATGAAAATTTTATGATGCAAAAAAATGTCGCCCAGACGTAGAATAACTGTCCTAGAAGAGTCAGTTAATGATGAGAGAGGACCAATAGATCAGATACAGAGACTTGTAGATTTATTGGGAGAAGCTCTGAGGGGAAGAAATGAACCAGTACCACCCGTTCCCCAAGTTGTCCCAGTAACAACCTTCAAAGATTTTAAGAGTGTAGGACCCTCAAAGTTCAAGGGAACTACTGACCCGATAGTTGCGCAAACCTGGATCAAGGAGATCAAGAAGGCCTTAACTATAACTCGCGTGGGTGAAGACGGAAGAGCGATATTTGCCACATACATGATGATGAGGCGAAGCGAACTATTGGTGGGAAGCTAATTAGTAGAGAGAGTGAGAGAAGGGACGATAACATGGGAAAGGTTTACGATGCTGTTCTTCAAGAACTATTTCCCAAAGAGTATGAAGAATAGGATGGAAGTGAAGTTCCTAGAGTTAAAATAAGGAGATATGAAGGTGGCGCAATATGTATCTAAGTTTAACGAACTAGCGCGATTTAAAGAACACCAAGTTGGGGATGAGGAAAGGAAGGCGAGACGCTTTGAGCAAGGGTTGAAGCCGTGGCTGTATAATAAGGTATCAGTCCTCTAGATTGATTCCTTTGCGACATTTTTAGAGAAGGCAATCATTGTGGAAGGTGGCAGTGAGGCCATAAGTCTGTATCATAAGAAGAAGAAAAACAAGAACACTGGAAGTGAGCATCGTGGGGGAAGCAGCAGTGGAGGGAGTAACTCCGGAAAGAGAAAATGGGAAAATAACAACAACAGAAACAATAATCAAGGTGGGAGTCACCATGGAAACTTCAAGAAAAGGACTGAAGCTTGTAACAAGTGTGGAAGAAGTCATCAGGGGGAGTGTTGGAAAGGAAAGAGCACGTGTTATAATTGCGGCCAAGAGGAGCACATATCACCAAATTTCCCAAAACCAAATAAGATCAGGGGATGTTTTGCTTGTGGATCAATAGAGCACCAGATAAAGGATTGCCCGAAGAAAGGAAGTGGTGGAACTGGCAGAAGCCAGGAAGAAGGGACCAAGTTAATGATTGGTGGACCTGCGCAACCCAACCGATCGATCCTTTGAACCTTTAACATGACCATCCGAGGACGCATGATGGTGCAAAGGATGTGGTGTTAGGTATAATCCCAATCAATAATATAAATGCTTATGTATTATTTGATTTGGGTGCCACACATTCTTTTATATCTGAAGAATTTGCTAGTAAACTTAGTACACCGAGAGCGTTTAGAAAATCCTTTGAGCGTAGAAGTTGCGAATAAGGAAATAATCCCATGGAATACGTTTATCGAAATTATCGCGCAAACATTAGAGAACATGGCGGCGTAGACTTGATTCTATTAGACTAGGAGAATTTGGCGTAATCTGGGAATGGATTGGTTATATAACCATGCGGTGATAATTGACTGTCAGAACAAGTGTGTGAACCTTCAGACTCCGAGTAAGTCTAAGGTAGTGTTTTATGGTAGCTCATTGCTTAAGCAATCATGTTGCATTACGATGATGCAGGCCAAGAAATTGTTAAAGAAAGGATGTGTAGGTTATTTAGCTTACATCGTAAATACTCGAAAAAAGGGAGTAGAAATTAAAGATATACCTGTACTGAATGAATTTCAAGATGTGTTTCCAGACGATCTGCCTGGTCTTCCGCCAGACAGAGAAATTGAATTCGTAATAGACTTAGCACCAGGAACAACACCGATTTTGAAAGCTCCATATCGTATGGCGCCAGTAGAAATGAAGGAATTGATGATACAACTTCAAGAGTTATTGGATAAGGGTTACATTCGACCGAGTGTGTCTCCTTGGGGAGAACCAGTGTTATTCGTTAAGAAAAAAGATGGATCGATGAGGCTCTGTATCGATTATCGAGAATTAAACAGAGTAACAATCAAGAACGGATATCCATTACCAAGGATAGGCGACTTATTTGATGTTGAAGGGAGCGAAATGTTTCTCGAAGATCGATCTATGGATGAGGATATCACCAACTAAAAGTGTGGGATGAGGACATACCAAAGGCGCATTTTGAACCCGTTATGGACATTACTGAGTTTTTGGTAATGTCATTTGGTTTGACTAATGCTCGGTGACATTCATGGACTTGATGAATCGAGTTTTCAAGCCATACTTGGATAAATTTGTGGTGGTTTTCATCGGCGATATTTTGATCTACTCGAAGGCGAGGAGGAAGAACACGTTGAACATCGAAGATTATTTTGGAGGCACTACGGAAGGAGAAGATGTATGCAAAATTTTCAAAGTGTGAATTTTGGATGAAGAAGGTTCAATTCTTAGGCCACATGGTGGATGAGAATGGAATCTCGATAGAACCCCAAAAAAGTTGAAGCGTAAGTAAGTAATTGGGAACAGCGAGAGAACCAAGCGGAGGTGAGAAGTTTCTTAGGGTTAGTTGGGTACTATCGAAGATTCATCAAGATTTTTCTAAGATAGCGACCAGATTGACTAATCGGACGAGGAAGGCGGTGAAATTTGTATGGACTAACAAATCGAAGAGAGTTTTCAAGAGTTGAAGAAGAGATTAAGCGAGGCGCCTGTATTATCAATACCAGATGATACGGGAGGATTTGTGGTGTATAGTGATGCGTCGCATAGAGGACTGGGTTGTGTGCTGATACAACATGGCAAAGTCATTGCGTATGCATCACGACAATTAAAGGATTACAAAAAATGATACCCTACTCACGACTTAGAGTTAACGGTAGTAGTTTTTGCGTTAAAGATATGGAGGCATTATTTGTAAGGGGAGAAATGTGAGATATACACGGACCACAAGAGTTTGAAATATATCTTCACACAGAAGGAGTTGAATATGCGTCAGAGAAGGTGGTTGGAATTGATTAAGGATTATAATTGCGATATTCTTTATCACCCAGGGAAAGCGAATGTAGTGGCCGACGCGCTAAGTAGAAAAGGAAGGGAGAAGTTATTTCAATTGACGACTCAGGAAGAGTTAATCAGAGAAATAGAGAAATTGGAAATAGAGGTAAAGGGACGGAGAGGTTTGAAGAGAAGTTATTTGTAATGGAAGCTTGTCGAACATTGTTGGATAGAGTAAAAAAAGCACAGGGAGAAAGATGAAGAATGTGAGAAGATAGAAAAGGATTACAAAAAATGAGGAAGAGAAATTTTGAATGGATAAAGGCGGTATCTTAAGATTGAAGGAAGAGTGTGGGTACCAGTGGTAGCAGAGAGTTAAAGAAGAGATTTTGCACGAGGCAGGCACACAATCCGACGTATTAGTTCATTCGGGAAGCACTAAGATGTGTCAGAGACTTGAGGCAACATTTTTGGTGGCCCAATTTGAAATAGGAAGTCATGAGTGCGTTAGTAGATGTTTGACTTGCCAAGCGTAAAAGTAGAGCATCGGCGGCCGAGAGTGGTTTACTACAACCGTTGGAAATACTAGAGTGGAAATGGGAGCACATTACGATGGATTTCGTGGTAGGACTTCGATTATGTGAGAAAGGTTATGATGCCATTTGGGTTATCGTGGATCGACTTACAAAGACCGCACATTTTCTACCGATCAAGATCCATTACAGTTTAAATCAGTTAGCAAGTCTGTACGTAAAGGAGATTGTTTCACGACATGGAGTGTCGGTGTCGATTTTTTTCGATGAGAGACCGCGCATTTCACGTTAAAATTTGGAAAAGCTTGCAAGAGAGGATGGGGACACGATTAAGGTTAAGTACCGCTTATCATCCTCGAGACGGATGCGGACGGACAGAAGTGAGTGAACAATACAATATTTGGAGAGACATGCTTAGGACTTGTGTGATGGACTTCAAGGGAAATTAGGACGACCACCTACCCTTAGTCAAATTTGCGTATAATAATAGTTACCATGAGAGTATCGGCATGCCAACGTACGAAGCTCTTTATGGAAGGAAGTGCAGAATGCCATTATGTTGGGTCGAAGTCGGAGAACGACAAATACTGGGACGAGTTAGTACAACAAACCACGAGCGTGGTGGCGGTGATAAGGGCGGACTAGTAGCGACTCAAGATCGCTTGGAAAAAGTATGAGATTTGCATCGGCAAGACCGAGATTTTAAAGTCAACATTTTTGTATTCTTAAAGGTATCTCCATGGAAAGGAAAGATACGTTTCGGCAAGAAAGGAAAATTGAGTCCAAGATTCATAAGACGGTTCGAGATACTGAAGCGAGTGGGCAAGGTGGCATACAAAGTTGCACTACCACCCGAGTTGGAGCACATCCACAACGTGTTCCACATTTATGTGTTACGACTATACAAGGCTGACTACAAGCACGTGATTTCTTATGAACCTATTCAAGTGGAAAAGAACTTAGCATGTGAAAAAATTCATGTCCAAATTCTAGATAGGAAAGAATAAACTTTAAGGAACAAAGTCATTTCTTCTGTAAAGTACTTTGGCGTAACCACGATGTCGAGGAGGCTACGTGGGAGTTAGAAGATAGGATGATAAGTGATTATCCCCATCTATTTGTGTAACCCTATAGCAATTTCGGGACGAAATTTTTATAAGGGGGGAGGATGTAATACCCAAGAATTTCCATATCTAATTAAATGAAAATATTAATGAAAATAAATATTTATTGAATGAAAATAATTTCATGTTATGAGACGAGTTAACTCAATTATATTAAAGTGATTAATGTGGAGTTGTAACAAACTAAGATTATGAAATGCCTTGTGTGGCATGTGTGATGAGAAATAGTAGTGATTATATTAATTAACGAAAGAATTGTTAATGCAAACAATTAATTGATAGTTATTAAAGAATATTGATTAATTGCATATAATTATGTGATTTCATATAAGGAATACTCTTAAACTAGTAATATCACCAATATGACAGTTAATTCATGTTGTGTAAAAATATTGTGGAGATGGATGTTGAAACTGGCTTGAAGCTAAACCGGTTTAGCCTTTATCGAGAGTCTGGCTATTAGCATTGCGCCCTCTCAATGATACAAGCTGGCGCATGATTGTGCGCCGATGATCAATCTGGAGAAAATTAGTTTTTACTGTAGCAATGAAATGGAACATTAATGTAAAGTGTGACATGAATAAAATCATACGATGAGAATATATTATAATGATATAAAGTATCAAGTAGTACAATAAATTCATAAGTGATTTTAATACATAAATGATTAAATATATGTGTATTCTAGAAAGCTAGAAAGAAAATTAAATGTTTAAATAAACATTAATATTAAATAAAGGTTATAATATGGTTATGTGAGTAGTAAAAATAATTATGAAACTACGGACAATAATACCAAGCTACGTTATTTTTTATTGCGTGTATTTAATGTACATGGACTATATTATGTGAGTATATAAATAATCTCTAATTTCTCCTAATATAGTAACACTTGGACATTAAAACCCATTTTTGGATAACAAAGTAACTAAATTGGATTGAGCTAAGCTTGTTGCTGAGATTTTGCACTTGTCCCAAATTAAGTGACACAATAGTAAAATGAGCGATAACTATACTCTAAATACGTAACTTTCAAGTTGTGAGAAAAGACTATGGAATAGGTGATCATTTGCTAGCAAGATGGTATTTGGTATGGGTTGTTAAACAACTCTTTAGTAACCTTTGTTTTCTTCCATTACACCATGAACTCCAACCTAGTGTAATGACAAATGTCTAGTCCAAACTTCTTCTATAAATAGAAGACTCAATTTTAGTTGGCGTTGTTTGAATTTTGTGTTGCGATAATTCTAAAGTTGAGAGTTTCAAGTTGTTGAGCAGTTTATGAGCATTATAGAAGCATACTCGATTGTGTGTGAGAGAGTCAATTTCAAGCTTAAGGAGGTATAATTTCTAATTATGTTCTTGAAATGGGTCTTGTTTAGTTCTTGAAATTACTTGAATTTCTATGTCAATCAAGATGAATTAACATGTTATAATGTGTTTAAGAAGTTTACTTACATGTATGAACTCTTTAATGATGGTTTGGAACAAGTTTAAATCGATAGAAATGAAGTTGGTTGATACTTTGTAAAAGCAGTGAGTTCATTTTCTGCTCTGAACATGGACATGGTAGCATTAGAAATCGACGCTTTGGTTTTTTTACTTAAGTTGTGAACTTGTATCTTGACTTATATATATACCCTCTATATTATTGGTTTTGCAAGATTTTAAGATTTTTAAAACTTCGCTAAAGTGTGGGTCAATTTATATGACTTAAAATAGCATGCAAGCATGTGTAATGTGTATATACAAGTATATTAACTTAATGTGAGCATGTTTTACTAGATTAGCATACATGATTAACGAAAGAGTATAGTTTAAAATGAATTTAGAACTTTGGAAATGAACTTGATAAGTATGTATGCCATGATTATATATACTGACTTTGCAAGCATGTTGGTATGATTTAGAAATGGATGAATAACCCGTTAACTTGTGTTTATATGATTCATAAGGAAGCATGAACATGTTGAACTTATTAGTAAGCTTTACTAATGAAAATAAGAACTTTGAAAGTGAATGTTAACACGCTACTTTGAGAGTTAGAATATGATATTTGTGAACATGTTTGATGATGCTCTAAGACTCACTCATGTATTATAGATATATGTGTACCATGCTTAGGTATCCTAATTCAAGTAAAGCACAAACGAAGCATATTTTCAAACCAAAATGATGCTAATTACACATATATGATATGAATACTCATAAGAATGCCTAAAATGAGCTATATAACAACCTTATTTGTTTAGAAAGCAAGCATGTTAGACTTTATGGTTTCATGACCTTGAATGGCCTTAACTTGTTGAAATGTTTACTTTAGAACTATATTATGAAAGGGGGAAACCTAGAATGAGTTAAAAGACATGAAATGACCTTTGATATGATAATATATATGTTGTGTTCATGCCGGATAAAAACCAAAGAAAGGCAACAAGCTTAGCCTTGGCTTGGCAGGGAGAATGCAAGAATTGCTACAGCCTAAAGCTTAGCCGTGGCAGCCTTTGCTTGAATCCGAATCGAAGTCAAACATTTTGACAATCTAATTTTTAACAGTTAGCTTATATAATGCCTACATTGCTAGAAATGGGTTACACACCTACTTGATACATGTATATATATGATGATTAGGTAATAAGATAGTGTTTGCCTTATATAATAATGAAAGTCCATGGGTGAAAAGGATCTTAACCTTGAGCATTATAAATTTGCTTATAAAGTAACTAGGTACTTGATTTCGTGATAAACATATAAGCTGATTTTGTATCGTATGTGTATACTTGAATCATAACAAGCTTAAATAATGAATGTGTTAGCTAATGGGCATCCTATACTTATAATACACTATAAATAGGATTCAAAAGTGTTTATTTATTAACGTGGATAAACTACGCTTGAGGCAAGTATCCTAAACCCTTGCATTACTTTATTCAACGAATACCGTAAATAAGTATCTAAACCTTATCTCTTTGAATGCAAGTTATCTTACTTACTCGTTCAGTTGAGCTAGTATGTTTAAACTCTTGTGTGAAAACTATTATTCATGTTGAACTTGGTATTGTTCTTGAATATTGTGAAAGTGTCTATGCCATTTGATTCGGCTAGACTATATGCATGTTTAGAAAACTGTCCAAACCAATTGACTGGTGCGGAAATCCTGAAAACTGAGTTGAACAACCCTTATGGTAAGAGGAGTGTATATTGTTGGAAGCCCCAACACACGCGTGAATATTACTATGGTGTTATGCATAACATAGAGTATTGTAGACTGATCATCTATAGCTCTTAATTCCTTTGGGTTATCAGTTTAATATTGGAAATTCTAGTAAATGTTCAATGGTCCTTAGTGACTACTCAATATAAATTGCTTTATCCAGTTGGATACGTTGATAGCCTTTGAGTTCATATATATCTATTGATCTATATTGAATTATCATTTCATATCTCAAGTATTTGATTCGAGAATTGTGGATACTCATTGTTCATGATATTGTTCTAAGACTCTGAGACTATACCTTGATATATCTAACTCGTGATTTAATACTCATCACCCTTATTGTATATTACTTGTTGGGAAATTTGTGTTCTTACTTATTTAAAACCTTTCAGTTAAGGCAGAACAGGGAAGTGTCTCTAGGAAAAACAAGGGCAAGGACAAGGCTACCGACTAGCTTGTTCCTTTATGTTAAAATTATTATGTTGTATTAAGACTGTTTTCAGACTATGTTTAAACTTAAGTAGGATTATGTAATAAGTCTTCATTCGATATTATTATGTAATCTATTAAGTACTATAGGTTGCGAGACTTGGGTGAATAATTATAATAAAACATTGTATATTATTCTAAATTAGATCTTCAATTTGTGAATGTGTGATTTTAGTTATTATTGTATTATTATGAGCACGTGATGAACCAAATTTGAGTGACAAAGTGGCGGATCGAATTTGGATATAATGAAACTCAAAGTAATAATTTAAGGTTTTGTTTAACCAGATAATGCCGCCAAGATATCAAAATCGTAACCAGAGGGAGGAAAGATCCGTAAATAATGAAGGAGGTCATGGCAGACCCAATGCAGAACTTTGTAGACATGTTGGCTCAAGCTATGCAAAATAGAGCACCAGCAGCTAGAAATCGGACAGATAATAGATTCGCAAATTTCAAAGACTTTAAGGCAGTATGACCACCAGAATTTAGAGGGACAACCGATCCTATAAAAGCCCAGACCTGGGTGAAGGAGATGGAAAAAGCTTTTGTTATCGCTAGGGTAGCAGAGGAGCAAAAGACATCTTTTGCTACCTATTTGATGAAAAGTGAGGTTAACTACTGGTGGGAATCCAACCAGACTAGAGCCGAAACAGCAGTGGTAACCTGGACAAGGTTTAAAGAGCTGTTTTTCGAGAATTATTTCTCGTCGACTATGCAAGTTAGGATGGAAGTGAAGTTTCTAGAGTTGAAGCAAGAGAACGTGATAGTTTCTGAATATGCCATCAAATTCAACGAGTTAGCCAGATGCGCTCCACATCAGGTAGATATAGAGGCAAGAAAGGCACATAGATTTGAAAATGGATTGAAGTCGTGGATATATAGTAAGGTGGCAGTTTTGCAGATTAATACATTTTCTACTTTGTTGGAGAAAGCTATTATTGCATAAGGTGGTAGTGAGGCAGTATCCAAGTACAATCGAGAGAAGAACAAGAAGAAGATTGAACGTGGAAGTCAGGGTGCCATCAGTGGTGGCAGTAATAGCAAGAAACACAAGTGGAACAACACTGGTAACGACTCAGGAAATCAACAAGGGAGTACACAACAGAAAAAGCCAGCATGTGAAAAGTATGGAAAGAATCACTTTAGAGAGTATATGAAAGGGAATAACGTCTATTACAATTGTGGTCAGGAAGGACATATTGCACCAAATTGTACTAAGCCAAGGAAATGTAGTTGTTTTTCATGTGGATGAACGGGACATCGGTTTAAGGATTGTTCGTTAAAGTAGAATACTGACGGAGGAAGTGGAAACAAGAGCAGTAGCACAAAGTTAAGAATTGGAGGGCCAACGTAGCAGAGCAAGCCAACAGCCCAAACATTCAACATGACTGTGCAAGACGCAGTTGCATCAAAGGAGGTGGTGTCAAGTATTGTTCCGATCAATAATATAAATGCATATGTATTATTTGATTTGGGAGCTACATGTTCATTTGTGTCTGATGAATTTGCTAGAAGATTAAATTTACCATGTGAAAAGTTAAAGAACCCAATGAATATAGAAGTTGTAAACAAAGAAGTGATCCCTGTAGAGTTTATCCATAAGAATTATTGTGTGGAAATAAGGTAACATAAGTTAAGTGTGAACTTGATCCCGATACGCTTAGGAGAATTTGATATTATCGTAGGGATGGATTAATTATTTAACCATGAGGCAGTTATAGACTGTCAGAAGAAGAGCATACACCTTAAGACACCAAATAAGTCTAAGGTTATATTTTATGGTATGAAGTCGCAAAGAAAAACGAGTTGTCTGATGATGATGCAGGCCAAGAAGATGTTACGGAAAGGATGTGAAGGTTATTTGGCTCATGTAGTGGATACACATATGGTGAATTTGGACATGGGGCAGATACCTATAGTTAATAAGTTTGGGGATGTCTTTCCAGAAAAATGTCAGGACTTCCACCAAACCGAGAGAGAGAATTTGTGATTGATTTAATATCGGGGACAGCGCCGATATCAAAAGCACCATATAGGATGGCTACGGTAAAAATGAAAGAGTTAATAATCCATCAACAAAAGTTGTTGAACAAGAAGTACATCTAATCTAGTGTATCCCCATGGGGAGCACCGGTGTTGTTTGTAAAGAAGAAGGATGGTTCGATGAGGTTGTGTATAGATTATAGACAGTTGAATAAGGTGACAATCAAGAACAAAAATTTGTTACCAAGAATAGACGATCTATTTAATCAACTTAAAGGAGCGAGTTATTTTTTGAAAATCGTCCTGAGAACTGGTTATCATCAGTTGAAGGTAAAGACAGCATTAAGAACTCGTTACAGCCAATATGAGTTCCTAGTGATGTCATTTGGACTGACGAATGCACCGGCTGCATTTATGTACTTGATGAATAGAGTATTTAAATCGTATTGGATAAGTTAGTAGTTGTATTCATTGATGACATTCTGATGTATCCTAAGACTGAAGAAGAGAATGCAGAACATTTAAAAATGGTATTTGAGACACTGAGAAAAGAAAACTTATATGCAAAATTTTCGATGTGTGAATTCTTGTTGAAAAGAGTTCAGTTTTTGGGACATGTCATCGACAACAAGGGAATTTTTGTTGATCCAGCTAAGGTAGAAACGGTGAAAAATTGGGGACAACCAAAGACGCCGACTGAAGTCATAAGTTTCTTAGGATTAGTAGGATATTACCGAAGGTATATTCAAGATTCTAGAAGATAGCTACACCGTTGACAAATTTGACCAGAAAGACAGTTAAGTAAATGTGGACGGAGAAATATGAGTAAAGTTTTCAAGAGTTGAAAAAGAGATTGAGTGAAGCACCCGTGTTATCCTTACCAAATAGTACGATAGGTTTTACCGTGTATAGTGATGTGTCACATAAGGGATTAGGTTATAAATTGACGCAGAATGGTAAAGTCATTGCGTACGCGTCACGACAGTTAAAGGATTATGAGAAGGGATACCCTACCCATGACTTGGAATTGGTTGCGGTAGTGTTTGCTCTTCAGATTTAGAGAAATTATTTAAGACCCCAACTTTTTTGAATAAAGAATAATTTTTCTCGAAATATATTTTTGAATATTATGGTGTGGATATGATATAATGTTATAGTTGTGGGTAATATTTAAAAATTTTGCAGAGTAAGCAAGTTGATATAAAATATTCGTTGTGTCGGGGAATATTCAATTAGTCAGAGAATATTCATTTTAACAGAGAATATTCGTACGACGGCACAATCATTGGTGGAACCCACAAAGGAAGTATTATGCGTAGTAGAAAATGTAATTATCTTTTTGTAAAAATAACGGCGAAAGTTTTTACCGTTAAACCTGTTGAACTACCGGTGTAAAAAATACAAGATGTCTGGCGTGGTTGCATAGTAGCACACGGTATTGATTATTGATGCTTACGTGAGAAGTCACTCAGTTATACTCAATTATTGCTACAGTAATTGCTGCTACAGTAATTACTGCATAGTATCTCACGTTATTTGATTCAATTATTGTTACAGTATTAATATTTTATATAATTGAAACGACAAAGTTATTCATATTATTATTTGCAATATTGATGATGTCTAGAAAGTTCTGTCGAGGAGAGGTTTGGTCACCTAATTGTGCGTCAATAGGGAGAAATCCTTATCGGAAAGCCCCCTCTTTCTTGGGAATGATCTGGTTGTTAAATATTGTGAGTTATAATATTAATGATGAATAATTGTTAAAGTATTAAGAATGTGTTTATTGAAGATAAGTGAATTACAAAAGTTAGAGGGGAATAATGCAAACTTGAAAAACTTTAGGGGTACTAAAGTGTAATAAGTTAAATCAATCTGGACCATTGATGGCGATTTTAATAGTTAATCAATCTGGACAATTGATGGTGGTTTTAATAGTAAATCAATCTGGACCGTCGGTGGTAATTTTAAAAGTAATCAATATGAACCGCTCGTTCTAATAGTAAATCTATCTGGACCGTTCGTGAATTAGTTACTATTTAGTCCATTCTCCTATAAATAGAAGCTTAATTCTTCTTTTATTCTCACCAATTCACTGAGATTCACAAGAGACACTATAGAGAGACAAACTATAGAGAGCAAGAAGAAGAGTATTCTGCTACTTCACTATTGTAGTATCCAGCCTTCTACTAAGGTAAGGGGTATTATTTTTTTCGTATTCATAAGGAATACTATTTTCGTATTCATCCTTTAATATGTGGAATAACTTTCTACACTACGGATTACGTCTTAGTATGACGGTGAAAATCCATTTCTGATTTTGTATGTTATTTCTTTTCATATTCTTAAATCCAAACTTACTATGGTGAGTATTGCTTCTATAATCCTTGAAATTAGTGGAATATCCTTGAGTTTTGCGCTTCATCTAGTATCATTTTATTGGAATATTGATATGAACTTTCTTATTAAAAATCAATATTTTCACCCGGGGTACTATTCATGGGTTACTATTCACCTAGTTACTATTCACTATAATATTATTCACTCGGGTATTCGGGGCACTTTTCATGGTGGGGTACTATTCACGAGTTACTATTCATGGGTTACTATTCACCCGATTACTATTCACTCAAATATTGTTCGATCGGGTATTCGGGACACTTTTCATGCTGGGATACTATTCACGAGTTACTATTCATGGGTTACTATTCATCTGGTTACTATTCACTCAAATATTGTTCACTCGGGTATTCGGGGCACTTTTCATGTTGGGGTACTATTCATGGGGTACTATTCCCGAAGTACTATTCAGAGGGTACTATTCACGGGGTAATATTCACCAAAAAATTTATTTCTTTTCTGTCCAAATTATTTTTGATACATGGATATTATTCTTGAATTTTACTCCACAAAGCAGTATCATGTTGATAATTTGGACATTATTGAATTATGGATAAATTAAGTTATAAATCTTTAAAAATTTATCCTTTGATTTCTTTTAATTGAATTCTTATATCATTGTCATCATCTTCATGCTTATATTGTGATGAAAGTCATCTTTAGCTTACGTGCATAGATGGACTATTGATTGGTATGATTATGACCATGGATAATTCGGTATGATCATGACCATTGATGATTACACGAATATTCTTGGCCCATAGTGCAAGAATAATTTGTGGACGTGATACTAATGAATATCATTGGCCCGTAGTGCAGGGATAATTCGATGATGTGATTTATTTATTAAGCTGAGTCTCAGCGATAAAGTTAATGATAAACTTTTTAAATCATAGAAGATAGTAGATATCATACTCTACTTGACTCTTCTAATGGATTGCTTGTTCATTATGATTAAACTTGTTGTCTATTATATTCTATCGGTTTAACATTGTTGAAGGCTAATGATAACTTAATTCGCATTATCTTAGTCATAATATATTTCATTGGGCTAGTTGAGCTCACCTTTTTACTTCCATTGTTCTCTTCAGGAAATGAGAACGTAGCCGGAACTAGTCGGGGAACGGAGTGATGGTCCGAGATGGTGTTATAGTATTCCTCACTATTCTATAAAATAGTGTGACAATAAATGTAATGAGGACTCCATTTGAGTTTGGATATTATCTAGAAGACAATATTCGTATAAAAACTATCAACTCATGTTGTATAATTAAGTTTGTATTTGTATTCAGTACCATGTATTTGGCGACCCAAGATGGGTGATGTATACCTATTTTGGGGGCGTCACACATTACCTCTACGGAGAAAAGTGTGAGATATACATAGATCATAAGAGTCTAAAGTATATCTTTACACAAAAGGAGTTGAACATGAGGCAGAGGAGATGGTTAGAATTGATCAAGGATTATGATTGTGATATTTTATATCATTCAGGGAAGGCTAATGTAGTAGCAGATGCTTTCAGCAGGAAGAGCAGAGAAAAGTTGTTTGTATTAACAAAATAAGAAGAATGAGTAAGAGAAATGGAGTTTGAGGTGAAAAATCTGAAGAATTCGGATAAAGTAATAGAAATGGAAGCAAGTCTGACCTTACTAGACAAGGTGAAAGAAGCTCAAGAGAGTGATGAAGAATGTGGTAACATTAAGAAACAGTTAGCTGATGGTGAAGAACTGAAGTATAAGATAGATGGCACCAGATTGCTGAGATTTGAAGGATGAATTTGGGTACCTTTAGTACCAGAGTTAAGAGATGAGATATTATAAGAAACGCATAATACGAGATACTCGATACACCCAAGAAGCTCGAAGATGTATCAAGATCTACATCAATATTATTGGTGGTCGAACATGAAGAGAGAAATTGTAGAATGTGCCAGCAGATGTTTAACTTGTCAAAGAGTCAAGGCAGAACATCAACGACCAAGTGGACTGTTACAACCATTAGAGATTCCAGAATGGAAGTGGGAGCACATCACGATGGATTTTGTGGTGGGACTTCCAGCAACATAGAAAGGTTACGACGACATATGGGTGATATTTGATCGTCTTACAAAGTCAGCACACTTTTTACCGATCAGAATCAGGTATAATTTGGATCAGTTAGCCAAATTGTATATCAAGGAAATTATTTCGAGACATGGAGTGCTGATATCAATTGTGTCTGATAGAGATCCGCGCTTCACGTCAAACTTTTGGAGAAGTCTTTATGAAAGAATGGGGACACAACTAATGTTGAGTACCGCGTATCATCCACAAACTGATGGGCAAAGTGAGAGGACGATTCAAACACTAGAAGACAAGCTTAGAGCCTATGTGATGGACTTCAAGGGAAGCTGGGAAGATCATCTTCAATAGGTAGAGTTTGCATATAACAATAGTTATCATACAATTATTGGAATACCTCCGTACGAAGCCCTGTATGGGAGGAAATGTAGAACACCTTTATGTTGAGAAGACGTAGGTAAACGAAGACTGTTGGTGCCAGAATTGGTGCAACGGACCGTAGAGATCATCAAGTTGATAAGAGCTCAACTAGTAGCAGCTCATGATCGTCAAAAGAAATATGTAGATTTGCATCGTAAGAAAAGAGACTTCAAGGTGGGAAGTTATGCATTATTAAAAGTATCTCCCTAGAAAGGAAAGATTAGATTTGGGAAGAAAGATAAACTGAGTCCAAGATTTATTGGACCGTTTGAGATACTGAAGAGGATAGGCGAAGTGGCGTATGAGGTAGCTCTACCTCCTGAACTGGAACATATTCACAATATGTTTTCATGTGTCAGTGTTGCGGCCATATATGCCTGATTACAAGCATGTGATATCATATAAGCTGATTCAAGTAGAGAAAGACTTATCGTATAAAGAAATCCCTGTAGAAATTTTAGATATGAAAGAGCAGAAATTAAGGAAAAAGGTTATACATGTTGTCAAAGTTCTGTGGAGGAACCACAACGCTGAAGAAGCTACGTGGAAACTCGAGGAAAAGATGAGAAAGAATTATCCTAATCTTTTTGAGTAACCTTATGTGAAATTTCGGGGATGAAATTTTTATAAGGAGGGGAAAATGTAATAACCAAAAATTCCAAGTCACTTTGTAAATAAATATATTAATTAAATATTAATTATATTGAAAACTTTGTGACATGAATGGAATGATTAGGTGTTTAAATAAATATGTGTACAATCACTACGTATATGTGTTTATTTTATATAGTAAATTAAAAAGGAAAGTTATATAACCTAATTATATATTAGGTATGAGAAGTGAATAACCTAAGGGTTAAGGTATAGGAGAATGATAGTATTAAAAAAATATAAACTAACCCTAAAAGATTTATTTTATACATCTCAATTAATTAATTTTATAACCTAATTAAAGCAAGTCTAATTGGATTAAGAAATTAAAGGTACATTAGTAAGGATTTGAATTACAAATAGGTGTAATGGAACCCCTAATTAAATTATTAGGGTAAGATAAAAGTAAAAACATTAGACTATGTAAATTTTATGGCCCAAGAAATTGATTTAAAAGCCCAAAAGAATTTAATTAAAGCCCAAACTTTTAGCCCAATTAAAGAGACATTTTGGATATTTAATAAACTAAATAAAATAAAAATTGGGGGAAAATGGGGGCTCAATTTCTCGCCACAGAAGGAGAAATAAATGGGGGGGAATATAATGATTAACTTTACCAAACCTTATCAACTCCCCTTACTTGTCACTTTTGCAACCAACACTTTTGTCCAAAACTACAAGTTAAATGAGAGAGAGGAAAGAAGAGTGTGAGAGATATTCTATACATATAATAAATGTATGTATAGATATTTTTACTAAGAATATATAGTTTTTATTTCATTACACACAATCTCTTCCTCATTTCTTCTAACTTAGCTTCCAAAGAAAAAAAGAAAGAAAATAGAGAGAGTAGGAGAGAGCCATTTCAACAAGAGAGGGAAGTAGAGGGAGAGGGTTAGATCTTTGATGCATCCTATATTTAGATCCTACTTTAGAAAGATAAGAAAGTGTGCTCAAAAATTAAGGTAAACCCTAATTTTAAAGCTTTCATTTCCATTTCTTTTGGTAGTTTAATGGAATCTAGATTTTATGTTCTCTAACTTAAAAACTCTAGATCTACATGATTTATAGTGTTACATATATGGATCTTACTTATTTGAGTATTAGAAAGTTGAACAAATAGAAGGAAAGAAAATCTAGGGTTAAGATCTTGAGAAAACCCTAGCTTTTTCTCCTTTTGATCAACTACCCTTTTAAATCTACACCTTCGTTTTGTGATTTGTCAAAGAGGAGTGCTAGATATGTAAGTGACCTACTAAACCCAAGTGGTAGCACTCAAATATGTTAACTACACATCAAATGGCAGCTGTTTTGGCCAGAACAGTCCTACCGGCAAAGAATAAAAATGGACACAAATAAACCCCCTGGCCAGTTTGGTCCACGGGCATTTTCGTCCACTTTTGTTGTTTTAAAAATTCTGAGAAAATTTGGGGTGTTAATATGATAAATTATCTGAGTCCTGCAAAAAGATGAAATTTTTTGGATGTATAGACTGGAAGTTATAGATTTTACGAGAAAGTATTATTTTTAAAGTAAACATGAATAACTCTTTGTGGTTAACTCCAAAAATTATTAACTTTTTACTGGAAGTATATGTATATGATAGGAACATACCTTATAAAGTTTAGAATTTTTGGACAAATTTTCGATTTATGTAGCAAGATTTAGCTGTTTTGGACTATTTAAAATATAGTAAATGATTTTCAAAAATTCCAGGAAAAATATATGTTCATAAGGGAACCATATTCTATCAAATCCCAGAAAAGAAAAAAATTTTGGAACTGATTTGAGATTTTTCATGGAAATGATTTAGTTATGAATAAATGAATAAAATATGTTATGTAATGTTGAAAATTAGGAAAATAGGATTTTATGGCTTGAAAACCCTAAATAGGGTATATGCATATTTTTGAAGGGTATTTTGTTCAATGTTGATGAGATATTATGTTTATGACATTTTAGAATGATTAAAATGAATAAATTATAGAAGTAAGTTATGTTAAAGAATATGGTTTGTTGAATTAGACATTCAATGGACTATATAAAGTATATGGTATGCTAAAGAGAGAATCTGGGATTTCTGGATTGACATCTGGGTTGCTGGATTGACATCTGGTTTGCTTGATTGAAATTTGGTTTACTAGATTGATATCTAGGGTTGCTGGATTAAAATCTGTTTCGCTGGATTGAAATCTGGGGTTGCTAGATTGACATCTGGTTTGCTGAATTGAAATATGGGGTTGTTGGATTGTCCTATGGGTTATTTTAAAGAATATGGTTTGTTGAATTAGACATTCAATGGACTATATTAAGTATATGGTATGCTAAAGAGAGAATCTGGGGTTGCTGGATTGACATCTGGTTTGCTGGATTAAAATTTGGTTTGCTAGATTGATATCTGGGGTTGCTGGATTAACATCTGGTTTGTTGAATTGAAATTTGGGGTTGCTGGATTGATATCTGATTTGCTGGATTGATATCTGGGTTGCTGGATTGGCATCCCGTTTGTTGGATTAGCATCTGGTTTGCCGTATTAGTATTTAGTTTACCGAATTATAAAGAAGAACTTAAAAAATGAAAGATTAAACAATGATGTGATTGAAATAATATCACAGGATGATAAAAATGTTAAGACTTTAATGTAATGTCTAATATTTAACTAGGTAAATGAATGTTAGACAACTTAATGTAGAGTAATGACATTATAAGAGAGTATATGCTATGACTAATTGAAAGATCAATTATAGGTCTTTTCTCTAGAAGTTAAACTAAATTGCGTAGCAGTAAACCGCAATCGAGGCAAGTTCTCTAACTCAAACTTGAGTTATTTATTTTCAAAGCATGTTAGTGAATTATCATTGATTATTATTCGCATCTATACTGGTTATTGATATTCGCACTTTGTGCAATTGAATTCCTATTCTATTATTATTGAACTGTGAATTTGTTAAAATTCTTTCATTCATGAACTGTTAATGATATGGATCTATGCTATTTGTATCAGCTAGATCAAGCATGTTTAAATTTGTTAAACTAAATATGTTTCGAAAGCTATTCCTAACCAATTGATTTGGTAAGGATTCTTGACTAAGAAAAAGAACAATTTGATTAAAGCATTATTGGAAAACAATTGTTGCTCGTATATTAAGTGTTTATGCATAATTCACCGGGTATGGAAGGTTGATCCCCTTGCTTACCAAAACTTACTAAAAGGACTAGTTTAAATAACGACAACCTTCGCATATGTTCATGGTTATTTTGACCACTCAACATCTATTATTCAATTATTGAGACTTAATTCATGTTCTTTCACAATCGATTTCTCTTGTTGAATATCGAAAGCTAAAATTCTTTTCTAATCATGATATATCTCCTTTGTATTTAAATTTGCTAAGCAAATTAGTTTATTACCCTTGCTATATCATGACATTTATTTCAGCTAAGCTAGAGACGTCCAAGAAGGATAAAGGCAAAGGAAAAGTCCAGGAATATTTAATGTGAATGTTTATGTATTATATTACATTATGTACATTGGTATTGTAAACCTTTTGTGTTACTAAGTGTAACTTAAGTAAGGTATGTTTAAGTTAAGGTTAATAGGCCTTGGGATATTGTTGTAAGACTTTATTGTAATGAACAAATATGTTTATTATTCCGCAATAGTTTATAGAATGTTTATGATGATGATGTATCGTGAGCACCGAACCCGAGGTTAGAAAACACAGATTTGTGGGCGTCACAATAACTTATCATACACAAGATACTATGATGATCTCAAGTCTAAGGATCACTTTTACTACTATCACTTCAGGAATTTCTATTGACAAACAAGTAAAACTCCATTATGTATTCCTTAGCGAGCCACGTTCAGTGAACTTATTCTCCAATAAGTACCTACATACTTACTTTAGTGTCTCCACACAAATGATCATGAGATCAATCATCTTCATCCAATGAAAAAGCAACATGTGTACCAATCTATCCGGATTCACTAATCCCCCTTTTCGTAATCCATTGTTTAAGAACATTTTAATTTTTAAGCTATCTAAAAATTTAGATCTCATTAGTATGATCTCATCATGATTTTAAAAGTATTGCTTAAAACTATGGGTTTATCACATATTATTAAAACATCACCATGTAGATAATTAAATGCCTTTAATAAATAAATACTTTTATTAATAAATGAATAAGATTGTTTACAAAGTATATGATTTATCAGCATACTTGTATGCATACTACAAGTTGTCTTTCATCTAATAAGTTGTCATTTATAGATAATAAAGTGAAATGCAAATTCAACAAAGATCACTAAATTATGAATTAGACCAATGATCTAGTTATAGCCTTATTAACTTGAGATGTTTAGACAATCATATAATATTATAACAAATTTACCGCCCATGTTTTATCATTTCATGTATTCTTCTTCTATCTTTATCATACTTTTAAATGTCAGGCAAAAATAATAGTACAAGAACGATAACTGTAGTTTAAAGTATTAAATGTTAGTTAAAATAAACATGAAAATATTGTTAAATGTATTTTTAATTTGGCATTATTAGTTTTACTTTGACCCAAAATATATGACAAAACTAAATAAAGGTATTTAAGTAAATGAATTAAAGTCGTAAAAAAAATTAAATAAAGCAACTTAATTAAGTGAATTAAAGTCCTAAAAATATATTAAATTTAAATAAAGTTATTTAAGTAAGTGGATTTTCTTTTTTCCTTTTACAATTTTTTGGATAAAGTTTAACTAGAATAAACTAAAACATTGCAAAATGTGTTAAAAATTTAATACACCCACAATTTATACGACGTATACACGAATAATATTAGAATCATGACATATTATTAAAATAAAAAATAAAAAATAATATAAATATTTGACTAAAAGACAATTTGAACCTCAAACTTTATACCGCTGTTGATTTTTGCACCCCAAATTGAAAAAGGTGTCTAAGTACACCCAAAAATTCAATTACACTTAACAAAAAATACACTTTTTTCACTTAACCGATCAAAAGTGACCGGCTAAGGCACACATGTGGATCTGAAGGGGTATTTAAGTCTTTTCTATATCTTCTTCATCATCAGTTAATTCCTCTCCTGTTTCTTCACTAAACCAAACCAAATCAATTTCCCATGTTTCTTCTGTTTAATCAATTGCTCTCAATCCCCAATTTCCCCCACAAAAAATCCACTGTACCAAACCAATTTCAACCACAATCATCCCACCCAATAACATTGGTGAACAAGGTTTGGAAAATGCTAGATCGATAATCCCATGTAGCAAAAATAATGGTGAGATAAGATGCATTGTAGTCCTTTCCCGTCTCTGTGTCAAAGAAAGGGGGGTCCGGGTGGATGAGGTGTTTTACTTCATACCAATTTGTGAAATAACAGAAACAAAGATACAGAGCACAGAATTGAAAGAACTTACTTGAAGACGATTTAGTACATAAGTGTATTTCCCCACACCAAAGCCTGCTTTCCATAAGAGAAAGCTCAAGAACCCGGTGAATGCACCACACCCCAAAACTGATTATCAGATCCACTCTCCAAATACAGCCTTAGGGTACAAAACTAAGTCTGTAACGAAATAGCTTGGTTGGTAGCGAACTCACTCCAGACCGGGATACCTAGATAGAAGTGATTTATATGAATCATTAATCTTTCTTTCATGGAGTTTATCAGTTATTCATATAGTTCCGTATTTCAAAAAAAAGAAAAAAAATTTAAGCACAATAACT